>BMAV01008948.1:120286-133562 GCA_019973955.1 Trichonephila inaurata madagascariensis
GTGGGAATCGAATTGTTACAAATATTCCCTACTGTGCAGAACCCTGGATCATATTGTTAGATTGTATTGGCACGCCGCAACTACAAGGTTGCGGACTTCTGACTTATACTAATAAGTATACATAAATAAACATTAAGTTAGTATACTTCTAGGGTTAATAGTTAAGCTGATAAATAACTATTAACTATAAGTACACTAGCAGACTTGACAATCATTACTAAAAAAAGCTTAGCACACTTATTAACACAAATAAACTAGAATAAAATAAAAGCTATGTAAAAAAATTAATAAGATTATTTCTTACCTAATTGATGTACTGATACTATGATATCGACTACGGTATTGGATATATATAAGGAGATAAAACTAATACACAAGCTGTCACCAGCATATGTATAGAAATTTTGCATACTAACACGATGCACGTATTAATGTTTGTTTCTTCTTATCGTGATTCTGACTTGGGACCATTTGTCTGGGAGTTTAACCCATTAGATTTTTATCTGTATTTTGAAACTCATTCCCCTATTCTTAAGAATAAATAAAAATCATTTGTATGAATGCTGAACAACCTATCACTTAACAACTTCTTTACTATAAATTGAGAAAAGAAATAAAAGGGAATCTTGCGGTAGATTTAATGAAAATTGAAACCATTCGGATATAGAATCATAAGGAATATAAATTAATTGGACAAAAACTTTTCGGTCCTATTGAAGCAAATGTTGTATTTATGGCTGATTTGTACCATTTTTAAGCAATGAAAGGCCTTTTTTCTAGTCTTGTATAGCCTTGAGTGTTAATATTGTGAGATAAAAATTTATTAATATAAACTGTCTTATAACAAGAATAAAAGGGTTTTAGAATTATTTATTAAAGGCATTATTTTTTTAGTATTATATGTGCAGCTATGTGTGTCAAAAATTAATAAATTTAAAAAAACATCACTAATAACTTCTGCAAAAAAATTAGTTTTAATAGTGATGATTCAAAGAGAAAATTAAATTATGAAGTTACTGATTTAATTAAAACACATAATATCTAAAATAATTTTTCTGTTATTCATGTCAGGTTTTTTTCCCCATATTAGATTTATCCTAGAGTTAATCTTAATTCCAAATTCTCCACAAAATCCTACTTATTAGTTTCTGAATTATAGATGTGTGTAGAGAAAGGGTTTTGCGAGTGTCCCAATTAAAAAAAATATAACAAATTTTCTACTGATTACCTTTCGAAGTTTTGAGCATGAAATTATAGAAAATTAATTTTGCAGCCTGACTCTCTTTACACTCACTAGGTTCCACTGATATGAATAATTAAGTTGAAAATTTTTATTCATTATATTTAATAAATAACCATTTAATAATATTCAATTGTAAAATGTGTTTACTAAAAACTGTGCATTCTTCTACTTTCTGCTTAAAACCATATTCCTTATTGTGAAGTTATGTATCATAAATGACATTCGGACTGTCAATGATTCATTTATAAAGTAATTTCAAACATTTGCTTGAGTGAAATGTTTTAATTTTAAAGTTATTGCTTAGTTTTTTCTCTGTATATATAAATTAGTGATGCCTATATGAGTAAATATCTATTTTTCTGTGTATGTATTATAGTTAATTAACTTAACATTAATTTTCACCTTACAGTCTTTACATGTGAAAGAAAAAAGTTCAAAGTTAGATTCTTTTCGTCAAAAGGCCAAGAAATCTTTATCAAGTTCTTTTGAGACTTTTTTAAAGGTATGATTCTCTTTATTTTTAAGAAAATACAAATTATTTTTTTTTATTAGATTTATTCCAAAGACTTCTACAAAAATGAGTTTTAAATGAATTTTTTTAGGTTTTTATAAGCAGATAGGTTATAACTAAAATCTGTTTTAATTAAGCAATTTGTTTTTATTTTTTTAAAAAGTTTTTATCCTTTCTGCATTTATAAATAAAATTATGCATGCATTAATAAATAATTTGCTTGTGAAAATTCGATTTTTGTCATAACATGGGGAAAGTGCTATTCATATTTAAGGAAAGAAACAAATATTGAATATAAAAAACCAACAACTCATGGTTAGAGTACTACTTTCGTTGTTGGCTCTTTGTTTTGAAATGAGGTTTCTTAACCTTACCGGGCAAATAAAGTCCGTGCATTTTTTAGGGACCAATTTTTTATTTGGTTGTTATACAGCCACACTCACACAAAACTAACACTATGCATTAGTTTCATACAATTTTTGTTTCCATTCTAGCATAACAGTCTTTCCGCGATTCCTCCATTTTGTAAAGTTCTCTTATTTTTTTTTTATATTCCAATGGCAGCGCCACCTATACCATTTTGAAATCAGGCAAACCTTACAGTTAGACTGTTATTTGGTTGCTTAAAAAGTTTGTTTATTCGTTGATCGCAATGAAGTGACACGGATTGATTTGTTATGAAAGGACCTCATTCAAGTGACGAGGATGGCACATGACCTGACATCTTTCTTTATTAACTTCCACACCAAATTTACATGAGGGCTTTGAAATTTAGCTTGTGTTAACCCCTCTACATGGTTAATCTTCAATGGCATCAGGCCTCACACAAATGACATAAACACCTATTGTCAAGTAGTGCAGCATTATTAATGTTTTTGAAGATAATTATACTGCAAGTACTCATTTATTTATGGTAATATAACAATCAAGATTTTAAATAGCATGTAGTTTTGATTTGTTAACGAGATGTTAAAAACTCATTTTAAAGAGTCTCATTTGTAAGTATTGCATTTTAATAATTAACAGTACAAAACTCTGCATGTAATTAATGCTTTTTTTTAATTAATAGAAGTTTTTGGTTTAAGTGTTGTATAGGGGGGGCCGGTTGGCCTCTTTTTTTTTTTTTTTTTTTGCGACTAAAAGTGGTCGCCAAGGTACTTTTTGGGGAATTTATTATTTAGAATGAATTCGATATCTCACCATGTCATTTAGATAAAAATCGCCAAATGCGAAGTGCCCCCCCCCTCCCCATACTGTACTTGAACCAAGTTTTCTTTATTAATTAAAGAAAACTCCTGTTAATTAAGAATGTTTATTGTTTATTCTGTTAAAAGACATATTCCTAATGTGAGATTTTTCTCACACTGCTACATATTGTATGAATGGGTAATTTGACATGTTCTACTGATCTTGGTTGCAAACTAAAAATGCTTTTTTTTCTGTATATTGTTTCATAAAAGGCTGTATTTCTTGTTTTGCTTTTGATAAAAAAGGTCTGACAATTTAAACTTGCTCTAAGAGAAAAAAAAAATGTTAATTTACAATATCTTTGTACTTATTACTTATTTAATTGCATGTATTTTGGGAAATATTTACAAAATGAAATAAATTACGTCTGAATTATTTACATACCTGAAACAGTCTTATTTTATGTTATAAATTTTACAAATAACTAGAGTATATTAGCCATTTATCAGTTTTTTTTTTTTTTTTTTCATTTTTCATTGAAAAGAAAATGTTTAGTGTTTTCAAAGATTCTATAACTGAGTTTTTGTTACTGTTGAGAGAAAGTGTAAACAATCGCAAATTCTGTTTTATTATTTCAACATATTCTGTGGGAACCACAGTTTTGAGAATCACTGACAAACAGCTTTAGGCTAAATTTAATGATAACGGCAAAACGAAATTCGTATACATTCAAATGAAAACCCCAAATATTTTTTTAAATGAAATGCTCTGGAATTTGGAAAAATATGCATAATTTAAAATAAAATGTATT
Source organism: Trichonephila inaurata madagascariensis (assembly GCA_019973955.1). Taxonomy (NCBI): domain Eukaryota; kingdom Metazoa; phylum Arthropoda; class Arachnida; order Araneae; family Nephilidae; genus Trichonephila; species Trichonephila inaurata. The sequence continues at coordinate 124,040 of BMAV01008948.1, forward strand.
TGTAATAGATGCAACAACAGATAGTATTTAACCTTTCATTTGGTAAAAAAAACAAACAGGTAATTTATTTGAATTGAATGCTATACAAATAAATGCATTTTATACATACTACCTGTACAGCTCTGGGAGTCAGTAGTGAAACTTATCTTCAGCTATAAATCCAAATGAGGTAAAATCTTTTCCCTGTAGTTGAAGTAAATTTTGATAATTCAATTCGGAAGTCTTTCTTATAGATACATCATTACAATTTATTTGTGTATTAATTTTTAATGTTACATATCATGATTTTCTTTTATGTTTTAGCTTACAAATCGTGATGATATGAAAGATCCATCTGTTAACAAAGCTACTTTAGTGAGTAACAATTGTTTTTTCTCCTTTTTGCATGTTTTTGTGTATGAAATTTTAGTGACAAGTAGCAAAATGCATCTTTTTTGTGCCCATTATTTTTATAAATTATTTACTATTTGAATCCTGTTTATTTCAGTTACTGATTACATCCAAATCCTTGCGAAAAGAAATTGTGAAACTTTGCATATTTTGTGCAGACATAACATTCTGTTCCATAACTTGAGCTGGATGTTTTATATTACACATTGAGGCACAAACTCTTTATTGTGTATATTTTGAAATATGACTATTTTTTTATATTTGAAGTATAAGTACATCAAAGAAAAAAAAAACCTCAAAAGATAAACTAAGTAATCATAATTTTTTTTTTGATAATGTGAAGGAGCATAGGTTTAATGTAAGCAGTGTATTTAACTAATTAAAAAAAATTAAAATATTAAATACTAATTTTCTGAGATTACCCCCCTCCCTTTTTTTTTAATTACTTTAGGTACAAAAATTGACCAGTTAAAGTTTAATAGTGAAAATTGAAGTGTTGAAAAGAATTGTCTTCAAAAATATTTTTTAAATTTAAGAATGCAAAAATGCTTTAAAAGGAAACCGAACCTAAATCTTGAACTCGGAAAACTTCAAATTCTGAAAAACTAAATGGTTGTTAGATCTGAAGTTTTTAGGCAAGCTTTTCCCAATTTTATGGTCCACAGGGAAATACAAAAGAAAAAAAAAACTGATATTTTGTCACATTGAGAGTATTGTTTTTTTAAATTTTATTCCATTTGTCCTATAGACTCCATCAAAATATTTGAACACATGTACCAATCATTAAAATTTTTTTTTATTTAGATTTCCCCATGGGAAATGTCTGCTATTAGAAACAAATGAAAATACCTCTAAGTAATTTAAGAAACGTAAAGCTTCTTCTATATTATATAATATAAATTTTCTATATATATAATTGAGATTTTTTTTAATTAAAACTACACAATTATTTCCACTTGTTGCCTTTTTCATCTCTTTATTATAACAAATGATTTTGTGCAGTAAAATAATTAAATATACCAGCTTTATTTTACAAAGTCTTCGTATTCAGTTTTAAAATGAAACAATCGTTTTCCTTTTTGATTAATTTTTTTAACACAGTTTAAATTTCTTGATTGTTCTTGTAAAGGGGGAATGAAATTCAGATGTTCACTACTAGTAGTTTAGCTTTCGTGATAAATTTTGTACAAATCTAGCAAATAAGTTTTGAAATATTGATAAAAAAATATGGACTAAAACTTAAAATGATCATATGGTATGAATATTTGTTTAATTTGGTACTTAAAATTGCATGAACAATTTTCAAAACCAAAACAGTTATATAAACAAAACAAAAAAAGTTTCTCTGATAAAAAGGAAGGTAAAACCTTAATAGTTTCTAAAGAAAGTTTAGTTTCTCAGAAAGTTATTACTAGGTGTAAACTTTTATTGGACTTCAGCATAGATCTCTATTGAAAATAGCAATTTTTATTTATCTCAGTATTAACAAATGTGTAAATGTATGGTGAATAATTGAATATTTCAAATATTATTAATTTATTGTCCAATGTTGAATAAATATTTGTTTCCTCAATTTATTTTAATTATTTATTGAAACATATATAAATTTAAGATTCATGAGAAATGCATGCAATTTTTAAAATGCAATCCTAATTACAATTTGTATGGCTTAAGAGAAAGTGGAACAGAACTCCTTTTTTACTATACAAATATATTATCTATTTTGCATGCTTTTACACAGTATTTCATGTAATGTATCAATTGTGAAAAGATAAAGTCAGATGTTTAATGAATTCTATGATACAGTATAAGGAAATAATGGGAAAAATTTTTTTACCATTACTATCCAAATGAGTCTGACTTATTGACTGTAGAAAAAGAAAGATTAAATATTTGGAACCTTCTTTGCACTATATTCTCGGTTGTTTTTTTTTTTAGCTTAGCTATTAAAAATTTCCTTAGGGCATGATCCTTTTTCTCTCATACTTTCAATAGATCACCGCGTTAACAATAGCAACATAATAGTGGAATTAACAGAGTGAAATGAAAACATGCTGCGAAATGGTCGATCTTCGTTGACCATGTTGTGGGGTTTCAGCGTAAGTTAGAGGTGTGGTATTCTCTCGAAATGATGAGACATTTTAGAATTCTTAATATGACCTTTATTAAGAATTTAACTTAAATTACTTATATATCGAACAAACTTATATTAAGTGAGAATAAACCAAAACACGTAGTCTTAATTAACACAGATTGCGCAATTAGATCACTTATCAATATAATTATACTATATCCGCCTACTCTCAATCTTAATAATATATTCGCATTCAGAATATAATCTTCCTATCTTGGCTTCTATGCAACGTTCAATCCACTTCAGATATTTCTCTAGGCTGGCGTAGGTATGTACCTTGGTTGAATGGCTAGATTTTCGTGATTCTAGGTAACTTTACACTTCTCTGAACTGAACTTTCTCTAAATTGCCCTCGTGCTCACTAAAACTTCTGCCCTTTTAAAGATTATCTTATTTGCATCTATCCTTCATTTCACTTCTTGGATTTGGGTTGGAAAAGATTTGTCATTAATCGTGGCCGTCAAAGAACACAGAGGTTATGTTAGAGAAAGGACGCGTGAGATGTCACAATGCATTAAACCTCTTTTCGGCAAGCTGTTAAAATGACTATTTATAGAAAGTGCATTTTGGACAAAGAATTGTTTACCTCAGTGTAGCTATTAAACTTTCAATTTAACAAACGACTGGAAGATTGACAGATGACTTATAGCACTAATGGTTCTATCCTTTCTCAGCAGGGGAAATAGCTTTCGAACCTTTGTAGACCATTAATGCCCATTCGGTCCTATGGATGTTATACACATAAAAAAACTATTCTTTTTCACTGGACACCTCTGGACAAACTTTTGACTATAAACAAAGCACAAGTTTATCTACAGTCAATCAATCAACTGTTGGATATTGTCATTTAAAAGCAAACAACATTTTTTCCCATCTATCTGCACATGATCTTTCTGTCTAGCTGCTTTGAATAGGAAATTTTTAGACACCTTTCCAAGTCGATACCATTTGTTTGTTTTCTCATTATATTGAGTAAAACGATACTTGCTTTAAAAGATATCCGACAGTGGGAACAAAAATGTTGGGAAAATTTTAACTGTTTGAAGCCAGTGACTAACGAATTTATAAACATAAAAGGGAACCCTCTGAAAATAAGACCATTGATTACATTTTACAACTTTTTGCTTACACATGCCAGGTGGCTGCGGTAGCCTAGTGGTCAAGGTATCAAATCGTAGCTGGCTTGTCACGAGTTCGAGCTCATTACCTCTAAAGACCCGCTGTGTAGGGAAGCGATGCATGTTAAATCTCAAGAGATTAAATGTCTCCCTGTTGGTGTGGTAGTTAGGATAGGGGGTGCCAGCTCAGGTGTTGTAATTGTCACTTTACCATGTTTTAAAATTACGAAGTCCATCGCCAAAAGCCCTCGTGTAGCTGAACAGTGCAACAGTAATATTCACTCACTTACGCATGCCAGGGTCCATGTACCTTGGGACCACGTATCATTTATATGGTGGCAGCTCCATCCCTGATCTTAAAATATTTTCGGAGGAATACTTATATTAAATAGTTAGGACAATGAGTTTTTTTTTTCAAGATAAGTTGCTTTTCATAATTAGTGCAAATTTAAAAAAATTTTATTTGTGTGTGTGCACAGGATTTAAATGTTATGTAATGGAAAACCATTCTTTGAGTAGTTTCATTATAGTATTTCGAAGATATTAAAGGTATTTTTTTAACTGCTACAAATTAATTTAATCATTTTTTCAGATATTTAAAGAATTTAATGCAGAAATGATATTATTAAGAAAAGTAAATGGAACTGATGGGTTAAAATTTCTTTGTAAATTTAATATAGGGTATGATGTGTGAATCCTTATATAAACGTGATTATTGTGCATTTACACAATTACTTTAAAGTAGTACTGTTGAATAGTGTAGAAATTTTGGAATTAATTACTTCAGTTATCTTTGATTTTGCATATTTATTTAAGAATTTTTATGTACTAATAACTGTATTTTGTTTGAAATTTCAGAATTGTATGAATCTCAGTAGGATTTACATATTTTAATTTATATTGAGGTTTAGTTACTAGCATTTTCATCATTTTTCTGATATTATACTAAAACATCTAAAAAAGTAACTTATTTAACTGTCATGTGTATATAATTTATACTATTTCAAACTTTTTATTTATGTATTTTAACACAGAAACTTCTCTAATCTTATGTACTATAGGGAAGTGAGCATGGTGGTAAGGATTTGGACTCGAGATCTTATCGAGAAGGTAGCTGTGATAGCAGCCGATATCTTTCAGAAAGAGCATCACCTTTAAGTACTCGTCCTCGTAGTTCCACTTTTACTTCATCACGAGAGGTGCATCTATCAAGTAAAAAAGCTCTCAATCAAGACTCCACACTAAATAAAAGACCCATTATGAATATGTATGTGCACGCATATCTTAAATTTCCTTTAAAACAAAATTTTGTGCATTTATTTTTCTGAATTAACATCTTTATATTTTGAAGAGTTATGTTTAAATTCCTTTTCTCCTGTCTAATACAGTATATTAAGTTTCTTAAATATTATTGCAGAATGTTAATATATTATACTATTAATTTTTATTGAATATTCCAATCTTCAAAAATAAATCAGAAAGGAAAGATACCTTTACTTTTTGTGTTAAAATATTTTTTTTAAATAAATCTAAAGTTAGTGATTTGTCATTTAATTTTAGATAGGTCAGTTAGTAGAAAGTCTTAAAATTATCTTTATTTTTGCCAAAAAAAAATTTGAATTTTATATTTGGTTGTTACCTTTTTAAAAAAACCCAAACAATACTATTTTAGAAAAAAGAAATTACTGCAGATATTGATGTTAAGTACTTGAATTCAAGGCTAAATGAGATCTTTTCTATTCCTTAAATTTAGTTCAATGTATAAGGAAAGATAAATTTTTATTTTAAATACTCATGTAAATTAGATTGTTTTTCTTTTATTTTTGTATTATAATTATAATTAGAAGAACTGTTGTTTTCAACTAATATTTTTGTAGGTTCATGAAGGCTAGTACACCTAGTAAAACACCATCACCTATGCAAATAGAATCAAAAGGATCTTGGAGGCAAGCAATCTTTCATCGTGTTCAGACACCCACTCATACCCCAAACAATCGTAAGTACATTTTTTTTTTACTTTGTTTGTAAAATTTCTTTAATATGGATAACATTATTTTTATGAAAATGAAGCGTTATAGTGTATAAAATGTTTATTTTGTGGCCCTGATAAAAAAAATAAAAAAAATTCTTTCCTTTATAACTCTTAGTCCATCAGTAACTAAATCTATAAAATCCTTCTAATGAGCTATTGGGTATGAAATCTCAAATAATTTTTGTATAAATATTCTTTTTGAATAAATATTATAATTTTCTTTTTGAAATTATTTGCAGTATGCATCATACTGAGTAAATTTTCTTTAAATACACTATAATACAACTCATTCATTGCCACCATTATTATAAGACGGCGTGTTTGTTACTCATGACATTAAATTTCTTTTCAAATGACAGAATAGTCTTTAAAAAGTTCAGAGAATCATTTGCATAGTGTATGGCTCAAAAATATTCAAGTACTTTCTCAAAAGCCGTATTATCTGATACTGTTCTGACTGCCCAATATTCATTTTCTCCAAATCTGTTGACTACACAGAAAAGTCAATTTTTAAAGGGATTTCTGAGGATGAATAGAAATAGATCGCCACGAAATAAGAAATATCTTGTTTAGATTCAGACATCAGAGTGAACAGAGCAGTCTCTCCCTTGTTTCTTACCTAATGTAAAAAAAAATTAGATTTATTCATAAATTCTGTAGATAGGAGTTAAAGTAGTGTTAATAAGTATTCTTAAGCAAACAATTTATCTTGGAACCTAACGCTACCATCAAAATTTCTTCCCCAACACAGTACAACTGCTGTATGTAAAAATTGCGACACTAAGGATTCATGCAAATTTAATAGACCTTGCAAGAAATTCAAAATAAACAAATTATTAGAATCATTAAAATGTGTTGGATTGCTGTAAATGATTAATTTGGAATTAATATACAGTGTCAAAAACACAAGTGCCATACATGCTATTTGCAAAGTTCAAACGGTAATGCGTGATCGGTCAGCATTATCAGGGAATTATGTTGTGCAGTCATCATTTGCACTCTGCTCAGTGCCACGAAAAGGATTATGTGGGCAAAAAATGGATTATGAACTAGACAAATCACACACACACACACACACAAAACTTTTAGTAGGCCACAGAATGACATCGCCACAAAACGGTAGACAACTTATCCACAAAGAAGTGATGGATTTTACAGGAACCTCTTGTGCTTTGGCATGACTTTGAACCATATCTAAGGGTATCAGTGTATGCCCTCATATTTTATTGATGGTCTGCTGCACTATGGGCGAGGTGAAAGATTCCTCTGTTGTAGGACAGAGGAATTAAGGAGGACTAATTTACAGAGGCTCTAGGTTTACAACGTGATTTATATTTCAGGAAGACACAATGACCGTCCGCATTGGAATGTATAAGTTGACTTCAGTGCACAACAGTTTCAATTTTTTTCATGACAGGGCTATTATCAAGTCTTAGCACTCGTTGAATATGCTGGAAATTATATCACTCACCGGTGCGCGAGTACAGCTGAAATTCAACATCAGGTAGACGCCATTAAAAATGAGATTTCTCAGCATGACATTCAATGTCACTTCTTATACTGGCTCTCATTGGTTCATGAAACAGCTGCACAAGATTTTTTTTTCATTGTTTGTTTTATTGATCTGTAAATTTGATCGTATATTTAAATCACCACAATATGTAGAAGAAATTCCAGTTATTTCTGATCATTCTTTCATAATGATACTCTTTTCAAAACCAGTAGTTTGTTTTAATTTGTGAATAAATTGTGATTTTTATGTTGTATATCTTTCTATATTTCTTCTATATCTGTAAAGGATATGTTTCCTTTATTAGCCTATTATATACAATTAGCCTATTATATACAATATATATATGACTTTAAAATTTTAAATCTTCAAATGCCTAACACTAAGAATAGTATATATAAGGTATTCGAAAATTATTGTAATTAGATATATTTTATAGATGTTTATTTCATGATTTTTCTTAGTAATAAAGGGAAAGTCTGATGCTGTTTTACAATGGCAATGACGTTTTAACTCCTTCAGGACCGGCAAAAGGAGAAAGAAATGTTTCCTCGGGCCCGCACGTTCCGAGAGTATACGCACGTATTTGACCGGGCGAATTTCATTGCTAAGCCTATAATTTCATTTAAAAATTCATATAAAATCTTTAATGCAATCAAACACGCTAAAATTTACAATTTACTGTCTTTGATAATATCTGAATATACAGTACAAAAATGTTCGCTATATTTAAAAAAATATTGCGAATTTTAAAGAAAATGTTTTCATTTTAATAAAATAAATGTACACTTTTCACTTTTTTCGCCATGATGATTAATATAAAATTGGCGCAAAACTTACAAAATACTATCCTGCAAATCCCAAACGATAAATTTACTCTCACATAAACTTGTATATTTTTAAATTAATCCTTTTAGCTTTCAAAGTATCACATTAATATTATGTTTTCTATTCTTATTAGTTATAAAAATTCTGGTTGTGAAAAAGAAACGTTTGTTCTTACTGATTTAAAAAGGAATCGCACACACACAGTAAGAACAAACTATTCTTTTTCGTTAAAAATGATTCATTGTGTTTTTTTTAAGATTATCTGCTTTTAAACGTGTTTGAGAATAAAAATTGTTGTTGCAATACAGAACAAAATAAAAATAAACAAAAATAAAATAAATTGTGAAACTATTTAGGAATGTCTGCTTCCCAATAAACTAATAAGCTTTCAACTTAATCAAAATATAAACAGAAATCCAGAGTGCAATAAATCAGAAACCTTTAAACGCCCGATTCTCTCAAAAGAGTACAGTTTACATTCATAAATATTTCGTATCTGATTAAAAAGAACGCGAAGCTGAAAGCACATATTGAAGTTCAAAGTTTTTTGAAACATTATTCGGAAGAAGAGAAAAAAACGGATGTTAACCGCTATCTAGTGCTTTGTAAAAACGTTCCAAACTCAAATCACACCAGTATAATGGGCCTCAGAGCAGGGAAAGCGCAATCACATATATGATACCATTGGTCCAGGAGGAAAAAACACGAGATGATCACGAGATGTGTGATCATGGTCCTGAATGGATTAAAATATTTCCAATTTAAACTTATTAAAAAAAAATTTTCCAAAAAATCATCTATATGTTTTACTATAATTTAATATACTTGGTAAATATTTGTAATGTAGAAACTATTTAATGAGTTGCATTAAAAGCAAAATTATGTGTAGTTCTGTAGGCCATCTTTACGGATTTTCAACAGAGGAAATGTTTGTGCAAAACCATTGATGATGAAACATTAAATTTTTTTTGCAGTGCAGTTTTTAAAACGAACTTTAAACGTGCTATTTTTTTTAAGTATACAAGCACTGATTTTATAGATTGTATCTTCAAGGAGTACTTTTAATTTTGCTAATATTTCAAAGTTATAACCTTCAAAAGCAATGCTAATACTATTTTTCGCATTGTGATATTTCTTATGAGATATTTTTTTTGATAATTTTATTAAAATTAAAGGAATTTTGGTAGAAAAGTATTTTATTTCATTCTGTTTTACTTTTATCGAGGCTATCTTCGGACAATATTAATGGATAGGGATCAAAGGGCATACATATTTCAAAAACTTCAATAATAATAAAAATTACTATGGATATAAAGAAAGTACTTGTTTAAAGGATAACATCCTTTAAACTTTACATTTTTTTTTCTTTTTTTCAAAAATCAGTGTTTAGCCTTGCTACAAAATGAAATCTGAATTTTCTATGTTAAAAGTACAGGAAGTGAAAACGCCATGCTCATTTTAACAGAGAATAATTGATTTTTTCGAGAAAAATTAAATAATATATAGGAAAG
>BMAV01008948.1:133962-156880 GCA_019973955.1 Trichonephila inaurata madagascariensis
AGTACTTGTTTAAAGGATAACATCCTTTAAACTTTACATTTTTTTTTCTTTTTTTCAAAAATCAGTGTTTAGCCTTGCTACAAAATGAAATCTGAATTTTCTATGTTAAAAGTACAGGAGGTGAAAACGCCATGCTCATTTTAACAGAGAATAATTGATTTTTTCGAGAAAAATTAAATAATATATAGGAAAGTGTATATATATATATAATATGCATGCTTCCCTCTTTTGGCTAGAGTGGCCGCATAGCCTAGTGGTCAAGGTATCGGATCGTCGCTGGCTTGTCACGAGTTAGAGCCCAGTACCACTAAAGACCCGCCATGTAGAGCAGCGATGCACGTTAAATCAGTCGAAGGCTTGAACGTCTTCCCGTTGGTGTGGTGTGGTAGTTAGGAGACGGGGTGCCAGCTCAGGTGTCGTCCTCGTCACTTGACCGTGGCTCAAAATTACGAGGTCCTTCGCCAAAAGCCCTTGTGTAGCTGAAAAGTGCGATGTTTATTTTCAGTCATTCATTCACTCTTTTGGCTAGAATAGCCAGAATTTAATTTTGTGTCTTTATTAATTTTTTTAAATTTGAGGTTTATTTTGAATTATTTTTGACGTAGTTATGACTAGCTCCAACAGATCGCGTTAGCATATTTTTATAAACGAATTTATTTATGGCTACAAATACTTATTTTTAGTGATACCTTTCTAAAATATAAACGCCGAGCTTGAAATTATGGTAACTTCTAAATTGTGACAAATGGTGGACAGTGGAAAAGATTTATGATGCACAACTTAGCATCCCAAGACTGATAAAGTTTCTCAATTAAGAATGTTTTAAATATTTTCTTCATGTATGCTATAAAAAATTCATTCAAACTTTAGTTTTAGTTTGAATAATGTTCTGATGTTTACATTTGTTTTGTTTTTTTTGTCTCATGAAATTTTTAGACAAAACCTTCACCTTAGCCAATGCCATTGAGATTTCATGTAAGGTATTAAAATCCCCAGTGTATTTATCACCACTTACTGATCGTTTGTAAATTGAGTAATATTGAACGTGAATTACTATATATATATAAAGTATAACAGTTTAAAATTATTTATACAGGTGTAAATGAGGAAAGCAATCTTAATCGTACTGCTTTGGATGGTGAGCCTCAGACTCACACTAAAAAAACAAAAGAAGAGTTACGAGCATTGTGGAAAAAGGCCATATTAGAGCAAATTTTACTCATAAGAATGGAAAAGGAGAACAAAAAGTTGCAAGGTAAAAAATTGTTTTCAATATTTTTTAAGTATTTTTCAAGTTTTAAATTTGCTTGTGAGTAAAATTAAATTAAATTAAATGATTAATATTTCGAGTAGAACTATTTGTAAAAACTCTTTATTAATGTCTTATACATACATTTATAAAATCGATAAAAACTTAAACCATGGAAACTTGTTTTTATAATGAAAACTATCATTTTCCATCCCCATTTCTTTTTTTCTTAAAATTATGTAAGCAGTTCTGAATTAAGAATGAATTTTATTTTAATATGTCTGCTTTTGAGATCAAATATTTTACATTGTATTAAAATAATATTTGTAACCAATTACTCAATTTTTTTTCAATTTATTTGTCATTTTGTTCAGAACGATTTTTTTTTCTGTACTTCACTATCTCTGTTTTGCTTGTGAATAATTATTGACTTATAAAAGTGTAATTCAATTAATTGCTTAAAATCTTTCAGATTCAGGTGTCTGATACTTTTATTTGTATCTATTGTTTCTCGACAATTATGTTGCATGTATTTTAACAGTTTTATGTTGTTTTTAAGCTTATAACTTTTATAATTTGTATTTAAATTTGCCTCCTTGATATATTCCTTCACAACCTATAGACGGTTTTTAAAAAAGGGATTGTATGCTAAGTATGAAATCCTTTTCTTTAAATATTTCATTAAATCAGAAATGAAGACTCCCATAAATGTTTTAAGTGCTGGGGACAAGTTTTTTAAAATGAACATTTCTGACAAAATTTATTCATAAATCAATTGAAAAAAGTATGTTTTAAAAATATTTGCAGTATATGATTTGTTATTTGTTGATATTTTTATTTTTAATATCACATGAAAGAATTGGGTTTAGTTTTAAATAAGATTTTTAAAATTATGTTTTATGATTTGCATTCTGTATTAGTTCTTTTTTGCTGTTTTGAACCACTTCTGTTTTTATAAAAAAAAGTATTTCTTAAAAGAATTTCTGTAATATATCTTTAAAATGTTTTTTTTAAAACATGTTTTTATCTAAAAATTGAATGAATTTCACAAGTTTGATAAAAATCTTTGTTTAATATATTAGAGTTGGCATTTTCTTTTAGTTAATCAAGATGCAGTTTGTCACAAACGTATGAAACTTAATTATGAAGAAGTAACTCCTTGTATTAAATCTGCTACACTTGAATGGGAAACAATAGTACAAAATTACAAACATAATGAATGTAAAATGGACAAAGGAGATCTGCTGGAGTTAGTGAAGAAAGGTAATATTTCTTGTAGTTGTAATTTTAAAGTATAAGAGAATCTCAATGAAGAAAAGAAAGGGAGATTTATAATTTAAAAACGTGAAATAGTGAGAAACAGTCTGTGAAGTTAATTTGTTGAAATACGTAGAAATTATTTAGAAATATGTGTTTTGTGAAAATGTTTCAAATTTTCTCATCGTGTAGCTTGTTTAATAAAATTGTTTGGTTATCTAACATATTTTTCATTCCTTTTGAATTTGTTTTTAGTATTTTAAAATTTAACAATTTTCCTTTATATATCTCCAGGGACTTTTCTCTTTAGCTTCATTAAGCTTAAAATAAAAAATAAATATCTTTTTTTCTTATATTTTTAGTGAGTTTTGTTAGATATTTGTTATTATTTTTAGTGATTTTCATATAAAAAAAGTGTCAGATAATTTTAAAATAAAATTTCAGTTTTTAAGATGGATATTTATAATTTATAATTTTTATTTTATTGAAAAAGTGCTTAATTAAAATTTTCATCTGAAATTTCTTTTTAACAGTAAGCTTTTTCTGTTTGAATAAATATTATTAGAAGGTGATACTTGTGAATTGTGAATGTTATGTTTTTTTTTAAATTTATGAAATTTGCTATAAATTTTTGTGTTAACATTTCAATGTTACATAAAGAACTTTATTTTTTATTGAAAAGGAGTCCCTCGTCATAAAAGAGGTGAAATTTGGCAGTATCTAGCTGAGCAATCTAAAGATATTTGGTGTAATTCTAATAAAGACCTTGAATCAGATGAGCCATATGAAGAACTTTTAAAACAATTGACATCTCATCAACATTCAATACTTATTGACATTGGTAAGTAATGTTAATTATATTAAATATGAAGATTTTCCTGATATTTCGAAGTGGAAATTTAATGCTCACTTATTTTTCTTATTACATAATAGAATTGCAGCTTATGTGAAGTTATATAGCTTATGTGACATTGAATTTTTAATGATGTGACTCATTTGTAAGATTCTTAAATTATATTCAGCTTTGGATAGAATTATCCAATATCAATGTCATTAAACCATTGTTTTGTTTTTGAATAAGGGCTGTAAGGTTTCTGCTGTAGCACAGTGTTTCAAGGTGTCATATTTATTTTAATTTTGAAATGTAATTTAAGATGAATTAATATTATCTTGAATCTCGTTTTGAAATTTGAAAAATTCTGTATGGTCTCTCCATGTTTCAAAAATCCTTTTGTGTTACTGTATAAAAGAAATAAATGGTTATTTAAATATATAGAGAAACATGGAATAATTAGAGTTGACCTCTAAATGTTTCCTTCAATTTACTAAACCTTGCTCTTTTCTTGTAAGATAATTTCCCGTATTATTTCATAAAATATATACCACAATACCTCGTTTTCTTTAATGTAATAGAGTTTCTATGAACCATCATTGCTTTTATAATTTTTCAATTGTTATTGACGGAATATAGTACTTAATACAATATTTTAAACACTTTTAATTTATATAATTTTAAAATTCGCTTTAAGTATTAGGGAGAAGTGTAATATAGAGATAGGAATTGCATGTAGAAAATTTTTATTTCAATTCATCCAAAATCAAAGTGATGAAAGAAATATTCTAACTTTTCCATATAGACAAATTGATGATATACTTTAAAAATAGGCAATCTAAATAAGCCTTTTTTATTATATTTATTGATTCGATTTCTAGCTTTATTTTTATTGAGGAAATGATCATTTGTGTATGTTTTTTAATTGTTTAACTGAAGTGCTTATTAATGATTGTTTGTAAAATTTTGAAGATTTATGTTTCCACATATGGTGTATATTTCAAATTTTTTATTGTTTGTCAAGTATTTATTAGGAATTTATATGAAATGGGAATATATTTAACTGAATGAAATGTATAAAAAAAATGCAAAAATAACTAAATTTACAAAAACGGAGAAGTTACTTTTTCATGAAAACATATTGCTTCTCCATTATGTTATTTTATTTATTTTTTTGAATAAAATGTACTAAGTTTATTAAATTTTTTCAGTATATAGTTTAAGATGCATGTGTAAGAAATTAAAATATAAATAGACGTATAAGGTACGATACCAGGTTAGTGATGGGATTCTAATGAAGAATAATAATCACGTTCTGACTCAGGATTTTCATACCTTAAACTACTAAATAAAAACAGCAATAAAAATTTGTTTCAGACCAAATATAATTTTCGAGTGGATATTTGTTGGCTATTCCTGCTTAAGCTCAATGATTCATATATCATTTTTAATGAAGGTAGGGGAAATTTCAGATGGATTTGAGTCTAATTAGTAGTAGTCAGCTGTAGTTAGTAGTTAGTCTGCTGTATTCCTTTTCTCCGCACTCAGGAATTTTTTTAAGGGGGGGAGAGGGTCCAGGGTCGCGAGAGTCTACCATTCTTGTATCATACTTTTGATTTTGTCGATTTGGGGGAACAAAAAAACAGTAAAAAACTCTTTATTGAATAAATAATTAGTGTGTGTATTAATAAAATTAATCACTAATACAAATATTTAATTAAATTTGATGTTCTATATACTTATATAGAATTATAATCAATTGAAAAAAAAATCAAGTTCTTTGGGGGGGTTCCGAATTCCTAGGACAGCCCCCTTGAGTGCGCCAATGCATGTGAGAGTAGTTTGACGAATGAATATTAATAGTTTCTTCCCCCTTCCCCAAATGGTCCATATTGTAATGATTATTCCTAAATAGAGTATTTTATAGATAAATTTTGCATATTTTATATGATACAATTAAAAATATTTTCAACTGAAATATAGGTTTTTTTTTTATAATCTTTCTTGCAACCCAAAGTTATGCATTTATGTCAGCAATATTCTTTGCTTGGAAGTATATTTAATAGAATGTTTTTCTTTGCTTTATTGGGTGGAATATGCCGTAAAGTGTTTTTGGTAAAATGATTGTCTTTCATTCAGCTTATTAGCAGTTTTTGAGTTGACAGAGTTTCGAACTCGAGTCCTGGGGCCACTAAAGAGCCTCCTTGGAAAGTGGTGTTGCATGTTAAATCTGTAGATGCTGTAAGCCCGCATGTGGCATGGTAGGGAAGTTTGGAGAACGAAATGCTGTTGTTTTCTTCGCTTTTCTATGGTTCAAAATTACGAGATTTATTCCCAGCAGCCCTCATGTTACTTCAGAGTTCGATGGTTATCAATCAATTATTCTTTATTATGACTTTTCATTTTACAAGATAACCTAATACAAAGTTTATGCTATCGAAAATGGAAAATTGGAGCCGTATATCGAATCACGATTTTAAAATTATTTCAAAACGGAAAGATTTATTTTCCAAGATATGACAGGTGTAGAACTGAGAGGATGTGTCTTGTTTTGTTATATCAGAAATACAGCATGATTCTAAATTGTTTTTACAAGTTAAGAAGGATGATACTACCCATCCAAACGACCAATAATTACATAAGAACTCAGGGTTGCATAACAGATCCTGCGAGATGAAGCAATGTGTCATCGCCTCCAACGTCAATTTGTACCTGCTTACGTAGCACATCTTCTATCAAGAGTTTACCACATGCAAACTTCCTCTGAGAGGCAGCAATATTTTGCTCTTAGTTGGTACCGAAGAAAGGCAATCAGAGCAAACGTTGCCCTTTATAATGCCACAACATCATTGCTTCATATACCATCTTGATAACATCGTCCAAAACTTTTCGTGAATATTTTTATAGCGAAGTACACATACGAGGAATTGGCAGATATGCACCTCGCATACGGTGAAGCAAAAGGGAATGGATGCGAAGCACGAAGTTGTACGAACAGCGGTTTCTAACTCGTCGTATTCGAAGTCATCTTATTTTTTCTAGTGTTGATCGATAACTACGAGAAACCGGTTCGTTTGCCTTCTCAGACTACAATGTAGGACGTCTGCGAAATGCATGAACGTCAGAAATGGAAGAGGGAGTTTTGACTAGATTTGTGAAGCAGCTCCTTACACTAGCACGCAAACGGTGACATACGAAGTGAGTATTTCTCAGCCAGTGGTGTGGCGTATTGTACACGAACGTATGTATTCCTACCATTTGTAAAGAGTGCAATCTTTGCACACAGATGATTATTCCCTCCTGGCAGACTTTGTGCAGTTTCTGGTGGAGATAAATAATAACGCGATCCACGATTTCTTGCATTAGTATTATTTACTGATGATTACATTTTCGACATGCGCAATCAACGCATTTGGTCTGAGCAATTCCCACTGCTCTACCCCTTGTATTCACCAGTAAAAACCTTCCGCGAACGTCGAGCAGGTACTCTTGGTGATTACCTCGTGGCCCTTACATCTTGCCTGACCGTTTGACCGGTGCAACATACTGTATATCTTGAAGCAAGTGCTTCCCTTTTTACTGCAGGCAGTTCCGCTCCCTAATCAAAGAGACATGGGTTTCATGCACGATAGAGCCCCTGCACATTTTCCCATCAGGATCTGTAACTTCTTGAATGACACACTATTCTGTACAATGGATTAGACTTGGCAGACCTGTTGTTTTAGATTCCTCTGTCACTGGAGTTAAACCCACTGAACTTTTTCTTCTTGGAGTACATGAAATCTTTAGTGTACGAGATGCCTATGAACTCAGCTGAAGATCTCGTCTCGAGAATTGTTGTTTCCACGGACAAAATTAACACAACATCAGGAATTTTTGGGAGGATGCGCCAGACCTTCCTTCACCGGTGTCACCTGTACAGCGACACACGTGGTCGGCATTTTGAACTGATCCTGTGAGTTTCTCCCTAAACAATAAATCTGATTATGTAACTTTCCCAACACTTTTGTAATCTCGGGTTAGAATTCTAATATTCATCTTTTCTTCCACTCAGAGTGGAATGTGACCCAATGTTCCTTTATTGGTCGTCTGGTTGGATACTATCACCCCTTCTTAATTTGTAAAAACAATTTAGAATCATCCTGTATATTTGTTTTATATTATAGATTGGAGGTACTATTGTTTTTTTCCCTCTGTAGTAACTCTGGCATTGTATAAAGTAAATATTTATGCTGTAGCAGATTTGTGTGAAGAAACTGAAATAACAGACTAATGGCGGGGTACTCAACCTTTTTCCCGCCGGGTTGCATATACATGACGAATATTTTTTCGGGCCACATACACAGTTATTTCACGCGGCCCTCATACACATGACAGATATTTCACGCGGGCCGCATACACATGATAGTTATTTCACGCAGGCTGCAACATGCAGATAATGGAAAAAGCAGACTATAAGACCAAAGCACCCTTGACAAACAAAATTGATCAAAATATTAAAACTCACTTTTGGCTTTTATTTTAATTCTGTATTAACTTTTCTATCGAACACATACACAAATATTTATTTTTTATGAATTTTTACTGAGTTATGGAATTTTTATTTTATTTCATCTATGACCAAGCCACTTGCATACATTTTACTATTAAAAAAACAATTGATAGCAAAATTGATACTTTTATTGCTTGACTGATAGAATTTCCTGTTAAATTTTTTATACATTGTTCTTCAATAATTTAATTTATAAGTGCAATGGGCCATGACCGGGCCACTCAAAAAAGGCTGGCGGTCCACAGGTTGAGTATCACTGGACTATGCATTGTGCAAATGCTTCTCACAACATAAGGAGGAAATTAAAACGAGTTTTGAATTTTAATATTCTGAATTGTTTTATTTACATATTTTTTATTTCAAGATTAACTTAGTTATGAAGCTTATTTAGTCTTCGTAAATATAAAAATAAAACTGTAAAAGCAGCAATGATTGAATGATACAAGTTTAACTGGAAACACTGAACGGAGGTGCAATTTTTTTTTTTTCCTAGCAGCGTGCAATAAAAGTGATCATGTAAGTTGCTTTCTGCACAGAAATTTCTTAAATAAAAGGAAATTAAAGTAATCAAAAGAACCATAAACTTTTTAGAGAAAAAATAGTAGTTTTATATTTATATGCAGTTACCGTATAATTCTTACATAAGATAAGGTATAAATTTACTTTAAAGTGTCTTGTAGTTAAAGTCTTGTTATTTGTCTTTGATGACCCTCAAACTATATATCAACTACCTATGAATTTAGTTTAGATGAGTAATCATCATCTAGATTTTATTATTATTATTACTACAAAATTCAAATTTTTGTTCTTGAAATTTAATGATTCAACTATCATTTTATCTGCAGAAAAATGCGGTTCATATAAATGATAGTGTCTCTATTTTAGGAAGAGAAAAAGAAATTTTTTTTGAAATATAATTAACAATTAATCGATCGTTATTATATACCAGAACCGTTATTATATTTACAATAAATTTTTTATTTATGGATATTTTTATGCTGTCATTTATATAATTTACTGGGCCACATGATTGTAAAGAATGAATGAAACTCATGTTGATAGTCATTTATCAGGACATGTAGTGTAAACAAGTAAAGGAAAGCAACAAGTTCTCACTTTTTTTATGCAGTTTCGTTCAATGTTTGTAACATTTCTTACGAATACTTTTAAATTTATGGCTATAAGAGTTCCTTTAGCAGTGGTGTTGATATTAGAGTCTGCATTTATTATTAATTAAATGTATAGAAATAAAAGAAATGAAAGCAAAACAATTCTTTGAAATATGCAAATAAAAATTTTGCGAAAAGATTTATTTCCCGTTATGTTAAGCATTAAAATAATTGTAATAGTTAGTTTATATATCACAAACTATGAAAATAAATCAAAGTTCCTTAATATTAACAATTGTTGGAGTGGTGATGAGTAATATTTATTCATAAAGGTTTTCTGATATTTGTCATTTTAATCATTAGTATTACAATTACTACTGTTACCTTTTCTAATTATATAAAATTATTGACTATCTTATATTTTTTCATCATTTTGTGAAAGTATTAAGTTCATTATTCCTGTGTTGTTGTGACTATAATTCCACCTGCCTGACGAAGTCGGATCGAGTCCTGCGAAATTCATCGCGGCTAAGGGCTAGAATTTTTGCGCCTGTCGTTAGCCTTAGCTTTGAGCACCATGCAGGTGACAGTACGATTTTGCTCGGTTACACCCCAATTTAGAAGGAGAAAACCCTAGGGGTGGCCAGGGGCCACCCACCTCTCTTCCCCTTCCACCAACCTCACGACAGGACTTGCGGTTCGACTGCTATTTAGAGTACTCCCATGCCCGCAAAGGCACTACATTTACAAACGTCCATGTCTTCTCCGGGATTCGAACCCAGTCCCTACGGCACCGCAATCAGCGTCGCTAACCACTATACCGATTGGGCGACAAGTGGAAGTGCATTAAAATACCGTATATACTCGAATCTAAGCCGCACTATCCTTTCAGTGTTAATGCTCATGAAAATGGGGTGCGGCTTATAATCAAAGGCAAAACATTTGTTAGATGAGGGAAATTGTGTTTTCACCCCTTTCAATATAAAAATAAAATAACCGTCCATTTTGGCCACTTGCATCGATAACTCATCACATTCCCGCAGTTTATCTCCTGTATTCATTCTATCTTAAACATCGTTAACTGCTCATATATAGGGGGAAAACATTTGTGTACGCCTTACTTTAATTACCTAAATATCGAAAATATCGGTAACAGCATCAAGACGCGTTCACTATGACGCATGTATAAAAGGGAGGCACAATTTTATATGCAGAAAAAAACGGAAATAGAGCAACGGCCACTGAAAATTTGACACCGATTAAACAAATATACGTCGATGGCGTAAATAAAATGTTATAATTTTTGCTTGTAAATGTTCAGCAGTCTTTTATAATTCTTTTTACATTCTTCTATAATGCATTCTTTCAAAAAAATGTTGCATAACAAATGCATTGGATGGCATTGAAGACGACACCGTTCGGGAAAATGGTGACTCCGGCACCAATTCCGTAGTCACCTGTGACAATGGGAGTGACGAATTATTTTTGAAACTTGATACTGATGGTTAGAGTAATTTGGTTCATGTATGTATTGGAAAGTTTACAATTTCTTAAATATTGGATATCGAAGAACCTTTTACGCAAATTATTTTTTTCTCAAAACAGTGTAGAGAATTGTGTGTGCGGCTTAGATTCGAGTAAAAACGGTAACAAGTTTAAAGCTATCAAGCTTAGTTTGAGAGAAAAGTAATGTTGTTTATATTAAAAGAATAAGCCACCAGGGTGACGTAGTTGGTTTTTCTCTTGTCTTGTACGCCTAAGGTTGCGGGTTCGATTCCAGCCCAAGTCGGGGGATTTTCATGATGCAGAAAATCGACAGCGTCCATGTCGTATGATTATGCGGCATGTTAAAGTTCTCACGAGTGCCTGTTTGGCTTGGGTGTTCTTGGCAAAATTAAATTCCTAGTACAGGTTCGCATCGTCAGAGCTCCGGTGCCTCTTTCTGGGGAGGAAACTGGGCTTCAGAATTACTTGCAGCAATTGGTATTTCTCCTATATGGTGCCGCACTAAAAAGTGATGTCAGATCCCGGGGAATGTACTAAGGTCTGCAATGGTAAATACCATTTGGCAGCCCCTTTGGGGCAAAAAGAAAAATAAGTAAATAAACGTTAGTTTTAGTAAGGTATTGTGTGCGTGTTCAATAAACAGTCGATCTGATTTCGCCGATTTTAATCCTAAATATAAACTGCAAAATAATATTGTTTCTTAGTTATAAATTTTTTAGAATTTATGAGATTTTCTTTCATAAATTGTCCATCTTATGATTCAATGTGCAGATATCTATGTACCATTCAGCTAATACATATAGGGAAAGAGTGAGTGAGTAAAAGATAAATATTTAATAACTGCCATATCTGATATTTTTAACGCGTATAATTATATTTTATTTTCCCATCCCACGGAAAATTCTGAAGGCCGTGGTACCTAGTAGTCATCGTCATGAGCTCGTGGACAACGAGTCGTGAGTTTCGAGTCATGCTGCCACGAAACACTCGCCGTGTAGAGCAGATGATGCACGTTAATTCTACTGTGGTTTAAAGTCCTCTCGTTTGTTTGGTGTGGAAGTTTGGAGAGTGGGGTGCCAACTCGGGTGTCGTTCTCGTCACTTGATGTGGCCGCGGTAGCCGAGTGGTATAGGTATCGGACCGTGGCTTGCCTTGTCACGAGTTCGAGCCCAGTACCACTAAAGACCCGCCGTGTAGGGCAGCGATGCACGTTAAATCTGTCGAGAGCTGAAACGTCCTCCCGTTGGTGTGGCAGTTAGGAGAGGGGGGTGCCAGCTCAGGTATCGTCCACGTCACTTGACCATGGTTCAAAATGACGTGGTCCGTCGCCAAAAGCCCTCGTGTAGCTGAACAGTGCGACGTTAATATTCAGTCAGTCAGTCTCGTCACTTGATGTTCAAAATTACGAGGTCCGTCGCCAATAGCCCTCGTGTTGCTTTAGAGTGCTGCCTGATTAAAAATCAAATCCGACAAAAATTCTGCTGTTGATGCTCCTAATTTTTTCTAGATCCATACTAGTTGGGACTTTATTCAATAAAATAAATAATTAAGAGATATAATTTTTGAAATACTTATTAACGTGATTTGATTGTTGTGAACATATATTTAGTAATCAATATTAAATTTTTTTTAAAGTTAAACACAAAAATGTACGCACTTTTTGAATTGGAAAAGTATATCTTGAGTTTGTTGCTCATGTCCTCTCTTGTTTCTTGTCCTATCTATTCAAAATTTTACTTGGATAAAATGCATGTTATTTTTTTTTTGGTAGCTTGAATTATAATTGTTTCTCCTGGTCTGTAATTACTAGTTATATAGTCTTGCTTATTTCATCGAAATTGGTAGGTGACGGCGAACGTATAAAATTTTGTAAATGCAAAAACAAGATTTATTTTTATCGAGATAATTCTTAAAATTTAGTGAATTTGTGACTTAAATTATAGCAGCTAAAGAAAAATAAGCATCACTTTCAAAGGTTTTCAATGTGTGAAAAAGCTTCTCTATACTTATATCTACTATGAGCTTATTTCAATTTTTCTCAACTTCACTGAAGTCTGTTATTTAATTTAATGTATTGTTACAGAAAATATATATATAGAATACCCTTAACTTTTGCGCAATCATCATCACAACTTTAAAAAAAAAATCATTCCATTTTTCCAAGATTAAATGAGGAATGGTCTGAATAACCCATATTTTAAATTTTAATTCGAATCGGTGTGTGAGACTATGGTAGCTTTGTGGTTATGGTCACGTACTCGTGGCGGGAGTGTCGCGGGTCTGAGTCCTGGTGCCACTGAAGACCCGCCGTGTAGAGGGGACCGATGCACGGTAAATCTGTTGAGCTCAAAGTCTTCTCGTTGGCGGAGTTTGATAATTTGTAGAGAAGGGTGCAAGCTCAGGTTTTGTCCTCGACACTTGACCGAGGATCAAAATTACGAGGACCAATAGCCCTTGTGTTGCTTTATAGTGTGACGTTAATATAATTCATTCATTATATTACTTTTTTAAAAAAATTATCCCTGCGACTTTTCTCTGAAAAAACTTTTCTCTGTGATTTTTATTATTATTTTTTTTTAAGTAAAAATAACATTGTAAGGTATTTTTGCATGATTATTAGTTCAAAAATAAAGCAGATTTTTTTTTTTTCATTTTATAAACACTATGTGATGAATGTGCTGATAATTACGCTTTTCAGGTTAGTTCTGAATCTCTTGACACTGTCAAAGTGGGGATTGTAATTTCTTTTATGAATATTTCCAATTATACAATATTGTAAGAAATGTTGAGTTTCTGAAAATATAATACGCTGTAATTCATCTTTCTCCCATGACTGTATTTTAAAATTTCTTTCTTATAATACTTTACTTTTATTTATTTATATTTTTAAAATTGGATAGTATTTATAATTTCAAATGAATAATTCAATTGGAATAAAATTTTTTCGAATGTGTTGAATATAAAATTGTATAGCATTCGCTTCAAATTAAACAACTCTCTGTAACTCAAAAATAGTAAGAATTTGAAGTATAAGTATATTTATTTATGGATAGTAAAATCACATTGGCTTTAAAAACTGGCCTTCTGTATTACAATTTTTTTAAGAATTAATTTAATGTGAAAATGTAATTCTCTTTGGGCATTTTGCAACGATATCCTTGATGGGAAGAAAGATTGCATGTTTTTTACGACTGTGTATGACAAAAGTTTTAGATATTTTCTCATGTAATTCATCTTCCTCATGTAATTAAACTAAACTCATTTGCGCAACAGCCCATGAAGGCCAAGACCTACTGTGTCATCTCAGTTTTCATGACCTTGGACAATGAGATGCATGAGCAGATGCTCCGGTCAGGTGGTCAGTCTAACGCGAAACGCCGAGTGTTTAGTTCCCAAACAAGCTTGGTACTTCGTTATCGACCTACTTTAAGGATGAAAGACTGAGTCGACCTTGCCCAGCCGCCCGGAGTTTGAACCCCGGACCTGTGACGTGAAAGCGTGATACGCTACCTCTCGAACGCTGGACATCAATTTGAAACAAGTAATATAGATAAGTAGTAACAAAACAAGTAATATATATAAAAAAAAGTACAAAACAAGTAATATATAAAAAAATAAATAAATAAAGTCAATTCCTTCTTAGATCAACAAAGAAAAGTTTTATTTTAGCTACTTTTTATTAAATAGTTACAATTAATGTAAATATGTATATACATATACGACAAAATCACAATATTAAGTGGCAAAATAGAACGCGATTTTCCTTGTAATTTTCTATGTATGGTGTTGGACTATTATTTTTGTTTGTTACTATTTATTCATTCATAAATCACATTCTCAGAACTTAGATCATCCCAGGTAGGATTAGAACTCATGACCTTTGGATTGGAAGTCCAACGCGCTACAGAGACGCATCGAGCGATTTTCTTTTTTATATATAGTGTTAGACTATTATTTTTGTTTGTTTCTATATATTCATTAATTCAGTTTAACGAATGAATTAAAATAATTGAAAAAACTTATTAACATCAAGTGTCATCCACTGCAAGTTTTAAAAAATGTATTTGAACTTGAATGGATGAATAGGAAGTATTTTATAAACGATTGAAAATTTAAACAAGGTATATATATATATATATACTAGCTGGTATACCCGTTCTTCGCACGGGTGAATTGAAAAATTAAACAATACAGACTGAACGATAAAGGAGTTTTTAATGAGTTAATTTTACGGGAATTGTAAATTAAGCAAAAAGAAGTTTTTTGCATATCTCAGCTAAATAAAAAACCATGTTTGCTTAATTTTAAGTCTGTAGATATAACAGCTGATAAAAAAGATTTTTTTTTTAAATTTATAATGCACGTAATGTGTAATACGTTAATATTAAATCTCTATATACAGTATTGAATTTATTCAACAATCTATATACAATATTCACTTTAATGAACTATCTCTTAATACATAATATTAAATTTACTGAACAATCTCTCTATATACAATATTAAATTTACTGAACAATCTCTCTATATACAATATTAAATTTACTGAGCTGTCTCTCTATATACAATAGTCAGTTCAAAACAGGTCTAAAAAACAGGATGAAACGAATCTGCAAGCAGGGGGGTGAGAGGGATGCGTGACCTTTGACACTATCGATGGGGGTGAGGACTAGGTTCGATGAAACGAAGCCGGCGCAAGCAAGGGGTGAGAGGTATGCATGACCTTTGACACTGTCGATTGAAATAAATGATCCCTATTTGAAACTGATATTGTTCACCATTTCATTGGTTTTAATTTTATTTTCGCTGAACCCTAATTTTTTTCCCTATAATAAAAGCAGCCTAAGTTATTCCTTATAACATTATCTATCTGCCAGTGAAAGTTTCGTCAAAATTGGTCCAGCCATTTCAGAGATTAGCCGGAACAAACAGATAGACAGACAGACAAAAAATTTTAAAATTGATTTTTTCATATAAGTACTTTATATACTTTTAAATGCATTTAGTAAAAAGCTGTTAATTTCAAATTACAATCAGACACTTCATTTTTATTTATATGTATAGATATATCTTGTTTAAATTGTGATTGTGAATTAATAGTAGGAATATTGAAAAAGGGTGATGTAATTTTACCATTAAGTTACCGTTCTAAATAAATTAAATTTGGTATATGAAACTTTCCCATTTTCACGAATATGTTTTTAATGATTCTTTATTCATCAAAGTGTTACACCACATTGCAGGGGCGTAGCTACCGCCGTATCATGGATACATAGCCCCAACATCTGTAACTACAGCCCCGCTAACAGGGCGCTCATATCTGCCCCAAAGAAATTTTGATACAGGACCCTTTCAGAAATAGCTGGGGCTGCGGTAGCCTGGTGGTTAAGGTATCGGATCATGACAGGCATGCCATGAGTTCGAGCCCTGTACCACTAAAGACCCGCCGTGTAGGGCAGCGATGCACGTTAAATCTGTCGAGAGCTGAAACGTCCTCCCGTTGGTGTGGTGTGGTAGTTAGGAGAGGGGGGTGCCAGCTCACAGGTGTCGTCCACGTCACTTGACCATGGTTCAAAATTACGTGGTCCGTCGCCAAAAGCCCTCGTGTAGCTGAACAGTGCGACGTTAATATTCACTCACTCATTCAGAACTAGCTACGCCAGTGCCACATTGCGAACTAAAAAGAAAGTAAGTCATATAAATCTGTTTTATAATTGCTTTTTGAAGTCTACTTAAAGCCTTCTACTTTCGCGATATTTTTTTTTCCTGCTATTTGATCTTAAGATCTATTTTTACAAGCTATAAGATCTTATTTTTACAAGCTTTTATTTAGTTTCACCTGTCCCGTTGTCTGTCGGTCTGTAATCAAATCTTGCAAGTTAAATTTGATCCACTTCCCGGTTTCCGATTGAGCTAAAATTTTGTATACATGCATAGTTTGGATGACAATGCATGTTTAAATGCATGTTTTTTAACTAATTCCGATATCGCAATTAGTGAAAAAGATATTATTTAAAATCAATCATTTAAAAAAACGAATTTTTTTTTTAATTTTTTATTTTTTTTTTTTTTTTACGATTTTTCAAAAAATACTTAAATTTTTAGTCATTTTAAAAGATAATCGCATGAAACTTTTTTTCATTTGTAGAATAGTATTATCCAAATTCTGCACTAAGATTTTAAAAAATTGGTTTTAAATTACGGATTTAAAATTTTTTTGTGTGTTTTTGATTTTAATATAGTATTATAGTAAAAAAAATGAGTTTTAATGTTTTGATTAATTTTGCTTTGTCTAATATTGTTTTGGTCTTATACTGTTTATTCCCGTCCCCCATTATCCTCTTGTTGCGGCTCGAGTGAAATTTGTATCATATGTACGTGGCCCGGCGGGAAAAAAGATTGAGTACCCCTGAGTTAGCCTGTTCAAAATTAACCGGCAAACGACCTTGCAACAATTATGCGCTGAATGAATTGGATAGACTGAAAAACCTGTCCAGCGATAACTAAAAAGTTAAAAATAAATTAAAAGTAAAACAACATTTTTAAAAACAAGCTTTTATTTAAATGCTCTAAAAAGAATAAAATAAACTTTTAAAAATTTTTTTTGCCATCAACTTATAACGTCATTACACAATTTATGATATAAAAGCTTGTCGCGAGATTTTCCTGTGTAGATAATCAATCAAATTAAATAACTTAGTCTGATTGATTTTAATTTTTAAAATTTTCAAACTAAGTAAATACGAGTACTTAAATCTCACGACAAGCTTTTATATCATAAATTGTGTAATGTTATAAGTTGATAGCAAGAAAAATTTTTAAAAGAAAAGTTTATTTTATTCTTTTTAGAGCATTTAAATAAAAGCTTGTTTTTAAAAAAGTTTTTTTATTTTTAATTTATTTCTTGTTTTATTGGTACATCCGTTGCTCAAGACTAAGAAGAAATGAAATTTTTTAAATATCACTGACATTTATATGAAAGCTTTACCAGGAATTTAATTCTGCATTTTGGAATAGAATAATATTCTGACCTTGACTTTTATTGTATCATATTTAATTACAATAATAATCACTTCAATGGCGATGTTATTTGATTTAATGTTCTAAATTGAAGAATTATTCTCAAACAATGAATGTGGGCTCTTACATCTGATCTATGATGCTTACATAACCGGCTTCTGTTTATAATTTAAAAAAATATATAAATTATATAATGGATTGCTTCCACTATTTCAGTAGCTAATCCACGAGTTCTCGCTCCTTACTTCCTTTTAAAATTTGACACATAACTTCCTTAACAACCAATAGATGGCGATAGTGATTCCACAAATGAGAATCTTCTATTTAAATAAGAAAGTAATAAAAATTGCTTTGCTAGTTTCCGTATTGGAGAATAATTGAATGAGTTTGTATACATACAATTTAAGTTTCCTCTTACATTTTCAAAAGAGAATGTATGCATTCCTTACAAAAACATCCCCCCCCCCTTTTTGTCAATCTGATTACGATTCAAACTCTTTTCTAAAAATTAAATTTATGCTATTACAAAGGTTTGTCTTTTATTTTAAAATTTTCAACAATATAGTAAAAATCTTTTATTAAAAAAAGCTTTTTGAAAGCTATTTATAACTTAATTGAGAAAACTATGAACATAACGTTTCAACAATGGCTTTTCTCGAATTAATATTTTTATCTGTTTCAAAATTATGTTCAGCTTTTATTCTCTTCAAAATGCCTGCTTTTACAACGTTTTTGGTATTGTAAAATTTTTAATTAGTAACTTATCTATAATTTAGTTCAGACTCCCGAAGCATACCCAGAAAACTAATTTGGGGTTTCTACCTTTATTTCAATATAATAATTAAAATAAGGATTTTTGTACAAATTATATATATATACAGTATCGATTTAAACTCATTTCGGGCCCTGGGCGCAGAAGATCTACAGGTCCCCTTTGCACTGGAAGATCGGAATTTATAACCAGAAAATCTGGTTAAGTCCAGCTTATCTGGGCCCCTGAGCGCCCACCCCAAACACCCAATGGATGAACCGGCGCTGTGTATGCAGTCGAACCTCTATATTGCAACTTTTTCCTGGAACCGTGAACATTTCGCGATTTTTTTCGTAAAATAACCTCTATAGCGAAGTGCATTTTCTATATAACGAATTTTTATTTTCTTTTGTGATTCAATTTTTCTTTTTTTTAAAAAAAGTTTTTCTGAAAAAATTTCAAGTTATTCTCTCGTTAACACATTTTATGGTCGTCATAAATCTTGAACTAGTTTTATTAGATCCTAACTCACCGAGAGCAATAGATTTCTGGACGTTTCATCCAAGAAGTGCAACCCTTAACCCCCATTGCCCAGTTCACTAGAAACATCTTCGATGCCCTCTTTCACCCCCTCGGTGTTGTCCCGTGTTCTAATTATAAAATAATGCATGTTTAATGTTACTTGTATGCTTTAAACTATAATATGTCCTTAAAATTCATTGATTTAAATATAAAATTATTTTTTTAATGTTGAAAATACAGTGAATTCTTCGACAATCTTTTTGCTTGTTTTCCTTGTAGTTTTTCTTTCTTTCTTTTTTGATGGGTGAGATATATAAAATAAACATATATTAATTTTTAAAAAGGTGTGAATAATCAATTGTTTTAATATATAGTGTTTATGAGTTTAAAATTTGTTTTATGTGGTTTGTAAAGAAAATAGAAAGATGAACCTCTATATAACGAATTTTCCATATAACGAACTTTTTTCCGGGATTTAGTGACTTCGTTAAATAGAGGTCCGACTGTATATACAGTCAGACCTCTCTATATAACGAAGTCGCTAAGTCCTGAAAAAAAAATTCGATATGAGGAAAATTCCTTAAACGGAGATTAATATTGTAATGTACTTAAGAAATCACCTAAATCAAATTTTAAAAATTCATAAACACTACATATTATTTAAAAAATAATTATTCACACTTTTTATATAAATGAATCTTTTTACTTTATAAATTTTACCCATCAAGAAGAAATCTGCAAGGGAAACACGGAGGAAAAAAGTCGTGAAATATAGTGTATTTTCAACTTTAAAGAATAATTTTATATTATAGTTTATGAATTTTAATGACATTTTCTAATTTTAAGCAAATATTACCACACGTGTCCTTAAGTTTAATTACTGATAATATCTGTTAATTTTGAGTTTTTTATTTGAAAAATTACGGCAGTTTTGTTGCTCTAGGTGAGTTAGGCACCTGGTAAAACCAGTTCAAGGCCATTGATCACCATAAAATGGGTTAAAAGAAAAAATATTTTGAAACATCTTGAAATGTTTTTGAAATAAAAGGAAAAATCGAATAACACCATAGAAGAAATTCGTTATATAGAAAATGCACTTCGCTATTTGGAGGTTATTTTATAGTCGAATGTTCTTGATTCCAGGAAAAAACTCCGCAAAATAGAAAAATATGCGCTAAATAGATGTTCGTAAAATGGAGGTATTTATAGTTTTACTCGATTATTTTTTGTTTTAATTTTGCATAGATCGCTAATGGCTCGATTAAAAAATTTGAACTGTTCATAATATAAGCGTATGTCCATATATGAATAAAATACAAAGAAAAAAATCATTCTTAATTTTGTCTAAGAGAAATAATTGCTTGAATTATCCGGAATTTTAGATTCGCGTAGTTTATCCAATAACAGCTGATTGTCAAAAAGATTTAACTAAAATTTGTTCGACATGCCAACATTTTTCATTTGCTCTGTAAGTGTCAGTTTTCTCAAATAAAATATAAAAGTAAGTGAAAATTTTGGAAAATTTCCAACCCCATATATAAACTTTTCTCATGATTATACAATTATTTTATACATCTGTTCCTCGATCTTTATTTCAATTAAGTTTAATAATTGTATGTTATTTTTATAACTAAATGAATAAAAAAAAAATTCAAAAGTTTAAAACAGTTGAATCCGATTAAATTGACATGGCAGTTAGTCTTTATTTTTATCAATCTATTATTGTATTCTTAGACGATTTTGGAGGTTTTTTTGGTTATCATTGATAGTTCTTTCACCGTAGCAGTATCACTGTTTGAGTTATAATAATACTTGTGTGTGTGAAATTTCTTTTAGTCTCAGATATTGTTTACCTTAAAATTTCTACAATTTTTTTTTTCTCTTGAAGAATATATAAAGCTATTATGATGAAACTATTTCTACCTGAAATATGATGCATTCTTTAGTATAAAATGTTTGAAATATATGAGAGATAATGTTCAAGGGCGAACGCTATAGCATCTATTTAATCTTGTAATTTCACGATGTGATAGGGCTGCGGTAGCCCAGTGGTCAAGGTATCGGATCATGGCAGGCATGTCATGAGTTCGAGCCCAGTACCTGTGTAGGGCAGCAATGAACGTTAAATCTGTTGAGAGCTGAAACATCCTCCCGTTGGTGTGGTGTGGTAGTTAGGAGAGGGGAGTGCTAGCTCAGGGGTTGTGTCCACGTCACTTGACCATGGTTCAAAATTACGTGGTCCTTCGCCAAAAGCCCACGTGTAGCTGAACAGTGCGACGTTAATATTCACTCATTCACGATGTGATATTTTCTCGTTGCAGTAGACAATGATAAAGAAGGGTCATGTACCTTTGTTTCTCAATGTTTGGGTAGTTGTAAATTCTTTAATGTTGATTAATATTCTGGTACGAATTACACTTTAAAGCGTCCGACTGACAGAAGTTTTTTAATTAACTATTATTATATAAAAAAATAGTTATTTTTATCTTTGTCTTGAACGAGAATTGGTTTTTAAAAACATTTCACATGTTTTTTCCTTCGATATTTAAATTTTCGGACTTTTCGGATTTTATATTTCAGATATTTTTACGTTTTCGGGCACTTTTTTAAAAAAAAAAATGAAGTAAACTCATTCTTTTTTGTAATAAATCAGCAATAAAATGTATAAATTGCAAATTTAAGCTAATATTGCATAAATAAAGGTAGTTACAATTGCTTTTGAAGTAAAAAGAAGGTTGATCACTGAATTTAAATGTTGTTTGTGTGGTATATTATGCTTAATATTATAATTTTTGATGCTTTTTAAAAAAATGCTTCTCTTAAGCAATATATTTTTTTAATAATTAGAAAATGTCTAACACATGTACACACGTATACATATATTGAACCTATTACTTTGTTACATTATATAACGATTGCAGCTATGTAACTTCTAAATATTAACGCCAAATATTTTATTTAAATATTTTTAAATTCTTCTTCTTGGATGTTGAATTAAATATTCAATTTTTTTGGTAATTTATAATCATAATTAGCTCTTCAAAACGACGAATCTTGTATAACTTTTGGCTAAATGCAACGGAAGTTATTGGTCGAAAATTATTGTGGTTGGTAAAAAAAGCTTTTTTTTTTTTTTTTGTTTGTGTGGCCTGTATTATTTAGAATGAGAATCTCTCGCTATTGTTCCATTAACATAAATTCTATGGTTGATAAATTCGAACAATAGCAATTATTAGGGAATGCTCCTTTGCGAAAGTTTATATTTCTGCAAATATTTATTATTTTAACAGTGAACAATTCTGTTTTGTTTAATTCAATTATTTATATTTTTAAAAAATAAATTGTTTTGAGTGTCGAAAAATTGCAAAAATTGTTTTTAAGTTAAAAATGCTATCTTTCTTTTTCAAAATTATGTTTACAAATTCCAAAATGTTGAATCTTTATATGTATACTAGGGTTATGTATATGCGATGTGTGTAATTTTTTTCCTCTTTTTGCAGATGTTCACACCATTTTCTTTTATGCATTTTTTTTTTCAATCATACATTTTTTTTTAAGTATTAGCAACAGTTTAAAATTTAATAGACTTTGATATAAAATATTAATTTTATTCAATATAACTGACTTATAGATTTATTTAAATTTTAAAAATACTTGGTAAAATTTATAAAGTTTAATTAAAATCAATTATTTGTAAAACGTATACTATAAAATGATTTATCAGATTGTTGAACGTTATCAAAAAAATAGATTTTAAAGAATTTTTTTATGTTAGGATTTCATGCTGTCGAATTCAAAATTGAAAAACAATTCACCCATTTCTTTAAAGTTAAAAAAATTGCTAACTTTACACTAAATATTATTAAACATTTTAATTTAAGTTCTTAGAATAAAATGTTAATCTTATACATCTTAGCTTTTATATTGTATTTTTTTTAACAATGCATAACGAGCACGATATTTGGGACTAAGGAACTAATATTAAACAAGTGCAGTGGCGCACACAAGGCCAAAGCCCTTGATATTTTTTCCGATTGATTATAATTCTAAGTATATAGTACGTAAAATTTAATTAAATATTTGTTATTAAAGGTTAATTTTATTAATTAATGCTAATTAT
>BMAV01008948.1:157280-167828 GCA_019973955.1 Trichonephila inaurata madagascariensis
TATGCTGGAAATATGTTCTGAATGACTTAAGTAAAAACCATTTCTTTGTTTACGTTTTATACGGATTTTAAAAGCTATATGAATCATTTTAAATTACGAATAAAACCACTAAAATTCAAATTTTGACCCTAGGATGAATATATTTTTGGCCACAAGCGTAACTCCTCCCTCAGCCAAAAGAAAATGATACAAATAAAATAAATTTCTTGTTTGAATACAATACTTCATTGTGGTTTTACATTTCGAATTCATCTATACCTTTTTACTTTTTCCATAAAACTTTTGATTTATTATTTAAAAACGTGCTAAAGAATAAATGATTTAGTTTACTCTGAATACTAGAGTTGGTGATATGTGGTATTTATTTCTCCAGTGACTATTGGGTTCCATATTTAATGTAAAAAGATAAAATTTAAAGGTATGTTTCTCTTCCAAGTGACTTGATTCGTTACATTCCGTTCGTAATTTGTGAACAATGGAGAGAGTGGAAACATGCAAAGCGTCTCAAGTTGAAGAATGTTTCGAATGATTTATCTGTTTTCTATTCGTGCCTAAAACAAGTCTCGAGTTGTTTTCCGTCGAGATAATAATCGGGTGGAATGATTCTCACTGAGCTGGGAAATAGCATATCTCCAAATTTAAAAGATCTTGTTAACAGTGTTTTAGATCTTTCAAAGGCTTGTTCTCACTTGGATGATATAATGGTTTTTTGATTCCTAGCACTGTTCGCTTTTCTTAGTTATTGTTTGACTGAAGCTTTAAACTTCCTGGGGAATAATCAAAAGCGAATGAATCAAAATGAATTATTAAACTTAAACTGGAATATACAATTGCAAATAAATGAAATGCCTGAAAATTATTAATTTCTTTATTAAAGGAAATTATATAATAGTTATAAAGGTTATATATCAGCTTAAGAATTCTACTTTATTGTTATCTTTTGAATTAACTCTTGAATTGAGTTTCTGTTAACTTAGTGTTTTTCATATAATTCTTCATGTAAAACCATTTAATCCTGTCGTCCATTTTTCTGCTCTTCTGCCCTACATTCTTTAACATCTAATAATATATAATTGTATGCAATTAATTTTTTTTCGCATATGGATTATATTTAGAAATAGGTTTTAATTACGATGATTTTAACTATATTTCAAGTTAACGCTACTAGCTTAGTAAAAGGAAAAACCCTGACTCGAATATTCTGGTAGTGTTCGGTTTTTATGAAAAATACACGAATTCTTTTTCTCAAACCCTTTATATTGATCGACCGGAACGAGAAGAGCCATGGCTGTGTCTTCTTTCTAAACAAGTACACTTTATGTAGATATGAACAGGATTTTCTCATTACGTATGCAAACTCTTTAATCGGTAATCCTGCCATTTGGCGAGTTCTCCTACCACCCTTTTTGTAACCGTTCAGGACCATGATTTGTGTGAAGAGTGAAAGAGCCTGCGATCTGATGAGGGAGGAACACACTTAACCATGAAATGTGGCAATTTATTAAACTAACACTAACCACAAAGTGAGATGGTGCAAAAGTCGAATGCCACGTAACATGGGTGGATCCGTAGTTTTTTCATGGTGGTTATCATTTGTAAATTATAAATTTAGCTTGTTTTGCTGATCTGTTTTTTATTTTATTTATTTTTCTGCTTTGATGAGTTAATACGAATGTTAAAACTTTTTGCTTCATAAGTTTGTAATTTGCGTTTTTAGATTAGATATTTTAATATGTTTACATTATTTTTATAATTTTAATTGATTAGATTATTGTTTTTGTGCATTCTGTATGTGCTATATTCAGTTCAGTGCATCACTGGTGTCGTTATTTGAAAATGCAGAAAACTTCTGGACCCTAGGAACAGTTTTATAAGTCCTCATCGTCGATTACATTCAATAATACTGAAATAAAACTAGAATGTCCTTTTCTGACTGTGATGGAAGGTATAAGGTCATTCACAAATAACCTGCAGTGTATTTCTAATGCTATGTTCTAACCAACGCAAATTACTTACGGTCAAAACATACTGAAACTTTTAAGAACACTGGCTATGAGTTGTTGCAAAATTAACTGTAACAACTCGGCTGTAATGTATACATGTAGTTTTGTATAAAAAATAAATTCTTATGTAAAGCTACATGTCTGTTATAGAGAAAATATCCAATATTCAACTAAAGTATCCAATATGCTACTAAAAGAAGGTTTTGACTTTAATATGTGCACTTTCTGTGTTTAAAATTGTTTCGAAAATTTCATGTATGATTTTTAATTACTTAATCACCAATATAATGCTATCGCGGTACAGCCAGGGACGTCTTAAGGCAGGGGTAGCCAACCTAAATGACCTTGTGGGCCACTTCGGAAAAACATTATAATCTCGCGTGCCGCACATAGAAATAGGTACCTTTATATCAGATTTGGCAACAAAAAAACATTTATTGGAGTGAAAATTTAAAACGGAATGAATTATTATTACTTTCATTATTTTTCATGTATACAGACATAGATAATATAATAATGTAATGATCAAATAGTGTTTAAAATATTTCATTTGCCATTTTCTTGAAAATAACGGTGTTCCTTTTTAATTGATCTTTCGTTATTCATTGTTGAAATTTGATTGTGCTGTCATTCGCAAACGATTATGTATACATTGCCCTTTATCTTAACCGTCCTGAATATTTTTTTTTAAACTTCAAAAAACAAACTGCCTCTTGCTTTTTGGGCACACCAAACAGAAAAAGAAGAGGAGAAATGAAAGTCGCACACACAGAGAATCATGTACCATCCATAGTAATGGATATGCATAATGCAATTCGGAATTTATAAAAATATATAATTTATTATAGTAAAATCAAATGTAACTGTTTGATAAAATATAAATCTATTTTAATCTAAAGGACATTTCAATTATCAAAAAGGATTTATTTTAAAACAAGAACAGGTAACAAGCAAATACATTGTAGATTTATATATATATAAATTTCCCCTCAAATAAATTTCAAAGTGGAAAAACTTTAAAAACCTGATATTTTAAAATTTTTTTAAAGAGTCGTCGGGCCGCGTTTTGGACACCCCTGTCTTATGGCATGGGAAAACTGGGCCCGGGACTAGGGCTTTGGTCACAATAGGAGCCTCGTCTCGTTCTCGACTCAGCCCTAATGAGTTTATGATTTGAATAATGTCTGCGGTCAAATATTATTTTCGGTTGTACTTTCCGAAAAACTGGGAATTTTGGACGATATGTCAATTGGCTACATGTGATGACCATCGTCGCTGTATAGGCCTAGACCTACCACCATACACCATCATTATTCATTCACTAAAAAAGCTGTGTCGCTACGAATGCTATGTACTGTCTACTTTTTAGGATCATAGGTGGGGCCTACTGTTGGTAGGGGCCCAGGGTCTATTTTTGAGTTGGGGTCCAGGCCCTCAATAAGTCTTAAGACGTCCCTTGGTACAGCAGTACAGCTGTTTCATAGTAATATTGATTTAAAACATGCTATAACTTGGACCTTTTGTGGTTAATTTATATGCTCGCAGTTCTTATTTTCGTTAATTATAATGAAACTAAAATATTACTGGTTGTTTTCTTTATTTTCTACGTATTTTAATAAATCTTATTTTGCATATAAATACTTATAGCAGCGGTCGCCAAACCTTTTGACTTCACTGACCAGTAAATTCATAATTTAAATCCCGCTGACCAATACTAGGGTTTTTTAAGTGTTAAATATATTTATAAAAAAAATGCGATCTAAGAATAAAATAAATGCATCTTAAAACCTAACTTAACGTGATGAGTGAGTATATTCTACATTTTTCTGGGGACCAACCAAATTTTCTCGTGGACCACCACTTTGGCGGCCTCTGCTTATAGCACTAATGTTTTCATTCATGTGCCTTTATCGGTTGATTTTTTCGTAAACATGAATATTTAAATTGAATTTTTTCTTATGGAAAGCAATAAGTCTGAAAGGTATCATTACCTTTTAGTGTTATTTGTGAAGTACAGTCGGACCTCCATTTTGCGAATCTCTGTTTTACGAATTTTTTCCTCGAACCAAGTACATAAAGTGTTTTGAAAATGAATCTCTATTTAACAAATTTTCCACATAATGAACTTTTTTTCTTTTTTTTTTTTTCGGATTTGGCAACTTCGTTAAATAGAGGTCCGACTGTATTTAGAGAAATCTTTGATGATATTTACAATATTTTCTTTCCGGCTTGTAACTCGGGCATCATACAGATGGTAGTTTTTGATGTTATTTCTCTATTATTTAGCTAGACGGGTTACTGATTAAATTTTTCGGAGGATGTTTAAAATGTCTTTTGAAACAATGGAATTGAATTAATGTATGATAAATATTTAAGACATGGCTTAAAATATTTTATTTCCTTAAAGAAATATGGCTCAAAAATTTTAATATTGATGTAATTGTTCATGAATATGATATATATATGAACTCTATTAATTCTTAGTTTATAAAAAAATTAATTGTATTTAATTTGGGGTAATTTTTTTTTTAGTTTTAAATCTTATGAAAACAATTGTGGTGAATTATTTAGTTTTTCCTTTTTATGATTTCTCTTAGAACTCGTTTCTTAGTTTAAAAATCGGTTACCTTTTTAAGTGCTGATCTGGGCTCTTTTCAAATGACCTGTCTACTCCTGCTGTTGTCAGAAAAGATGTTGAACATTGTTTAAAATTAACCTTTTCATCTATGCTTCAATCGTTCTGAAAAATGAATCCTTGTACTCTGTAATTATCTGATATGAGAAGTAGAAACTAGGTAATTACTTTACAATTTATAAGAGGGAAAAACTAGAAGTAGAGAAAGAAGACACACACACATCACAAGAAGTTATTAAAAACTAGTTAGACTGAAAGTTTAAGCAATCATTATCAAATAATCATACTGAAAACATCAATTACGGTAATAGTTAATATGATCATTTTATTCGATGGGCTAAGCCAAAACTGAGGAAGAAAGAAAATGAAGGTAATGTTTTAGAAAGTCTTAATTCTCTGAAAGAATACTTATATCTAAATATGGCATTTCATCCTTTGTGCTAGAAATTCACTTCTTTACTGTTAGGTAAACTTAGCTAATTGAACTGCAATAAAAAAATATCCATATGTCAAGATCAAAATGAAATTTTTTGAGTAGATATAAATTATAATCATGTTAAAAGAAAAGGTATTTATTTTGCATACTGGAAGTTATTTAAAAAGTAAAACGTACGTATATCACTTTAAAGTGCTAAAAATCTTCAAACGTATCTGTTCCGTATTAAAAAAGGGGTATGATTACGACGCTATTTGTTGTATAAAATTTATTTTTCAGAAGGAGAATAATACTATCTCGCTAAATTAGAAAAATAAGTAAAAATGACTCAAATAAGCTATTTGTGTTTAGGTATCTCCATACGAAATTCTTAATTTTAAAACTTTTTTACAAAATGCTAATGTCAGTGTGATTCAATAATGTACCATAACTGAATATATGTAGTTAAACATTTTGGAATAAAAAGAGTTTGAAATTACAGAAAAGTCTTTATAGGGAGGAAATAAAGATTTTTTTTTTAAAAAAAAATCTGAAGTATTCAAAATGTATAACTACTTTCGGTAGTTTAAATAATTTTTTCAATTTTAAACTCGAGATCATAGAATGAATCATCAATCATGTAATTTTCATAAGAATGCTTTTAAATAAATTTGTTTTGAAACGATATATTAAGAAAATGAAAGCATATGTAGTATGTTTCTATGAATTTTTTTTTCAGTGAGTATGTCATTCGTGATTGTGCTTTCTTTCAATCATTGTGGCTTTAAATTCATTTAGCTGAGGTTAGCCTCGCCTCTCTCTATATCTCCTAGTAATCTATTATTAATCAAAAATTTCATAATGTATTAACTGAAAACACAAAATCAACTATGATATAGTTAACCCTTATGAATCTAGTTTAAAAATGTTTCTCTCTCGAATTTTAATTTTGTATAAATACTTCTCAAAGCCAAGATTCAATTATTGCTCATTCAAAAAGAAATAACGTCACGCATTTTAATCAAATTGTCACGAATAACGTAGTCATAACAATACCATTAGCATCAAATGAGGAACCAAACAAAATGATAAAGAGATAGCTTCGTGTTGTTATAATACAACCCCACTATTTCACCTCTGTTAAATCTTCCCATTAATTATCAATGCCCTTTCTGATTGTAGATCCTAATCGTTTCTAATGATCTAGTTTTCGCTATTTTTTGTGTCCTATTGCTCCACGGTCCCCGGTTTCTTTCCGGGACCATATGAGAGGGGGTGGGGCCTTCTAAGTAATGGCCTGCACGCGTGCAAACTGGGCTCTTGCTGTCCACCTCCATTGTTCTTTCTTTCTCCCTGTTGAAGAATGAAATATGACCTGTCCATCCACAGGCGTTGAAAAAAAAGTTTGAAACGAGCCGATTGGCTTAGTTTTTTGAAAATTTCATAGTTTCAGTTTCTTGTTGCTTTTGATGATGCAAGTCGATACTACTTTTATTATTGGATAGAGGTTGAAATTGAAATGTACGAAACGCTGACACGTTTCAACTTTGCACTCATTTCCTGAATCTTAATTAAGTCTGTTGCCTCATAATGATTTCCTTGAATAATTAAGTAATTAATAGTAATTATAGTGTTAAAAATGTGGGATAGAAAAAAGTTTGGTAGTCACGATGAAAGATAATGTGATATTTTTCATGGAGCCTGGATTTTTTTCTTTATTGCTTGAAGTATCATTTCGAAGCTATTTAATATGATTTTTCCACACGGATATACTATATATTTCCGTGTATAAGCCGAAAAGTTTGGGAACTCTTTTCAAGGTTAAGGTAAGCAGGTCGCCTTACATACGGATCCTCTAATCTCGGAGGAAAAAAGTAATTTAGGAAGAAAGGTTTTTTCAACTTTTTCCGTTTTAACTTTTTGGATAATTTTGAATAGAACTTGTATTCAAAAAGAAGAAAAAAACCACATAAATTCTTCAAAATCAGTCATAATTCGAGTTTCCGGATAGTTCGCAAAATTCACATTTACTCATTGGGATGTCTGTATGCGGATGTTCGTCATGTAATGAGTTTTTCCTCCAGGATATAAAACATAGGACGACGATTGCGTGCTGTATACGAATTTTTTTTTCCTGCTCATTTTCCAAACCGAAAATTTCGCCGAAAGTTGACTACTTCCGAAATTGTACAAGATAATAAATTAATTAAACAAATGTATTAGTTTCCTATAAGGTTACTGGATACACAAATAACGTCGTTTAGTGTTTGTTTCTTTCTTTTCCTTTCTACTTTAACAGCAATTTTTGATTGGAAAATACTCTACTCGTTTTATACCCTCTAGGTAGCATTTTCGCTTTTATGGTGACATGTTTAAAAATTACTGCAACGTTTTCTTTTCTTTTCTATTCGGCTTATATCAGCTTTTAGAATTTTGGGTAAATTTCAGGAGAAACGCACTCTCGTGGCTTATACACGCGGATCGACTAATATTCTGAAATATACAGTATACCCATTAGAAATGGATTATCATTGATTTATTTTAATAAAAATTACCGTTTGATTTTATGCCAAAAAATTTCTGTATTAGTCATTTTTTAGCATTGATATGGCTAATGGTTTTAAAGTATAAGTTGCTATTTGAAGTTAAACTGTTTAATTTAAGGCCAACATTCAGAAATACTAAACTTGAAAACATAAAAATGCTTCCTTACAACGAAAGATAATTCATAAATTTTCACACGTGCTGATCAAATGGATATTTTATTTAATGTGACCTTGTATTCAATTCGCTGCTATCTGTGTGATTTAAAAAATAGTATTCATGTATGATTTCGAGCAAAAAGATTCTTAAGCTGCATATATATCATCAAAATAAGCGTACAAATGAAAGCAATGACAATGAAAGGATTAAGGATGTTTTTTGAGGGAGTCTGCCACATCTTATCAATTAATCCTCCGAAACTGAATGGCCTATATTTTAAGAAAATGAATTGATAGCCGAAGGTCGGACATTAGAAGGTGAGTGGCGCCGGACTATCCGTAAAAGTTGGGAATTCCTTTGACGCAAAACGAAGGACTAATCGGAAGTATACTAAATTTTAATATTATGGATCTGTAATTTATTTTGACAGGAGACTGTTACTTTATTAATCTTGTTAATTATATTTGCTAATTTTTGTCATTTATTTTTGTTCGAAATACTCTGACACTTTTCCGCTTAGCATTTAAATTAATATTTATGGGAGCTCCTCGTATTGTACGGGAAATTCCACTCGTTGATCATTTCATAAAAATGATTTTTTTGTGTGATTTTTTTAAATTGGCATTTTCGATTATATTATTGATTAGTTAATATTTTTTAGTTGTTTTTAGTGTTATAAGACGAGGAAGTGAATTCTATTTCTTTCTATTTTATTAAAGTGGATTCCGCTTTCAAATGTTCCGGAAATGCTATTTATTTTGTGATATTAATTGCGCACTTATTACATTTCGTAGAGTACTGATTTTTTTTCCTTTCGATAATTCAAAAGTCTTAGGCATGTAATGTATGCTAGTTTGTTCGTTTTTTTCTTTTTAATATCTTAGCCTTCGTAAAGTTGTAGATAGGTTTCGCAATTACTTATTAGATTTTGTAGTGAGAGATTTTTTTAAATGCGTTTCCATTCATACTATCTTTAGTTAAAAGGCTTGTACAGGGCGAAAATTTTTAAAATGTATGTATTTTTTATTTTCATATATTTTTCTAAGATCTCACCTTTGTTGTATGTTTTCACCTAAACTTTCTATTTAGTGCAAATATAAAAACAGTGTCATTACAGAAGTTATATAATTGCATATTTGATAAATATCACTGAGATAATCGATATAACTTACAGTACATGAATAAAAGCATAATAATAAAAAAGTAAGATAAATATTATTGATTGAAAAAGCAGCAAAATACGGATATTTTTGTTACAGAACAGAGAAATAAATAAGATAATTAATGTAGAACTTAATTGGAAGTAATGAAGTATGCATAAACACTCGTAATTAGTTGACCAGCCTCAAGTTTGAGATCGCGAATGAGTAATAGCTTTAGATAATGCATTACTTTTATTTATTTAAAAAATGTCTTCAAAAATTTGAATTGCTTAATTTTTTTCTGTGAATAATTCACAAAGCTCAACAAGCATAATTTAATAAATCACTCAATAATAATTCACGAGAAGCCAGATCATTAAAAAACAAGGATATCAAATAATTTATCGTTTAAAAATGTACGTATGGTATGAAACACTACTCTGAGGATAAAATTTACAACATTCTAGCCGTAGCGGTATGGCCGCTTTTTCCTATCTGTTTTTCGTTACAATATATATTTCAAATCAACCACACCCTCTGCTTCTCTAATACTCTTAAAAGTTCGTGACATCGGTGAAGGATGGCATTAAAAAGACTCGGCCCGTGAAATGAGTCCCCTCACCCTCCTCAATTTCTAGGGCGCACTCATGACTTGATTTATCTGTGTGCATCCCTCAGACGTCTATTTTTGTAATATAGTTGACAGTATTCTCAGACATGTTGCTTTATCTGTCCGAGGCTCTTTTTTCCCATCTATCTTTATCTCATCTGTCGGAGTGTGGGGTGAATGCTAATTATTTTCTGCAGCCGGCTTCAGGTGTTAGGCATAAGGCGGGGTCCTGTCATAATTCCGATGTCTGCGTGACTGAATCAGTGGTCTGAAGTTTTACAATCGTTATTTTTGCTAACTAGGAGCGTTTGACAAAGATATCTCTTTTGTTTCTTTCGTACAAAAAAAGAATGTGTACTGTTCAAAAAGACTTTTTGAATGTGAAATGTGCTTCGTGTATGGCTGTTCAAGCGTTGTTGTCTGTGGTTAGAAGACGTGTTCGTGAACCTGTCCATCAGATATTGTTTTTGGCTATTGTTTTATACAAGAGACTGACCTCTCTGGTCATCATCTGCTTGTTGAATTTTGAAAAAAGATTTAAAACTCCATAAAAAGTTCGAATGATCTGGAAAAAGAAATTAAGAAATATATTGTATAATATATTTGATGTGTAGTGAATTTCGTTGGTTAGTAATCTTATGTTATGTCTGAAAGCATTAAAGGAGATTTTGATTGTTTTATTGGCTACCAAATGCAATAACTTATAATATATTTACACACCTGTTTTCTCGTAAGAGTTCATTAATGCGGCGTTATCTAAACATACATATACTTTAATATGAACTAAATATTCAATAAATGTTGAATTTTAACTTAATTACAGTTTTATGGCTCGTTTTATACTAATGCAACTGGAAATTTCAGTTAATTAAATTACTATTTAAATTTTCACTATAGATGCCTATTTTTGTGAATAATTAATATTTAAACAAGAACTGAAAATATACGAATATTTTGCTCAAAAAAGCAGTATTAAGAAATTTCAAAGAAATTCCATAATTTAGAGAAACAGCAAAGAGAAAATTAAATGTTTTTTTTTT
>BMAV01008948.1:167928-180426 GCA_019973955.1 Trichonephila inaurata madagascariensis
TCTATGTGCAATCTTTCATCAAGATTGATATGATAGATCTACTAAATAATTCATTGCTAAAGTTATGATGCTTGGTAATTTTTCAAAATTTAAAACGCCGTTATTTATTACCAAATATCCATGCTAACCAACCGCAAAATCTGAATAAGCATCTCTATAAATAAAATGTGCCATATCCACTACGAATGCTGGGGTTAATTTTTTTTCTTTGAAAATACTGCGGTATTCGTTTCTGAATAGTCAATGTGGTTTTTTTTTTCTATTTTTAAATTTCTAGAAGATATTCAGTGTTTCTTTTCCATCCCACGCAGGGGTTGGTCACATCTACTTGAAATCGAGTCCGTGACTTCACTTAGCTTACGAATCCCAGTGATAGCGGTGCTTACTTAATCCTCACATGAATTTGCTAAGGTGTGGCCAGCAAGTAATCCGCTCAGCTCTGACTGAGTGGCCTCGTCGCATCTCGACAATTTTTGAAGAGTAGACGAAGAGAGAGAGAGAGAGCTACTTAAAATATATACATCTGGCCTATGGTTAGGACCATTACTTGCCACTCCTTTCTCATTTCAATATTTCAGTTGAATCGACTCCAGACTTGGACATTTGAAAATCCTCAAAAAAACTTGTTGGAATTGATCGGGAAATTTAAGTTGGTTGCTCTGACGTTGAGTAGATTTAATATCAAGGATTACACAAGGTTCTGGATGTTTTTGTAAGTTTTGAATTCGTGTTTTGCATTGGGTATGCTCATTCTAGCGAGGATTTAGGGAGCAACCCTTCCTTTTTTTTAAAAAAATTCCCTTTTGAACTCAAAAAATTAGGCACAAAACCGCCATTTATAAATGGTTAAAATATTTTGCCCATATTTTTTTTAAATCAGGCAAGACCTTTATTATGCTCTCTTGACTTTCAAAAACATTATGCCATTTTTTCCCCAACTTCCTGCACTTTTTTAAACATTAATGTCGGTCATAATATTGTTATATTAGTTCTGTAAAGTTTACTAAATAGGTATCCGAGGTCACACAATGTACAAGAAAGTTTTAACTTGTAATATGTGGAAAAGCAAATTAAATATATTATATAACTTACAGTACAAAAAGCAAAACTGTGCTGCAAAATTACGTTTTTTCAATACTCTTTTTTTTTGGTACTATTATTTTTGATAAATATGCAAAGGAAGAGAAAAAAATTAGTGGTTAATAAAGCAAAAGTTTTTAACAGATTTTTGAAGGAATAAAAAACTGCATTGTGTTTATTGTAAATG
Organism: Trichonephila inaurata madagascariensis; assembly: GCA_019973955.1. Lineage (NCBI taxonomy): Eukaryota > Metazoa > Arthropoda > Arachnida > Araneae > Nephilidae > Trichonephila > Trichonephila inaurata. The sequence goes on from BMAV01008948.1 coordinate 169,196, forward strand.
GATATGAATTATTTTTTTTTTTATTTGTAAAATAATTTGTACGAATAAGCATCAGATTCAAGAAATATTATAATATATATGTTTGAAATTTGTGTAGCTACAAAATATAGTTTGAATTTCTCTCCCGTAGTCATTGGTAGAGTTTTTTCAAGGACATGAAAAGTAATGTCTGATTTTAAACTATTAGCGCTGTTTATATTATTCTATCAAAGTTAATTGAATTTTTTCATCTGCTTTTACAATCAAGTAGTAAATTAGAATTTGAGAAGATTTTAGACATCATATTGCCTTAGCGATGTTTTATATTCCAGATTTGTGATAATGATTGATTTCCTATTTTAAGCTTTTAATTATTTTCTGATATTATTTGATACTGAAAGCGAATGTGGTGTGGTTAATATTTTGAGAAGCACAAATTTTTCTACCCCTTTAACTATATTGTAAAGGGAAAAATTGTCTTTCTGACATGTTGAAATTATTCCTGTAGTATATTTATCTATGCATTCATGGTTTTCCCTTTCATTTCATAAGAAACAATTTTCTTTCTTCATTTACAGCTAAAAAAATATAAGAATGTCACGCAAGCTGTTCACCTTGTTTTATATTGTGTTTGAAATAATCTCCCGTTTAGTCTAAATGACTGTCAAATAGTCTTCAAAACATAAATAAACAATGTTATGATTAGCCACCCCCTTTCATAGTTTGATAAGCTATCGGATCTATCTAAAGTATCGGTCACGACTGCCCAAGAGAGCTGCCACCCATTTTGACCGATCACCTTGATTTCTGAATTAAGATATAGCATTGATAATGACTGGAGAAATTTCGTCATTGTGAAGAGGATTGCAAACTCTTTGTAGCCCCCCCCCCCCAATTTTCATCCGTCATCTTGGCCCTCCCCCTCGAATGGGTGCGCGCGCAACCTCATTTGTGACCTATGTTATCACTCTCTTTTTCTCAACAGTTTAATCCGCAACTTTAATAGCTTTTCTTGCGCGGTTTGAGCCATGCTTTGTTCTTTGTGTTTTCCTCGCAAATTTATATGTGTTCCCCGCCCTCCGTTTGCAACATTAGATACTTAAATTAAACATCCGGATGGTATAATTGTTTTTTCAACACACGCTGCCTGCTTTTGTATTCATCTCGTTGGTGGTATTTACCGTATCTTAATGAAATTGGGATTACCATCCCCTTTTCCTCCCCGAAAGAGTGTCTCTAAAGCCACTGCCCGTCTTTCTTATCTGATTTTTCTATCTTTGTGAAGGTGTTGATTGCATCCCCGTAACATGGTTTTCTTAGTACAGGTAGAACGATTGCAAAAAATAAATAAAAATACACTATTAAAATTCTAGTAATTTTTTTTTCTTCTGTTGAGTGCCTCACGCCATGATATAACCCACTGTTTTCTTTCTTTTTTAACTGAACAACTTTGTGTAATTGGGTACGAGTTTAAAAAAAGTTGTTTTTTTTAATTAATTTTATTTTTTAGTGAATGCGTAAGGTGTCTTTTTAAAATTGCGTTTGCTTTTAGGAATAAACATATTATTAAGGAACGACTTAGCACCATATTAACCTATTTACGAATATGTTGAATGGTTAAGTGTCTAAAGTGCAAATTTAATCCAAAATGACATGCAATTGCGCGTCAATTATTTGAATAACTTAGAACCAGGATAACTTCTTAAATAATTAAGAATATCGTGTTATTAAATATATAAAAAAAATTAATTGCAATGCAGTCACAGATTACTCATTGAACATAAGAATATATCACCGCGCGTGTGTGTTTATATACGACTTATGAAATTGAAGTAAAATTATACGATCTGATCTTATGATTCAATTTAGCATAAAAAGTGGTATGAACAAGTTGTAAACGAAATTTGCATAGTTGAATAGTATCCCAATTCTAAATGGACATACTCCAAGTTAAATTTGCATAAAGCTACAATGGTGGTTGGTGGCTCTTTGGGAAGTTATTTAATTCGCATATTTTCATTCTCTCTTCTCAACACCGTATTCCATGTTGTCTTTAACATACTTCACTAGAAAATACAACTCAATTTATTTTTCAACTTCGAGAAGTAAAATTACGTTAAGTTTTGGAAGAAGTAAAGCAGAATCGATAGGTAATTCACTTACAAAATGAAGAACTACAGAATAGAGCAAACCTCGCTGAAATTGATACAATAGTTTGGGAAATTTGAAAGAGACAATTATAAAAATATTACAACACACTTTATAAACAATATGCAGCAATGAGACAAAAACAACAACAAAAAAAAAAACGCTTATCGCATCATAATTTTATATACGAGCATTTCCATAATGTGACATCTTTTGTATTAGTGTTTTAATAGTTTTTTGTGTGTAAAGTTTCGGTTTTTTTTTTTAAAAATTCAAAAATCGGTGCAAAAATGAAAATTTACAGAAATTATTATCTTCGAAAGGACATTATTGCTTTTACATGTACAGATTTGAGAAGTAAGGTAGAAATTTCGTGCGATTAGTGTAATCTTCGCGAATTCAAAATGTCTGGTGTGGCACAAAAACTTCGTTTCATTCGTTTACCAAAAAGTCCGAAATTCACAAGGTGCTTAGATAAAAATTAAATACCTTTTTTTAACATAATGTTATGAATGTATCTTTATTGTAAAAATTCATCTTATTAAAAATATAGTAGATATATATGTACATAAGCAGTGGCGTACACAGGAATTTTTCAAGGGGGAGGGGATGGGAGTCCTGGGTTGAAAGTCCACCATTCTCGCATCATACCCTAATACGTCGCCCAACATATGCTTTTGATTTTGTCGATTGTCGGGAACAAAAAAACAGTAAAAAATAATTTATTGAATAAATAATTAGCGTCAATTAATACAATTAGTTATATTAATAACCAATATTTAATTAAATTTTACGTACTATATACATATAATTATAATCAATCGAAAAAAGATGGAGGACTGGGGGTGGGGGGTTCGGACCCTGGAAACGGGAACCTATTCCTTGTTAGCGCCACTGTACTTAAGTAAAATTAAATTTGCATAACACTAACTTAATTATGATCTTTTAAATATGTAATTTCATCTTTTTATCATATAATATATTAATTTTTTGTTTATATTAAAGAAAAAATGGCATTGCGATATGTTCCTGGATTGCTTCAAAATATGCATATATCTGGTGATGAGATTTCATCACAATGAGGATAAACCTCATGTATTCCTCTATTGGTTAGTAATACAGTTTTTGAAATTCATTAGCACGCGCGCCTCCAACAACAAACAATTTGAAATCATCTCTCTAGTGATGTCACCCAATTTTCGAAACAAGTTTACAAATTTAAAAGCTTATTTTGAAGCATGGTAAATAAATAAAATTTAATGTTACATTTAGAGCTTATATTTTTGTTCATATATACAAAAAGAGGTGAGAGAGGTTTTGTTCAATTGAACTCCTTCGTTTGTCCCAACCTATACCGTCCAATTTAGAAAACACTGTGTAATTGCTAATGGAAAAATTTTTGTGTGTGAATTTACTCTCGCGAAAGGACTTCAGTTCAATTTGTTTCAGTTATATTTCCATTATATTAAGTAATCTGAACGATGGTTTTAGATCAGCTCTGTAAAGAACTAAAAACGTATGAATATGTAATGTATTTTTAGATATGATTATAACTTAGAGAATGAGCATATGCAAGTGCTACTATAAGATAATCGTTGTTTATCCTTCATGTAAATTTTTTAAATGACAAAAATTTGTGCAGAACATGCATTAAGCTGGAACAGAAAGTATTGATAATTTTTATGTATATATAATTATAACGAAAAATGCAAAAAGTTTATTCTCTAAAAGAATAAGTAATTTATAAGACAGCATTCAAAAATTTAGTTTTCGAAAATTATCTTTTAATAGGAATTGAAAGCTTCTTGTTTATCTAAAACCTTTATATAAACCCAGCTTCTATTCATTTTTAGGTGCATTGTTTAAAAAAAATGTTTTCTTAAAAATTAAAATAAATTGTGTAACTAAAGATTTTGATTTAAAGGATTTTTATATTATGAGCATTGCTTTGTATATTTATAGTAAATAATTTTTACTGTAAAATCTTATTTTAAAAGAGTTTAAAAAGTAATGAATTGCTTATAATTCGTATATATAAATTGTTTTTTTTTTTCTTAAATTTGATTTATTTCAAAGTAAATTTGAAACTTCACAATCGATTACTCACACACACACACACACATCGTATTTTTAACTTTTAGATTATTTGTTGTGATAAAAATTGTTTTTCTGCTATGTCTAATAGATTATAAATGTTGATGGATGAATATCATTTCGAAAAAAAATTGGCGTTAGTTTTATGTAATACATTCTATTAAACTACGTAGCTTTGAATAAAGCTGGTGTTTTAGTTCGTTTCTTCCTAGGCTATCGTGAGAAATGTCGTTTTATTTCCTTCTGTTTTCATTTTATAGCATTTAAGAAAGCGTAACTGATTAGAGATGTGATTTGCATATATATATATGTATGTATACGCAACAATTTAAAAGGGTTTTTACGAAATTTTGTTATTAATGTTTTGTATATTTTTTTTAATTTGCGTTAGTAATCATTCTATTAAATAGTTTTACAAAAATAAAACATATGGAATATAATTATGCAAAATGAATCGTTTTTTAAAATGTGATTCTTTACATCGTAATCAATCAACTGGCATGACTACTCAACTGAGTGATGATGTAAATTTAAAGCGAAAGTATAATAATTCTTTCTTGGTAAATTAGTAAATATACTTATCTTAATGAAATATTTAAAATAAGTGAACAATGCTTAAGTTATTAAATTTCGGTGAAAACATAATAAAGCTTTTCACCCTTCCTTTTGAAAAAGACAATTTTATTTTCCTCTCTTTTAAATGCAATTATCATACATGACTTTCAGTGCAACAAGTTGACTTTCTCGATTTTTTTTTTTCGTATTTGTTTATTATATTAAGATATGTTGTATTTCTTTTATTTGTCTTTTATGCAAATAGTATCCAATTGTTAAATTCTGACATTCAAACAAGCGTAAAATTTTTCTGAATTCGTTTTGTTTTTGTTATCGTGTAAATAGTTTTTCTTTTTTTAAAAGTTTAACAATTATTACAATTTCACGGTGTTTTTTTTCCCGTTGCAATTAAACTGTTGAGCATTTAGACTATAGTAAAACCCGGCGTATAAACCTCAGTTTTAACACAAAAACTGAGATCAAAATTTACAGGTACACGTTACACGCCGGGTATAAAAATGATAGCATTAAAAATGTGTGGTGGGGGGGGGGGGAGATAAGCGTCGCTAAAAGTTAGACTTCATCATAGATCGGAATACTCTTTACTTAAAATAAATGACTTACCTAATGGACTTAAAGGGTTATAGTTCTAGAGAAGTATACTGTTTTCTCAAAATCCTGACTTAATACCTGGAATAAATGACTTCATAACATAAGAGCATTGCACACATATATTTCAGATTCCTTCATAAAAAAGGGGGTGCGCGTTATGCGGTTAATATACCTAAAAATTTAAAAATGTAGCTTGGAAACATAGGTGAGAGTTATACGCCGGATTTTATGGTCTATCAGTGGTTTCTAAATTATTTTATGCTTACCCTTGGGATTACTCGTTACTTTTTACATGTATGCAATAACTTAGAAAAGTTATCGTTTTTTCGGATGAGAGTATAGATTTGTGTATATAAATGAGAATCCTTTTTTTTTGGGGAGGGGGGAGTCAAAATTTGTAAGTCATTAGGGTAAGTTAACTGTTTCGCAAGATTTAACAACGCATGGTTACACAATATCGCATCTTTTTACAATGATCTAACATTTTTTAATCGATTTTCAACTCCGTTTCTATTCAGTTTTAGCTATCTGTTGCTGGAAACGACTAGTGTCTTCGTAATAATGAATACCATTATATTATACGACGTACGTTTATCAAAGAATTAGTATTTTATGTATTTCGTTATTTTAATGTTCCATTTTTAGTTTGAGGGATTCCTTCTCCATTTTGTAATTAAATTATCTAAAATGAGATGTTGGGTGAGTGAGTGAGTGAATATTAACGTCGCATTGTTCAGCTACACGAGGGCTTTTGGCGACGGACCACGTAATTTTGAACCATGGTCAAGTGACGTGGACGATACCTGAAATGAGATGTTGGAATAAATATAGCTTGTAGTTGACTGCGTGTAAAAGTTTTTTTTTAAATCAGTATAATCTCTTTTTACTTCAAATATTACAAAGTTTTTCTTTTCAATCTTTAAGATATTTAGACAGTTTTTAACTAAAGAAATGCAATTAAAAAGATCGGGAAGTGGTGTTTTTTTTTTTAAATTTAACGGTTGTGAGCTTACCTCACAAGATTCACATAATAGTCTACTTATCTGTATAGATCACATCTCCATATTAAAATGTCCATAAAAAAATGTCCCCTTGACTCGTCTTCGTATTGGACACACTCGTCTAACGCATAGACATTTGCTGCTGGGAGAGAGTCCCCCAGTCTGTGACTTTTGTCAATGTGACCTCTCCATTTTACACATTTTAATAGAATGTCCAAAATATTCATCTAAAAGAAACACCTTTTTCTTAAAACCAATCTTTTAACTTTGATTTGGTTGGGAAAATTCCCCATCCAAATCTTTTTGCATTTTTACGTTCAATTGACATTTTACATAAAATATAATTTTCTTAAAGATTTTATTATACCATTGGACTTGATCTGTGCTTTTAATTAGATTTTTAATATTATATATGTATGCATGTACTTTTATGCATTAAAAAAATACTTTTTTCTTTTTTAAAGAGTGTTTGGCGCATCTTGGCCGAAGTTGGCCCTTGCGCCATTAAAATTCAAACTCAAACTCCATATTAAAATAAATATGTCTGGATTGTTGCGGATTATATATAGTGTTGACGACATCGCATTTAAACTTAGTAAAACTATCTTGTCGACAGAAGAAAAAACGTTGATTTGCTGCAAAATGTACTTTGAAATATTTTTTCTGGGAATTTTCTCAAAAGGCTAAAAATGGGAGCGACGCATCATTTTCTTTAAGGCAGATGTTCATTTTTATAACGGGATAAATTAGACGGGCGTCTACCCACTCTGCCACGTGTAATAATTGTGTCAGATGCAACTGCTACACCCGAAACTTGTCTTTAAGGCGAATCTCTCTTCTGTACCTAAGAGTTATTCGTAGCTAAGATCCCTTCCACCCATAATGAAATCGCATATTTCAATCTCGAGTCATAACTTCGCTTCTTTTCATGAGTAGAAAGAACATTAGTCGCGTGCAAGGCTTCTTTGAAACCTAACCTGACAGCATTAGGAAAGATAGAAGGCATACATTTCCATTGAAGAATGCAAAACAAATAAAACGCTCACGAATACTACTGAATAGGAAACTTTTGATTGCCTAACATGCGAAGGCCAATAGTTATAAGTTAAACTTCGTTGTTTAGGAGTTTTCAAACTTTTTACTTGTACTTTCACTCGTGACTGAATGTCTCATGTCCCACCAAAGGTGGTTTTTCTCCAAATATTTTGATGGGTTTTTTTTTTTTTTGTGTGTATTTTGTTACACCATTTGAACTAAGGTTGTCTCTACACCTAGTAAAGATAAGATCCAAATTGAAAACATTTTTCAAAATAAAAATTAATGAATAAGTAAAAAAAAAAATATTTAATATTATATTTCAATTTTACTTTCGTATAAAAAGCAGAACCTATTAGTGTCCTACTTTTTATCTGAATTTTAATGTTTTTTTCATGGATACAATTGTTTTCCTATTTTGTTTCTGTAATCTAAAACCATTTTGAATCGAAGTGAAATACTTTTTATTTCTATATTCTTAAGGACTCTGCACCTTAAATGAATGTATGTCTTCGAATTATATGAGCTATTTCTAATATTGGTTACTCTGTGAGAAGTATTCAAAGTTTTATTAATGCTCTTTAACAGGAGGCAAATACAATCTTTTGATTGAAGTTTTTTCTTTATTTCCTTGATTTTTCCGCTGAAGTGATCATCTAAACAGCTTTGTATTTTAAGAATAAAGAGTCATTTCCTTAGCGATATTGACTCATATTTAATGTTACATTTTTGAATTACAAAGTGATCCTCGAACTGAACATGGATAAATAGTAAATTTCTTAAATCAAAGCATGATATATAGTTTTTGTGTAATTTTTACCCATATCCATTGCAATTCTTTAAATTTTAGTTTGAAGTTTCCAGAGCTTTATTTTTGAAAGAAAGGCCTTATCGTGTATTATTATACTATATGTTATTTATGTAAGTACTAACAACTAAACATCTTTTAAAAGATGTACTATGTAATTTATCTTAGTGTATATTTCCATTGTGAATTTTCTTATGAGAAAAATAATACTTTTAAGAAATTTTATTGCTCATTAATAAGCTGTTAAGCAATTGTTTTGAGGAAAGTAGATTGGATTTCATTGTTCGCTTGTCTAGTCGTCCTTAATAATGCATGCTTTAAAATGTAAAGGTTGAATGAAGCTTTACATTCACATACACAAAAATTTGAACGCGAAAGTTTAAATAATAGTTCTCTTTGTGCTGGTTATAAAACGCGTGTTGTTATAGTTACTAGAAAGAAATGTGTCGATTTTTTTTTTTTTTATCATTTTAAGTAAGTGTTCTTTAATGTTTATTTAATGAAGTCTCTGATCGTTCCATTGAATGTTTCATGACAAAAAAAGTTCGTTACATGAAAATTGTTCCGTAAATCAGCAGATTTTAATCAAGTTAAAGTTTATTTAAATTGAAAAAAGGATGCTTTGGGTAAATTTCCTTTACTATCGTCAACATGTTAAGGCATATGTTAGCGAAACCGGTCAATAAATAAAAGTGTTGCGCAATATTTATCGTGACTGTGCTAGTAAGCAAATGTGGTTAGTGTTGATTTTTCAGTAACCTTTGAAGTTCATTAACTCAGTTTGCCAATTTAAATTAGTAATAGCTTTTCAAAGTTCAACTGACAGACTTGTTCATTTACATCAAGTGAACATCCCGTTGAGTAATGAGATATAATGCTATTATTCACTTATTTGTTAGTCAAAATAATAAAGCTCTTGTAATGTAATACTCTCATTTATTTTAAATTAGTATAATTAGTTTTTTTTTTTTTTTTGAACATAAGATTAACAGCTTTTAATTTCGCCTTAAGGAAAGGAAAGTATTTTTACTAGACCAATTAGTAACTGAAACTGAATTATTTCAGTTTTACTATCAATATTTTCTTTCTAATGTTAACTTTCAGCTTAGGTAAATAGTGAACTTGTGATTTAATTTAACTATTGGAAGTAATTCACTCAAATTAACAAAAAATTGTTGAAATAAAATGCATAAACTAATTAATATTAAGATGTTTAAATTATATCTCGTTAAATTCCTTTAAATAACTTGAAACGGTTTAAAAATCGTTGTGTGTAGAAGTTATTCGTCGAACTGAGGAAATTGGAATGAAATACGTTTGAACATTTATTTATGTAACGTTTACGTTCAGCCGAACCGCATCTTAAAAATTTCTTTTAATTTTGAGGGGAAATGTTTTTCAAACAATATTAAAATAATATTTTGTATAAAACTAATGATATATATTTCCCATTCCAAAATATTTGGACTAATACTCTGCTCTTCTAATTCTTTTTAATACAATATGATGTTTTAATTTATCTCTAAAACTCTTCCAATGATTTTATTGTTATAAATTTAGCAATAACTTTTTTCTTACAGAATCAAAAGTTTGCTTAGGAATGAATTAAAATATTGGTTATTTCCAATATTAGTCATTTGATACTCAAACTCTGAATAAGATACGCTTCTTTTATATCAGCGTTGCGTATTATTGTTTTATCCTGTGAGAAGTTTGTTGCAGTGTTTACAATTAAGGATTTTATTATTTAGTTCTAGCTTTCAGCTCTTAGAATGCCTATTTGACGTGGGTGTTCTCGTCAAAATTAAATCCGCGAACAATTTTTCACCGTTAGAGCACAAGTGCCTCCCTCTAGGGAGGGAACTGGGTGTCAAAATTACATCTTGGCAATTGGTATCCACCAGTATGATGCCACACTAAACAGTTATACCAGCTCCCGGGGAATGTACTAGGTTTGCTATGGTAGTTACCTATCTGCAACCCCGTTTAAAAAATAAAAATAAAAAAATGCTTTCAGCTTTGTGAATCATATTTAAATGTATTTAGTAATAATACAAAAGAATCAAAATAAAATTAATTAAAGGGACTTAACCCTCTGTAATATAGTGTTGACTGTTGGCATCATTCCGTTAGATCTTCTGCCAAATTCTTAAAATTGATTTTATAACGTAATCATGTACTGTAGGCTGTGGTCTACACTCTGAGCTAACGAATTGGTGCCTAAGAAAACAACTAGACTGCGCTGCTTGTCGCAAATTGAAATTGGTTATTCGACTATAGGTATTTATGAAAAGTGCCGGCTGGCTGCGATTTCAAATAGTAATAAAATATTGTTTTGAATTGCTTTAAATATTGCTTCAGAAACTTCCATCTTTCGTAATTTGTACTGCTGTTGTATTGATTTTGACCTCTTAACTCTGTGTTCCCTCAGGTCATCTCTCCGTTTTTGTAATTTTCTTCATTAATAATAATAATAAAAAAAAATTTTAAAATCCAGAAATACTTGTATTTTATTTTTGGTATCTCGAATCCAAAAAATCAAATTCGTGTTTATGAGTGACAGAGTTAAAATGCTGAAATCTCTTCAATTCGTTGAACCTTCATGCGATTGAATAAGAAGGATCTCTCTCTTTAGTATGCATGTATATCTTTCGTAAAATGTTTCTTCTCGTATTTGTAGCATTTTAAGTTATTAAATTTTTCTTTGTTTTTTTATGCAGATTTAAAAGGTTTTCTTGAATCCGACGAAGTATTATGAATCGAATCATTAATGGAAAAGACGGAAATAAAATGTAAATTAGCAGTGCAATTTTTCCTGTAAAATTTTTTTTCCGAAGCTTTTCAGTTTCATAAAAATGTTCAACTAAATTATTAAATCAAAAATCCTTGCGATTCTTTTCATATTGTAAAGAAAATATAATTATTAGACTTAGTAACTTTGAAGCAAGATTTGAATCTTGAAGTTCATATCGAATGGAAAATTCATTTTGAGAGGAATA
>BMAV01008948.1:188156-209066 GCA_019973955.1 Trichonephila inaurata madagascariensis
TTTTGACGTATAAATGAAAAATGAAACTCTTAAGTTGTGTTTGCTATGACCACAGATAGCATTTAAGGCATTAACTTTGTACATATTTAACAATTTGTTCTCAAATCTTATGACATAGATTTTTTACGTATATTAATATTTCAGGATTTAGTTCTTACTCTTAGAAATATGCATACAAAAGTAATATCGAATAATTTGCTTATTGTTTCGAAATCGTCTATTATATGAATTTTTATTGAAAAGCTTCTGGAAAGGATTTTGATTGTGTATCCAAAATCCTAGTTATTTTTTTTCTTGTTATTGTGAATCCATGTCAAGTAGATGTTTTATAAAAGGAGTTTTCTACGAGTTTTTTTTCTTTTTTTAATTCAGGTACTTTTTTATTGAAATCATGTTTTGATAATTTATCCCGATTTCCAAGCGCTGTAGAAGCAAATATTTATCTGCTTATCAATCTCCCTTTTTTAAACTTGATGTGAAATTATAACTTTCTTAAAATAGTTTAAATTTATTTATTGTATTTTGCACCTTAGCGCTAAGGCGTTAAAAGCTAGTTTTAAAAGTCCTACATTTATATGAAAATAACCGAACATTGCACCGAACAGGTTGAGACTAATTGCAGCTTCAGTGACACAACGGAACTACAAAGAAATTTTGACTTTCAAATAAAAAGACTCGGCATGGTAACTTCTAAATATAATAAATATTTCCACATTAAAACCAATTTTATTTCTTACAGTTTTGAATCAGAATATTTCATATTGAGGTCATACCATTTTTTTCTTGCAAAAGTGAGCCATTTTTTTTAATTCCCATTTTTCGAAATTGAAATATTTTGTTGTTGAACCTCGTTTTCGTGAATTTCGAAAAAACGTCCGTTTCTGGAGTCTTTGAATAGAAATTGATCACTGAACGTGACTGGAAATCAATTGCTATCAAAAGCCGTTTTGTTGAGTGACCTCTGAGGAGTATTCTTAGGAGGAAGGCTCTTCAAACCACGACATCCCTGCACGGCTGGGGAGAATCATCCTCTGGATGTCCGTTACCATATTATCATCATCTTCATTGTTTGCATGATTCCTATCCTATCATTAGCTTTTACACATAGCAAAGACTGGCTTTTGTAAAACGCCGCTTTGTGCAAACCAACAAAAGGCCAGTTTTGTCCAAATCTCGGCCTTTGCTGACCCCGATCGCGCTCTTCCTACATTTGATGGGAGACATTATAATCTGGGCGGCCTTTGGCGTGAGAGCTTGCTATTGTTTAAGGTGCTCACTGGGTAGACTGTGGGTGCTTGTATTCTGTTTTATTTCATTTACACTTTTTGCTCTGTGTCTGTTATTTGCACGTACTTCAACGCACCCTTATGTCATCGAGTGCAGCTCCATTTCAAAAATTATGAATTTTTCTTCATACTTCATCTGAAAGGAATCCAGCATTAGTTAGAGGTATAACGGATTGATTTTTGTTATATCCGTTTATTTTCCTAGATCTGAGAAACCATTTCTCTCCATGCCACGATTCCATTTTGTTTGTTTAGGGTGTGTCCGACTTTCAATATCTATTTGTCCTTTTACTCGTCTTTTCATTTTCACAAATACTTTTGTTTCTCGAGATGAATTCTGTGCTCTTATTCTTGCAATCAATAAAAACGAGGTGACTTGTGGAACATGTTGAGTTGAGTAGAAATAATTTATAACGTACCGCTTTATGTTACGTGTGTGTGCATAGTTATAGTCCACGTTTTTAAAGAAACACGCTTTTTCATTCTTTTCGTAAAAGAAAATGATATCGTGTTTGCAAATTCTGAAAAAAAAAAAAAATTCTTTTTAAACGATACCGGCTACATTTATTAAATTTCTATAATATCTTACCAAATAAATTATCCCATTGATTATTTCATTTAAGGATTAGCAGAAGAAATTATTTGCATATATGTATGTGCACGTGCGTAAAGTTCTACTAAAATATATTTACCTCATTTTTTTTAATGTCTAGGCCTTAATATTCAACAGCATAACATATATTTTAAAATATTGATCAGCTAATTTTGTCAGTATTAAACTGTGACAAATTCCGTCAACATGTATCTTTTCTACAACTAGAGTACCCTTTTAGCTTAGGAGAGGGTTTATGATCCAGATAAAAAAAATTTATAATTGGTAAATGGGTTTTTTTTTTTTTTTCGAAAATTTGCTGAAATACTGAATATTACGCTTGTAGAATTAAGGATTAAATCAAGTATATATTTTTCATAAAATAGTAAGTGAAATCTACAAGCAAAAATTGTAAAAGGGTATTTTAGGAACAAAAAAAAAATTAGATTAACTTAATGTGGGGAAGATGCTTAAAAGGGATGTATTGTCTATATTTACTTAAAATTACAGAAAAATAAGAAATATCACTATCAGTAGTAAATATTGATTGTGAAACCTACTGTGACGTTCACTGTGTTTATATTTTCCCTTGAACTAAGAACTTTTTTTACTCTCGCTCTATTTTTCCAGTATTTTATTTTGCAAAATTGTTTCCAAATGGAATACTCTTAATTTATTTATTAGTTCATTGTTAATGGACATTTAGTTCATATTTTGTATCTTTTCTCATATTAATAACAAGTCGTATTAAGATGAATTCACTAATTCTAGCTATTCGTTAACGAACGTAATTTTTGCCTTAATTAGGTTTAACCAAACGATGAGAATTCTCTTCTTTTCTGCATTAATTTAAACTTACAATTTATGATGTATTACTTTATGGTATATCAATAATAGTCAAGTGTAAGACAGAAACTTGTATCATATTTGCTTTAAATTTATTACTGTAAATAAGGCGTCATGCTGATCTTCAAGGATTTGTTGCAATCTACTCATTGTTCTGTAATAAAAGATAGAATTGCATACAATTCATTTGCATAGCCACTCTGTCAAATTGAACTACAGAATTTCAATGCTGTAACACCTACACTTTGCTAATAGGAGGTTATCCGTTAAATACAGATTGTCTATTACACTTCTGAAAACTTTAATGAAAATAGTTTAAATCATTTTTTCAAAATGTTCTTTGTTTTGCATACTTAGATTGGGTAATTATGGGTGGTACTAATTATTTTAACCTAGGGTCGTAGAAATAATTAAACACTGTATAAAGAAAAAATTCTTCAGGTTCTTGATTCACCGCTTCAGAAATAGAAAAAAAATTAATTCATGATATAGGAGGAAGATAACTCGTACTTTACCGTAAAATAGAAGCATATCTCTTGTTTTTTAAAATTATTTTTGAAGTGAAAATTACACGTTTCTTTTGAAAGAAAATTCCTTTTTAAGAACTTCATTACAGAAACGGAAGTGTCAGTGCCCAATATCCCATTGCCTCCGAATACTGTGCACAGACTGCAAATACTATGCTCAAGTGTAAAGGGTCCATTTTTGCGTAATAAGCACGTGTACTAACAAATTGCGATAATTAGGGTTGTAATTTCTTTCCGACCCTTTCTACTGTATAGGTTAATAAGCACTCGGCTCCGTACCCTGGTGCAGGCTGATTTGACTCTACGGGGACTAATCGTGCTGACGAGTTTTTTTTTATAATGATGTTTTTTTCCCGATGAAAGTCCCTCTGCAATGATATTTGCTAACCGACCGGTCTTTGGTCACTACAGTGGATATTCTGCTCACGTGGAGGTCGCTGAGATGACCGCTCCGCCTTTGAGCATCCTCCCACGCTCGGTGATCACGATTATTTTCTTGTTCTTTCTTGTTTTGTTCGAACTCCCCCCCCCCCCTCCTCTTCTTCTAGCAGGGGGTGGCTGGAACGTCGGTCACAGCATTCGCGTGTGAGCTTCGAAACTCTGTATCTTATGCACGCGTTGCCCCCAAGTGCAAGAAAATAGACTCCGGGCGTATAGTGATTGACTTTTAAAATGATTTATTTCTCATCAGTCTTACTAGGTTACTTCAGTACTGTAAGTGAACGTATTCTCGGAATTAAATATCGTAAGTTCATATTTTAATAACTTGCAAAGCACAGAAGGAAATTACAATTGAATAGAACTAAAAATTGAAATGATAAAAATTGCTCTTTTTCGTTGTGATTTGAAATTTGTCGTGAGCTCTTTTTTTTCTAGTATTTACTTTAAACAAAATTTATCGTTGCTTCAAACCTATTAGTAAATAAATACGCGGGAAAAAATTCAAATGTCTCAAAGAGGTATTTAATTTCTGTTAATGTAATTGGATTCGATTTTTTCCAGCTCCAGTTAAAAAGATTGGATCCAAAAAGGAAGCAAATGAATGTATAATTTTTATCTATACATATAAAGAAAAGCTCGTTAAACTTTTTTAAATAATTATAAAGAATACAGTTAAATTGATTTTTATAAAGCTGCAATAAAAATACGGTTTGATTTATTTAGCATGCATTCAGTTGTAACCTCAGATTGACAATGTATGGACTTCGTTGATTTAAATTTTACATCTTTAAATAAAAGGAAGTCCAGATAATTAAATAAGCTGAATTTCAAAGTTCTCACGAGACGTGATGTTAGAATTCGATTGTTTTGCTTGCTTTCTACTTTCAGTGTACTCATTCGTGCCTTTTTTTTAAAAAATATTCTAAAAATATTTACTATTGAAATTAATGCCATTGAAATATCCAAATGAATCTTAAGATTTTATTTGTAAAATCTTTAGTTGCACTGTCAGTAATTGAATGCAACGTTTTATGAAATAGTATAATAGCTACATGTTACTTCTTAAGGTTAATTATTCTGAGACAGATCACTCTTCATTACTCGCGATGAATTTTTGTGCATTTTGTTGGGATTTCCCGTATTAGCACTATTTGCTTCTTCAACACTAATAGAAGTATTTTATGTGATACAAATTTTGAGGTTTTATGTATTAAACTCGTTCCATTCCTTCTACAATATAAATAGAAGAATGAAAAAAAAAATGACTCGCACTCTTAGAATCCTTAAAAAATGTATTGATGTCTGATAATGGTTATGGGGATTGCGCACTAATAGCGTCATTTATCGGCAACAACTACTACCGTTTGTGTATATTTCACATATGTATATATTTTGTGTATATACAGCAGTACACATAAAAAAATGGACCACGCCTGTTAATATATAGAGTTTCCATACTGATCCATCAAATGTCTGTACTACTTATGAAGCAATGATTTTTCGTGATTATCAACATATCAAAGTTTTTCCCGAAGGCGTTCAGTTTGAGATCCTAAAACGAACGTTTTCTTTGAAACTTTTTTCATTGTTTCACTTTTCATTATAATTACGACTCACACAAAAAATATATCAAATCCTCTGTACAATTCATCATTTATTAGAATGTGACACCAACGACCTTGGTAAACAAAAGACCATTGCCGAATAATTGTCCACTGATGTTCTGGGCGTATTCCATTCTGCGATAATGCTCTATATATTAATTCTTAATGATGATATGCGGGGTATTTTTTTAATATATTCGCTATAAAAGAGCTTTTCATTTCCTTTTGTTAATTCTTTATTATTTGAATGAACATACATTAGGTCTTTAATCGAGTGCTCTTGAAATCCTTGCAGATGGTAATTTTATTTCACTTCCTTCTCCTATTTCTAGATGTCCATTGTTCCTTAACATCAGTTTAGTGAAGATTTATAAATCGTTTACACGAGCGGGCTATTCATGAGTTCAGTAGGACATTGAGAGGTGTTGCTTTGAAATAAAGCACCACTTCCTCGTGTATGAATATAATATTATGCTGCGGCTTCTCTTTTATTGTTCTGGTGGGTGTCGTCTTTTGCGGGATCCATCAGGCTGTAATGAAAAGATTGATAGAAGGGTGCAAGAAGGTGTCAGTCGCATTTCGGAAAGCCTGATTTTAATTGAAAAAATTCTATTTCGGTATACACCTGGCTTCAGGATGGCGATTTCCCCTCCCAACTCGTGTTTCCAGGGTCGCCATCAACAATTACAAGTATTCTATTTCCCCGTGTTTCGGGATTACGCATGCATCACGAAAACTCGCAGAGGATGGACGCCTCTCTGTAAATGCCCTCGACTTCTGTTTATTTTCTTTTGTCTGTTTATTAATAGACAATGCGTTTTTATGTAATATTTTAGGATTCTTTTCACTATCTTAAAAGCCTTGACCAATGTTTGATTCGAACAAATATCGTCCCTTTTTTTCCTTCAAGTATTTTCATTAACATTAGATTTTTAAGAAATTCCTTTTCTTTTAACAGTGATATGCAAGAATACTTGGAAAAACACTCTTTTTTTTTTCGTTGTAAATATTCATTGATATATGTTCATTTTATAATTATAGGAGGAATGGGAATATTTGTCGTCATTTCGTATAACGCAAATAAAATTTTTTGCAAATTTTTAAAGTATAATACTTTTAATCTCTGTAACTTAAATGGATGAAAATTGATATCCTTTAAAATGACAGGCCTCGTGATTCTATATTTGGGAGAAAATTACAGGCTGAGAACTGAATTGTTTTTTTAATTCCCGTTCTAACACAGAATTTTTTAACTGAATCAGGCTGATTGATTGCATTTAAAACAGAAGTTAAATTCGTCCATGTGTTTAAATAATAATAATGATTATGATAGCTATGATTATTTGGAGGATTAGTGAAATCTGTGTTTATTGTTGAAGAAAGATTGATTTTTAAATGGAGTTCATATATAAAAAATAAGTATTTTTGAATATGTTTTCCTAAAAGGACTGAATGAATACAAATTAGTATGGTGTTAAAAGAAGTAATTTAAATACCTATTAGTGGAATTTTCTTCATTTCTGCTTTTAAAGATATATTTCTTAAGTTACAAAAAAGTACTATACAGTTGAACCTGTTTTTGTGCGGTAGATAGGGACCGCATAAAAATAAATGGACAAAAAAAGTATTCAAAAATTTCATAAATTCTTACATATAACAAACTAATTCGTCGAAATACCAATAGAAAACTTTTTTTATGCGGTGGATAGGGACCGCATAAAAAAAAGTCGCATCTATAAAATATGCCAATTATTTACGAAATTTATGTAAGAATAGTTCCATAACTAAATATTACACATGGGAACATTTTAAAAACATAGTTTCTCATTGTATACACGGATATGTTTTCAAAATTCACATACGTAATTCATTGCTACTCATCGTAATCCAAAGCCCTGTAATGAATAAGTTCAAAATCGCTTTCGTCACTTGAAGGTACAATTTCAAATGATTTATTTTTTTTTACAACATACAGTAAGAGAAGTTTTTGTGACGAAGGTTGGGTGGTCAGTTGCTTCTAAATTTCACGATAACCAGATATATACATGATGGAAGACCTTTTTGGAATTTTATACTCCTTTCTTAATTGGTATCTATTTTAAGAAAATGCTTTTCTAATTTGTTGGAAAGCTGGATCCCCGCATATTTTTATCCGCTCTCAAAGAATCCGGTTCGTTTTCATAATCTATCAAATTATTGATAATGTCACGGTCATTAAAAGTTTCGTCTTCAATCAAGCGCGAGCTGCTGGAGCGTTGAGAGAAAGCAACTGAATACGCATTGTTGGGAGACTGTTTATAACAAATGAACAGTGCGTCTCTCTTGAAGTGTCTACATTTCAGTAGCGTAACATACACCCCCGCCTCACGGGGGGGCAGGACTCTAGGGGCCCAAGACCTGACTAACGCTAAATTTGTATTTACTCAATTTATAAAATATTAAAAGCAAAACTTGACTTTCAGGAGGGGGGGTCCTAACATTCTCCGTTACACCTGGTAAATAGATAGGAAACATTACAGTGGCGCCAAAGACATTGAAATTCATATACCGCATAAAAAAATATTGCACATAAAAAAAATCGCATAAAAAAGACCGCACAAAAACAGATTCTACTGTATTGTAATAATTAGGATCTTAAAATTATTTGTTAATATTTACCTATTACTGTTCTGTTATTGTTTTCATACCGCATATATATAAACGTTTTTTTATTAAAAGAATGCGAAATTCGCGCATTTTCAAGATATATTTCTTAAAAGTTACAAAAAAATACTCTATTGTAATAATTAAGATCTTAAAATTCTTTTGTTTGTATATTGCATTTATACAATGATGTGCAGAAACTATGGAGACAGTTTTCCCTTTTGTAACATTAACATCAAGGTAAAAGAGTTTCAAATCGACAGAAAGATCAGATCCCTTAGACGGAAGAGAATGGGAAAAGTAAACAAAATTTTCCACAAAAGAAATTTAAAGGTTAAAAAGGGACTTTATTCAAAAATTAGCTTAGAGCCTATTTGGACAATGGACTGAATATCCATGGACAAACGGCTGTCTAAAAAAATCTAAACATTGGTTGGGAGTATAATCACTCTCTTCTACTCTGCAGGATTAACGCATCGCCTGTCTATACTAAGTATAAGGTTGTCACAATGAAATGTTGAGGTCCACCTTCGTGGTTGCTCGTGTTACCATCATTATTGAACTCTCGGACAGCTATTCTACAAATTAAAATACTTTCTAAACACGTGAACTGACGCTCTGAGCATTCCCATACTTTATAGACACAGTAGTTACTACTGGCGTACATGACCTATTTTATGTGAAGGGGAGGGGGATTGTTTTCTTAAAAACAGGTAGACAAAAGCGACAAGGCGTAGTGTTGATGCTAAAAATTAAATCTTTTCATCTATGGGGGGGGTTTCCCCCCCCCCCCCAACTTAATTTTTTGTAATCACACATCAACTTTCCTCCATCGCCCCAATGGACCTCGGCCGAAGTCATCCAGATGTTATCTGCAGGACTGTACGTTGCTCATATCTTACTGAGGCTGCAACTTGACGTCACTTAAAGTACCGTACATCTTAAGCGTGCTTTTTTTATACCTTCCCAACACTCTTCCACTTCATTATCCTGCATATAAAATACGCTTGCCCTACCGTACTTGACACATGTCGGTCTTCTGATTGGTCTTTCATTGTTGCTGTCTGTTCGTTCTGTTGATAGGGTAATTTCTTCGTCTTTGGTTTTCATACCGATTATTATGTTATGCGTTTTTCGTCATCTAAGGCTGTGTAGAAAAAAATGGTTTGAATTACTTTTATCATTCTGTGCTATTTAAATATTGTTTTTAGAACTCTTTATTTAGAACTATTTTCGGTAGTGACAGTTACGACACCATAAAATATCTTATTTGTTATCTATTGTCTTCCTAATTATTGTCTTAACAGAAAGATATCTACCTCCGTTTTATGCAATTACGTATGTTAAGAAATAAATTTAGAGTATTAAAGCTCACAAAACAGTTAATCAGTTTCGCTGTGACTGATTGAATAGTCATTAAAGAGACATTCGTGAGAGAAATAACGAAATGATTCACGTATGGTAAAAAATAGAGCTGCATTGTCATGTTTTACGGAATTTAGAAAAATGAGGTGTCCTCTTATCTGGCAATAGGGAGGAATTAGTTATCATTAATATTAGGTCACTGTTTTTGGCAATAATTCACTGTACAAGAGTAGTGTTGTGTTATTCTAAGCAAAAGTAAATAAAGCATTGTAATATTTTTGTATATTCTTAGTGTTTATAGAGAATATTATTAATTCTATTTTATTTCTTCCTTTCAGGTCGCACATTTCCAAATCACCCTTTCTACTCTCAAACTTTGGGATCTGGGCAGTTATCACTCTTCAATCTTTTGAAAGCTTATTCCTTGCTCGATAAAGAAGTCGGATATTGTCAGGGACTCAGCTTTGTGGCTGGGATTCTACTTCTACATGTAAGTCCCTATTTTTATTTTCCATGGCGTTAGTTAAAAATGAATTTTTAAATATACCATTCAGCGTGGATCTAATACTATAAGTCAGCAATTTTTTACTCATATGTACTTTTTGATTCTCTCTCACAGAGGACTCTCTAAATAATACAAAAAGAAGAGCATTACAAATGTTACTTCTGTTTCAGTATCATATAGCTTCATGAATAGCTGCTCAGTGATGATTAACATTTATTTTTTCAAAAATAATAATTTAAAAAAGCACGACAGGGAGCCCTTGAAAAATATTTTGCCCGTTCAAATCTTGACCTTACAAAGATGTTCTGGAAAAGCATTAATCATTGCTATACTATCTTTATGTTAAAATTTGTGATAAATCATTTTGTGTTTTAACTTTCCGTTTTGCAAGTTCATTCTTTGTATGAATAAATAATATAAAAATTATATTTAAAAAAGATTTTGGACTGTCATAATTTAAATAAGTCACAGAGGTAAAGATTCAAGTGTACCGTGAAATTATTTTTAAAGAAAGTTAGAAATACAGCATATTATAGATATAAAATGGCTTGTAATTTTCGTTAAGTTCTAACAACATCTTGAAGCGTTTGAATGATTCTATTGAATCTCCTCTGTTTTTATCTGCATGCTTTTGTATAAAATATTTTTTCAATGTCAATGATCACTTGATCATTCATCGATCGATTAATGATTGGAATAAAAGTAATAACTAAAACATTGGAAGCACTTCAGTTATAAGAAGCTTAAGAAAACTTTAGAATATTTTTAATTATAGTTGTTGTTGTTTTTTAAGCCCTGTAATACTTCTCAAAGTTCCATTCGAAATGACAAAGAAAAAATTAAAAATTTTTAACCATTTATTTGATTTTAATTTTCTTATTCTCATAATTTAAGTCTGAAATTTGAAGGGGAAAAAATAATTTATAGAGCTACATTTAAAGCTGTATTGAAACATTTTTTTTTTAATTATTTTTTACTATATAGATAAAATTTCAGTGTTGAATTATTATTATATGATCATTTTTCCCCTTCACATCTATCTTTCAAATTTAAAATGTTCTAACAAACGTTTAATTTTAAGTACCAATTAAAGTAGAAATTTGACCAAAGTTAGAAATAAGAACACAATTAAAACTGTGGATGAAATTATACTCATATGCGCTCTTTAACCCTCTTGAGACTGAATTATTATATAAAACCTAATAAAAATAAGTTAAACTTTGTATCCTAATTCAGACGGGCTGATGCTTCTTCATTGTTAATACAGATAGTTAAGAAGGCTGTTGGAAGGGGTTTTATTTTCTTACGGTGAGAAAAAAAAAAGAAGTCTGTGTTACTACTGGACAAACCACTGAGTTTAAAAGTCTTAAAACCTCGTGTGATGGTATAAAATTCGTCGTGTGAGGTCTTAGTGGTCACGATTTTCTGCATATCAGCCGATGTACTCTTTCAGAAGTTGTTAAAAATTGTGTTGTCAGGTTGTCTAGTTTTATGTCCTCCGAATATTTCATGGCAGTCGCTTTACGTGGGAAAGTGGCCACAGGTCAGCATGGGATCTGCGCGAAAGTGAGTGTCCTTATCAAAATAGTCTAGGTGCTTTTAAGGAAAAGAGCCCCTTTTTTTACGATCTGCCATGCTTGATGAAAACTGAGGAATGCTAATTTTTTTAGGCATTCCTCAGAATTTCTGTATTGAATAACAATTCATTTTAAGATGTAAGCAAAGTTTTTCATTTATCTTTAGTGTATGGTGTTTAATTTTTATGGCATTCTCAAAAAATTCTTATGAAGTAATTTTTTGATTAAATGTTAGATTTTCTATAAAAGGTATATTTTAAGTTAAAAAAGGAAATATTTCTTATTACTTATATAGTAGTAACACTGATATGATTTTTTTTTCTTTTAGTAACGAGGAAGTATTTTTTTCCCCCAGACTATTCTCGTAATGAAATTCTTTTAAAATACATCTCATGAAAACTTTTATTTTTAACATTCAATTTTCTTTAAAAAAAATTTTTTTTTTTCATACGTTAAAGAAAATAAGAATTTTTAATAATGTACTTTTGATGAAAAAGAATTTTTAATAAATTCTGTTTAAATTTTCAGAACATTAAAAATTAAGAAAAAATTTGCTGAAACTTACATTTTGTCGACGTTTTATTAATCTGCTTTAAAAGGTTTTCTAAAATGTATACATTAGATTAGAATTAGCATGTGCTACTAATACTTTATTTTGAAATTATTTTAAATTAAATACCATTTTTCATTTTTAAATATTAATTTACCATCACATGTATATTGACATATTTTAGTGGATTTACCAAAATCTTAAGATAAAATATAGCTATTTTAATTAATATGTTGTGTTCTTTGTCTCAACATCTGTCGATATACAAAGTTTGTTTTCGTTTTAATATCTACTTATACTCATTGATGTATTCTAAGAAAATGTAGCAGAGTCTATCCGTCCTGTCTTCAGGTGGAATTAAGAATTCAATTTAATTAGTGGACAAAAAAAATATACTGACGGCTGCTTGCAATAAAAAATCATTTTAATTCATAGGCATTTTTAATGATTTTTCCAAATTGAAAATTGTTATCAAAATTAAATTTTAATTAACTCAATACCTTACAAACTGCTTACCGAAATAGTTTAATAGAGAGACTTATTATTCTGTTTAGTTTAGTTACCACTATGCTTATTGACGCTACTAGAAAATACTGCCATGGCTCAGTGTGAAAGTTTAAATTAAAAAAAATTAAGAGCTGAATTATATACAGACGCATTTGAAAGTTCCTGGTTTTTATATTTAGACATAAGTTAATTTAAATTGCAACTTGCATCTATTTTGGTTATTTTCTGTTCTCTCCACAACAAAAAAATATTTCATTTTTCATTAGTCATGTTTTGAAAATTTAGAAATTAACCGAAAAAAAATACCGCCGGTCTCTTCAATCTAATTGACCATATCAAAATAGTTTTTGAAAATCATTTTTATTTATAAAATTTAAATATAAACTATCTTTACACGTATATTTTTTGTGTTTCAATGATCGACGTTCGTTGATGGGGGAAAAATTAAGCTTTTCATTTAACAAATAGGAGCGATTTGTATCCTAATAAGTCACATTCCAATAAAGAGGAGAGGGAATGCAAAAAAAGGTATGCCGCAGGATTTGTTCAGTTCTTGTTGGTATTTACAACCCCTGATAGTCGAAAAGCATGGTATGACAGGGCTTGAATGTAAACAAGGACAGATAGTACTGGTCACGATTTCTAGCCGTGATCAATAAATCAAACTCAATTCGGTTTTCATAGGCTCTTACTATGTTTTATGTCTCGGGAAACTAAAATCACTACTTTATTTTTATTCTGTGAAGATGTGAAACCTCTTCCCTTGGTTAATTATTAGTGTTGCTTTATATCCCGGAAAGAAGATGTCATTTGTTATTTTTCATCCTTTGAATCTGTTTCATTCAAATGTCGTTAAATCTTTCTAAGGTGTATCCTGTTTCGAACAAAGCTTTGGGTTAAGTAAACCACATTCATTTAAGTACACCTTAGTAATGCTTCAGATGTATAAAATAAAGTTACTAATGAATTGTATTTTGAATCTACGTTTTAATTCTTAAATTTAAAATTTTATATTCCCGTGAAATTAGTTTGATGCAAATAAAAAATACGTCTTCAGAAAAATTTTAATGTTTTCCGAAAAATTAACTTTGATAGAAATAAATTATTTCCGATCAAATTTTTTTTACTCATTTAAGACCAAACCGCTAATATTAAAAAATATGACAATGGGCTAAAGAATTTCGAAGTGCTTTCAATGGAAAAGCTGCATTACAATTTTTTTACTCCATGCTATTAATAATGGTGTTCCAGACCAAAGAGTCTAATATTGTGAGTGGTACTTGACATGTCAATCACCTAACAAAAAATGACTGACCAGGCTGCATTCAAATTACATATGTGTATAAATGTTCAATCAATCGTCACGATAGAATGTAATGTTAATTTACTAAGTTTGTGTGTGTGATCTTAGACTCACGTTGGCGTGGCGTTGTCCTTTGTCAGTTGACCGAGGCTGAAATTTACGTGGTTCCTCGTCTAGAGCCCTCTTTTAGATTCAAAGTACGAGATTAGTAAACAATCAGTCAACACTGCATGTACCAGAACGGATGCCAGTTTGGAAATATGTTTGGGCAAAGCAATTAAATAATTTCTGTATGTTTGTGTTTAATTTCATTTCTGGAATGCCACAGTCACTCGAAATTATTCAGGAATAAAACCTGATCTAGTGTATTTTAGTTTTGAAAATTGCTAAGCCACTCTAAGATTACTTATATCTTTATAGAGCATAACCATTGACTCGTTATTGAATTTCCTTATATAATTTGTATTATAGGTAAATATTAAAATAATGAAAGTGTCAAAACACATTGCGCATTTTAGTGTAACCTTCGTGGTATCAACACTAACTTGGACAATATCTTTAGAATCTGTAAGTATTTGGATTTGTAATGCAAAGTTTATAAGGAAGTAATTAAATATTTTACGGAGACTAATATATTTCAGAGTTAAGTGCATATTTAGCTAAAATGATTGCAGGATATTTTATTTTGGTCTTTAAAATTAAAGTACCTGGAAATTCTGTTCAATTCGGAAAATGTTTGGTACAGAGCATAATATGCGTCTTTGATATCAAAAAGTATTCTTACAGATGATCATCAATTTTATATGAAATGAATGATGGTGACCTATAGAGAGAGAGTCAACCTTTATTTTCCTAAAATCAAGTAAATTTAAAGTTTAATTATCAGAGTGGGTTTTGAAAAAAACTTTTTCTAGTATGAGAAGGGGGGTATATAAAAAACTTTTTTTTACTTACAAGTTTTGCGAAGTGACGATATCATTCGCGATGTCCGTTTTTGACAGCATTGAAACAAGCTTTGCTTCTATTTTTGAGACAGCTACTGAAGATTTAAGTAGTTTGTTAATTATTCCTAGAAAAACTGCAGACTTGCTAATTTCAAGAAAGATCTTTAGAACTGCATTTTTATATTGTACTTGAATGCGCATTTGATTGCCGTAAATTTCTTGTGAACCTAAGCATTTACGGATCGTTATTCGTTTATTTTCATTCTTTAATATAATTTCATTGTGATTTTATTTTAATCAATGTAAAAAACTCCTTTTATTTAGCTTTATATTGCCGTAAGGCAAGAAATTAGATTCAGTCTTACAATCAAGTCGTTATCTAACTTTAATCGTGTGTAATCAGCTAATGTATTTCGTCGTGATGTGATTTCATTACAATTTAAAAAGGTTTAAAATGATTAGAAGAAGGTTATCTATTATGTGTTAGCCAAAATTTTCTGAGAAATCTATAACAAATATCCTTTGTTGAACAACTGTTTTTCTTGCTACATTGTTTTAGCGTATGTTATAACTTCTTCCTTCGTATTTTGCATCATTTCTTTTGTCATTTATAGCTAACTACTTCGTCGACTACAGATTTTAAAAAATGTAATGTGCTGCCATAGATTCATACTTATTTTTTTGTAGTTACGAGTGCTCTTGTTTATAATTTCTTGAAGTATTTGGTGTTTTCTTTTGTTAATTAATTGCACCCCAAAGCAGAACCGAAAACTTCCTTTCCTGATTGTGTTTTTAAATCTGGTCATTCATTTCATAACGAAGGAGATACTGTTTTTTATTCAAAATTATCGTATAGTTTATTTGTATCAAACTTTTTCGTGGGGTTAATGAACTAAACTTTACTTCTTGGAACAAGAGATGCGTAACTACGGCAATTAGCTTATAAAAAAATGGCCTAATTATGTGAATTGAATGCTTTAAGTAATATAACAATATATTTTGCATTTGAAATATTTTATTTATTGATCAACAAAATGGCTTAGTTGTGGGGAAAAGATGGAAGAATACTCTTATTTTTGGGCGTTGCATCTAAAACAGCTTTCTATTATTTCTTTTTAAAATATTTGAGGTTAATATAATGTAATGTGCATTCTGAAAAATGCATCATTCAATGAATCGACTTTTATATGAGCAAATTAAATCCTACGGCTATTTGATTTGGGTAATCGTGTTCATTTAATTCTGCTGTATTGTGTGTTGTGATTCGCAATGAAACAAATTAATGTTGTCATAATTATTCCGCATAGCAATTGGAAAATTCTGAAAACTATGATACGTAACCGGATAGCGTTAGCTGCTAACTGTGGTAAATCTACTGAAATGTGGAGAAGGTATATTTTTAAAAAATAAGCATTCAACTATATTCGTAAAATCGAGTGAAATGCATAATTTGTTTGAGATATTTCCAATAGTTAAGCTTTCTATGATGGCTTTAATGGAGGATATCTTTAGAAGAAAAGTTTTTAAATTTTTATCTTCATTTTTATGTAAATATCAATTCTGTAGGTTTATTCAATGAGTTATATACAGATATTCTAACTTTATATGAGAAGCAGTTTATCCCCTCATTAATAAAAATTTATAAAAAAATATAATAGGTGGGAAGTGTTTCTTTAAAATGCTTGTCTTTGCTTTCTCATATTTAATTTCTAATCAAAGTTATCCGGAACTCGTAAAAGCAATAGTTAAGAATGTTAAATACCGTGTCATAAACTAACTTTCCTCTGTATTGTTTGGATCATAATTTGAACAGAAGATTTAATTTAATGTACATAGTACATATTTTCTTGGTTATATCAGCTTGTTATGATATATAATTCATTTACATCAGTGGTCTTCAAACTGTGTTGTACATAACCCTGGGGTTCCATGAGACATGCCTGGGGGGGTTCCACTAGTCAGTAAAAATTCGAAAAGAAAATAATATAAATGTATGCAAAATACACATTAACATTCTCTACGGAGTTGAGACACCTGGAGCGAAAATTAATGTTATTAATGAGTAAATTACTTACATAAAAAAAATTATAACGTATACAATATTTTTAATTTTCTTTACATAATGTAACTGCAACATGTTGATCTACTTCAAATATTCTGTTAATATATGTTCTAAAGGTGGAATGGGATTCACTGAAAACACCTTATAATTCTAAAGATTCCGTGAGTCGATAGAGTTTGAAGGCCACTGATTTATATAAATACTCATTAAGCATAATGTATTGTTCAAAAAATATTGAAAACGCTGTATAAATTGATTGAAGCAAAATATGTATACATCCAACTCTTTTTTTTTACACGGTAGATACGTGTCTTAGAAAAAAGTGCAAAAAATGAAAAAAAAACATAAAAAAATGTATGCGACATATAGTAAATTTGGGGATATGTTCCACAATTTTAAAAAACTATATAGGACGAAAAAACTCTAAATATTTTCCCAAAAACTTGCAAAAAAATAATGATGAAATTCGTGTTACGTATTTATAAAACAAAAACAATTCAATTTTATTACAAAAAAATTAAAATTAGTATACAGTAAATATATAAAACTATACAACATATAAAAATTCAAATTGAACTACTATTCATCACTACTTGATAACAAGCATGCACGTTTATTACGAACTAGATAAAAAATGCTATCACCAGTAAATGTGTCAAATATGTATCACAACTGCTGACTCTGATTCAAATGAAGAATTTCGTTTGTTATTAGCGGCTATTTTTTTTTAGTCTTTCAAGTTTATATAATTCTTGATATCCTACTACACAAAACTTGAGATTACATTGAAATTTTAATGCGCGCTCTATGCCAGGATCATGAGTAAAAAAATGTTGTGTTCCATACTTGTAGCAAATTTCAAGCCCTCGCGAATTAAATCATCTATTAATACCTGAACTTCACCTTTCTTCAGTGAACTGCAGTTTCACACCTCAAACCCGACCTGAACGATTTCTTTTGTCCCCGCTGATCTTGGCCCCACTGAAACCACAATACCTACAATATTATCTTTTTAATAATAAAAAGTTATCAACACAAATTATAATGTAAATTTCACCATCAATTAAAAAACAACAACTTTAATTTGAGTATTAACTTATAGAACTTCATTGAAATTTTTTTATTGCATCCTACGAACTGAACACTTTAACGCATAATACAATTATACTAAAGAACGAAATGCTGGGTTCTATTTGAAGTACAACAAAATAAAGAAAAAAGTGATTATAAAATGTGGGTATTCTCCGCAACTCCAGAATTGAAAGTAAACAAGCCATGAAGTAGACCAAGTCACTCACACATGTGTGGGCATAAAGCGCGATCGTCTTCTGCAAAATTAGAGTTAGAAAAAAAAATGGGGGAGGGGGAGGGGAATTCGTGCTAGAACAAAAAAAAATTGAATAAAAAAGTATATTAGTGAACCGTGTTATTTCAAAATCGTGTAAAAAAAAAAAGGAGGGTGTGTGTGGTGTACTGGTCTGTAGGGAAAACGTATTAGCTGCTTCAAAGCAAGTAATAGTTTAAATTAATTTCTTTCTAGATGCCTGAAGAGCAAGCATTTTCTTTGATGAAGTACCTCATGTTCAACTTAGGACTTCGAAGACAGTACAAAACCGATATGGTAGCTTTTCAAGTAAGTAACTCTTCAAATTGATAATCTTGTTACGATATTAAAAATAAAGAATCTTGATACTTTAAACATCATTGTGATTTTATATTAAAAAAATATTTGATTTTTCTGCCTTTGTAACTCTTGTAAGTAAGCGTGTTAATTTTTTACAGCCATTTCGTTTTTATCTAAAAATGTTAAGAATGATTAGGAAACTATACAAATGAAAAAGTTAAATGAAATTGAAAATAAATAAATAAATATTGCGCATACATCATCTACATTGATGTAAACCAATGATTTGTGTGGATGCAAATATTTTGTCAGTGACATAATAGGACGACAGGAAGTGCTGTTGGAAGTGTTCGAAGTGAGTGGTTCCCAAAGTGTGCCCTCGTGGTCAAGATCATGGACTCGTGGCTGGCTTGTCACGAGTTCGATCCCAGTGCCAATGCACTTTGAATCTGTCGCGGCTCTTTCTCCCGTTGGTGTGGTGTGGTGTAGAAGTTAGGAGAGAGAGGGGGTGCCAGATTAGGTGTCGACCTCGTTACTTCACCGTGGCTCAAAATTACGAGATCCGTCGCCAATAGCCCTCGTGCAGCCTTATAGTGCGACATTAATATAATTGTCACTCATGCACCCAAAGTCTGCGCCGCGGCGCTCTGGAGCGCTATGAAAGGAGTCGAAGGCATTCTTGAACTTCCTTTACGGAGAGGTAAGACTCCAATTGAACGCTCGGCTATTATTTTTCATTACATTTTCAATAATATTTTTTTTATTAATTTTTATTCTGTTTCTTTAAATAATTGTCCTCAAGTTTATTCCCATTATTTATTTCATTTTTTTAAATCTAAATCCTTTTAAATTATATTTTTAGTATAAAAGGAGAAATAAAATAGCTCTTATTTTCATTCTTAAAGTTCTATTCTATTATATCGCTAGTTCTTTCAACTCGCGAAGAGAATTCTATGTTATTGTATAAGATTTGTACTCGAATATTGTCGTACATTTTTTGCGCTTTTCACTTTCTGTTGCAAGATATTCGTGTTTAGCTTTTCAGCTTTGGCATTTGTTGATCCCATCTTTCGCGTAAGGGATATCCATACAATCTTTTACTGTATGAAAAAAAAGTCATGATCTCGATGAAAATTGCAATAAATTGACATCTTTACTAATATTAGCGAAATGAAAAAACTTTTATTAAACAAGCAAACCGTTAGGTAACAATAGTTCGAGTTTGAGTGACAAAACATTGACAATTGGCGAATAGAAGCGGAAATATCGGAAATACAAGGAAAGCTACTTTGGTTTTACTTCAGTGGAAATAAACAATGATGAAAGACCACAGTGTGTTTGTTTAAAAATCATCACACTGAAAAGAATGCATACAAGTATACCGTCGATTTTTCGAGAACATTCACCCTAACTTGGTCGACAAATCTCGCTATTGTTTTAGTAGGAAGTTGTGAGATTTACAAAAAAAAGACGGTAAACAAGTATCAGCTCCAAGTAACATACAGCTAGCGTTTTTCAAGTTAGCTTACAGCGAGAGTGGCGATATGCAAAAAAACTGCATACTACAGCTGAAGATTTTTTTCTACCGTCTGCTCTCGACACACACACAATGTTAATATTATAGTGAGAAAATCTGCAGAAAAGCTCGTTTCTAAAGTGCCTATCAAACAACTTTATTAATCGCAGAGCAGTGTACAGCTCAAGATCTCAGTGGTCAGTTGATATAGAAAGTGAATAGTGAATTCGATCTGCAACTGCATGAGGCTACTAACAATAACAAAGATACAAATCTTATGTTATGTACGTTTCATAATTGGTAATAGTATCATTGAAGATCTGTTCTGCAAGAGTGTCATAGGAAGCACAAAGGCTCAAAGCTTATTCGAAATGCTTGAGTTTTATAATGGAAAATAATTTAAATTAGAAAAAGTGTATTGATGGTGTTCAGTCAATGTTCGATCGCCATGGAGACTTCAGGTACTTATTTGCAGCAAAGCATTGCATGTTTGTGGACCAATTACATCATCCACAGAATAGAATTTGCATCCAAGTCGCTTAGTCCTCGATTAAATCTGATATTAAAATGTATCATGTAGACGTAAATAACTACTTTAAATTTGGATTACTTAAAGGAAGATTTTTCGTAAGGCTAGGCGTATACGGAAGCTGAAATCACGGTTAACGAACGTTGGGGTGGCGTTTACGGGTGCAATGTCTGTTGGACGTTTAGACCTTCACGTTTTTAAAGGAGGTTCTGTTAATGGAACAAGGTACAGGAATAAGTTCTGAAACTTCATGTCCTTTTTTTCCAAAAGGCTACGAGTCCACGTTTCTTATTCATGGACGACAACGTGACACCCCGTGCTGTTCTCAATTCATAGAGATTGAAATTAAAGATCTGTTACATCTAAGGGATGGCAAGGTTCCTGACTTTAATCCGATTGATCACGATTACGGTGTTCTTGGATGATTTCAGCTCGTAGTTTTCACCAAGAGACGTTGATGAGCACAAAAATTGATTCTGACTCTCGTAG
>BMAV01008948.1:219066-235686 GCA_019973955.1 Trichonephila inaurata madagascariensis
TTATTGATTTGGAGAAGGAAGTTGGGGGCTGCGGTAGCCCAGTAGTCAAGGCATCGGATCATGGCAGACATTCCATGAGTTCGAGCGCAGTACCACTAAAGACCCGCCGTGTAGGAGAGCGATGCACGTTAAATCTTTCGAGAGCTCAAATGTCTTTCCGTTGGTGAGGTGTGGTAGTTAGGAGAGGGGACACCAGCTCAGGTGTCGTCCTCGTCACTTGACCATGGTTCAAAATTACGAGGTCCGTCGCCGAAAGCCCTCGTGTAGCTGAACAGTGCGACGTTAATATTCACTCACTCACTGGAGAAGGAAGTTATGGGTTTAATACCCAGCTCCTCTTAAGTTTGAATTTGTATAAAATGATAAACCTCGTTTTAAGTTTTGGAATTTATTTATTTCTGTGTTTAGAATTTGTATATTTCTTGTTTTTTGTTAACTGACTGGAAAACATTTTTTTATATCACCAAATGTTTTTTACTTCGAGAATAAGACTCAGACCACTCCTCATCCATAGATTAATATAAGTAACTTTAGTTTGATGTTAATTTTAATGATACATGATCATGGGAACTCAATCAATCAATCAATCAATGATCAATGGGAATCAATTGGAGCGTAAGAAACGATTTTTAGTTTCAACTAAATGGCTGCGGTAGCGTTGTGGTAAAAGTCGCGGCAGATGTGTCATGAGTTCGAGCCTGGTGCCACTGAAGACCCACCGTGTAGAGGAGGCCGATGCACTTTGAATCTATTGATGCCAATAAATCTTCCCGTCGGCGTGGTGTGTTGTTGTTGTTCATCTCCATGTCTAGCCAAGCTAGACCAAGTCCATCATCTCACTCACTCTCAAAAAGTCCCTACATTATTAGAGGGTCTTCATAAAGATCTTTTTTGTAAGCCCCAGACAGTCAAGAATGTATTCTGGAGATGCCTGGAAGGCAGAACACCTAACACAAGTCGGATGTACGTGGTGTGGTTGTTCGGAGAAGGTGGTGCCAGCTCGGGTGTCGTTCACGTCACTTGACCTAGGATCAAAATTACGAGGTCAGACATCAATAGCCCTCGTGCTGCTTTATACTACGACGTTAATGAATACTCAATCGATTTCAACTAAACGCCATGGGTGTTACATAGTAATTGTTAATATTTAGAGGATGTATATTTGGTGATAACTCAATTGAGATACCTTTTAACGTTGCTAAAAGTCTACTCTGCGGTTTTAGTATGATGAAAATCTAATGAAAAAAAGGCGAGTGAATCTATGAATTTTCTACGTACGTCGTAAATACCTTCACTGAGTTAAATCGCGGGTATGCTATTTTTTTTCCAAGCTTTTTGTATGTATTTGTCCCTATACGTTTCTTCATGTAACTTTTTTGTTTAATTACGTCAAAAATGTTTGAGCGGAAAAGAAATTTTTTTTTTCAATCTGATGTGAATATTATTTCCAGGTAGCTTATTCGAGGATTCACAGTTTGGAAGCGAGCGATGCCAGTCTGAAGAGCACCGTGCGCCGCTTGGAAGACCGCGTCGCTTCCCTGATAGATGAGAAGGAAGGTCTCGTGTACACCATGCGCATCATGAAGAAGCGCTTGGAGAAGCTGGAAGTGGCTCGCTTCAGCAAAGATGACACTGAAGAGGAAGAACACCCACCACCATTTGGAATAGTATATGCGATGGCAGGATCGGAGAAAGAGGAGGAGGAACAATTCAAAGCGTTTATACGAAAGTACTGCCAGGAGAATGCTGAAAAAGGTACCATTTAATGTTATGCGGCGTTTATCCTGATAACTTTTGCTTCCAAATATTTAACTGCGTTATTTTCTCCTTTACTTGTAATCCAGGGCTATGGTAGCGCAGTGGTTAAGGTTGTCGTCGCGTTATGTTAACGAATAGAATCGAAATTCGGAAAACTTTTTTTCAGGTTGAAAAATGTCACAAGAAAAAAATTGTGAACCAAAGGATAGATAATTTACTTCCAATTCTACAAACATAAAAATAATTGAAAAAAGTAATTTGAAAAATATGAGTAGTCTCAAATATTACTATGCGAAAAAAAGTGAATCAATACGTACCAAAACTTATAATACATTTGGATTCCTTATATCATTGTTACCCGAAATATATACATATATGTATAATGTAATTCCTTCCAAAAATATTGAAGACCAAAGCTACGTTCGGAAATCGCGGAACCTTAAGGGGATGTTTATCAATTTACAATTATTAATTATCGTTATCATTTCATTTATTGCGTGATGTCAAAAACTGGAAAGTAGTATATATGAATCTTTTACGCGTGTAGAGTATAGAACCTGGTATATTCACCCCCAAACTCTTTTGCGGAAATATCTCTAGAATTAATAGTAGGATTCGAATGAAATTCGGAACGTAAACTATATCATTCTCAACCTAATTGTGGGAGGAAAAAATCGAATTTTATATTGGAAGAATTCTTTTTTTAGGAATTAATTAGTTGTGTTAATGAATTTATCTGTGATGCAATTTAATTTCCTTTGAGCCAGTAATAATGAAACCAAGAGAAAAGTTAACTAATCACAATATCATAGTAAGGGATAACCTTATCTACAATTGCGTGGCACTTTCTTTTCGTACTCAACATCAAATTATCGTACAGTTTTTTGTGTAAGATTTCCCATTCTTCAATGATTATCTGTGTTAATTTTCCAATTTTCTCCTGAGGATACGAATGCGCTTCCTAGCATCTTTCCTATGTATTCCACACGTATTCGGTGGATGCGGTAGCCTAGTGGTCGTGGTCATGGTCATGGGCTCGTGGCTGGCGTGTCATGAGTTTGAGCCCTATTAGAGGCTCTATGTCCTTCCGTTGGCATGATGTGGAAGTTCGGAGACGAATAGCAGCTCAGGTGTCTTCCTTGCCACTCTTGACTATAGTTCAGATTTATACAAGATCCAATAGCCCTCGTGTTGCTTTATAGGGGGGGGGCGTTGATAAAATAAAAAAACCTCCACACATATTCAGTGAGACTAAAATCAGGGGAACATGCTGACAGCACAGTCCATTCTACGGATATCTTCACTTTCTATAATTTCCTGAATAGCATGAAGCCTTTGTGCCTTTTGCATTGTCGTATATAAAAACAAAGTCTGAAGGAATAGCACCTCGAAGCAGATATATATGGGACAGGATAACTTCAGCACAGTGATGATCTCCGGTAAATGTATCTAATCGTGAAAATATCGTGATCTTTGCTCATGATGAATCCACACACAAGCCCAACAGGAATATTCCCCAACTGTGTCTTTCCTCATTGTTTTTTTTTTATTTTTAATGGGCTGCGAATTGGTCGTTAACCATTGTAGACTTAGTACATCCCCCGGAAACTGGTATCACTTTTTAGTGCGGCGCCCTACAAGGGAGATACCAATCACCGGAGGTAATTTTGACGCCCAGTTTCATTCCCTAGAGGGAGGCACTTGAGCTCTGACTATGCGGACCAGGATTTAATTTTACCGATAGCATCCAAGCTTGTTTTACTTTCCTTTATCCAAGATCTTTTACATGCCGTATAATCACAGGACATGGCCGCTGTCGATTTTCTGCATCATGAAAATCCACCGACTTGGACCGGGGTCGAACCCGCTACCTTGGGTGCAGAAGACCATCGACAAACCAGCCATGCCACCCAGCCGGCGCTTTCCTAATTGTTAGTGGGGTAAAACATGATCTTACTTCATATTAGCTAACACTGATAATTGTTTGTCAGACTGAAACGACTCACATCGGTAAAAAGGAGGTAACGCCATGAATGAGATGTCCAGCCTTTGTATTCATTACATCACTGTAAACGGTTCTCCCGATGGGCAACTGTCAATAACGCATAGCATTCAGGAAGATAGGTGAGTAAGCCACTTTTATGAAGACGTCTGGCCACAGTTCATATGGATATATATCGTGCGATTGCCCAATGTGGGTTTTTCGCCTGAACAACGATATATCGCCTATCACTTTTCGTTGTTTTCCTTTGCCAACCACCTCCAACTTTTCAAGTTGTACGTGTCCTTTGGAAGTCTTTTCCAAGCTCGTGATACAACACTTGTCAGTTCCAAACGCTTGAGTAACACTCATTAAATTACACTGTTCCTCGAACTTGCCGATTGCTTTACCACGAACAAACTGATATAACCATACTACACCTACGATCTCTTTTTCACTTGTCGCAAATGTCTGGAAATGCTCCTCTCCTCCTTATTAAGTTATCGCAGTCTTGATCCGTTTTGCGTGACCTTACGTCCTCCTTTGACACCATGATATCAAAAGTGATGCATATTTTCATATGCATCATCCCTAGAGTTGAGTTTTCATTGTACTGATCTCAAAAACACAATTTCTACAATTTTGTGGCTGTATGCTGAAAAATAACTTTGTTTTTGTTTTGAGCTCCAGTGTATTTAAAGCTTGTTATTATTCATTATTAGTTAATTAGCCGGCTTACGTAGCTGGAGTCAAAATTTTTTAGATTTGTTTATTTCGAAATAAAATCGGACTCGCACTTCTAGTATATACTATTTATTCAATCAAAAGAGGTGGAAAGTATTCTTCTACGATATAGAAAGTATGACGT
Source organism: Trichonephila inaurata madagascariensis (assembly GCA_019973955.1). Taxonomy (NCBI): domain Eukaryota; kingdom Metazoa; phylum Arthropoda; class Arachnida; order Araneae; family Nephilidae; genus Trichonephila; species Trichonephila inaurata. The sequence continues at coordinate 223,674 of BMAV01008948.1, forward strand.
GGATACTTAACTGACCCAACCTAGATTTTTCCGATTAGTAAAAAAATTAGTAGGAGACGGAATTTTCTTTTTTCTATCTGGATATTACAGTAAAATAGTGACTGTGGTCATGACCACGAATCTGTAGCCAACATTATTTCTGTTGAATCCTGATGTCATTAAAGATTCACCTTGTATAAGGGCTGATGTATGTTAAATCTATCGAGACTCACGGTTTTCACATTGCAGTAATGTGGAAATTTGGAGAATGGGATACCAGCAATGGCGTAACGTACACCCCCGCATCGATAGGGAGGGGGCAGGATTCTAGGGAGCACAAAACTAGACTTTGCAGGGGGGGGTCTAATGTTCTTCGTTACGCCACTGGATAAAATTTCGCCAAAATTACAAAGTCTTTCCGCCAACTGCCTCCTGTTCCTGTTATTTCTCGATTGGAACGTTCATAAATAATCAATCAATACAGTACAATAATGCAGTAAAAGAGGTTTGGGGAAAATTGGTGCTTTGCAATGATCTTGTATAACTGAAAGGGGGAAGCAAAGAGTTTGCATTAGTTTAATTAATAACCTGGCATAGTATTTTTCTAAAAAGAATTAATTTTAATCTTTTGAAAAAGCCTCTAAAAACTACAAGTTGAAATTACCACTGAAAACACTTTGATGCGCTAGAACCTGTTTTATTTTTTTTAAACTTAAGTAGCAATAAATAACTTAGATGTGTACAAACAAACAAAAATTATTGGTTTTCCTCTTTCACCAGTGCAGCTAATTCAATAAATTTAGCTATTTTTTCACATATTTTTCCTTATTTATATTATTTTTTAACTTAATGTTTATTAATATATTTTTTTACATACAGGTGCTAAAGAACCCAAAGTCAGTGATATAAGTCTGAGAATTACTGAAGATATTGCTGAAGAAAGCAGCGTTTTTGATGATACTGCTGATTTTACTGATTTATAAAACAAGTTTTGAAATTAACTCTTATTAACTTTTACATAAGTTGAATTGTTTAACTTTTACTGTCAAGTTAACAGCGATTTAACCGTAATCGATAATGGTGCTGTTTCTAAGGGCACAAATTTCAACTGTCATGTTAAACATGTTATTTCATGAAAAGTTTTAATGAATAATTCAAAGAATTGCCGCCAAACAGCAATTATGTCCTTTACATGAAATACACCAAATAACAATGTTGTTCAATATATAAACTTTTAAAATTGTTTACTTAATTATGTAATATGTAAGAGATCTATGTAGACAATTTTATTAGGGGAGTTTCCTTTAGATGTCGAAAATTGTTATATTTTAAATTTTCTTTATACTTATTTTGAATTTTTTTTTTTTTTGAAAGTCATATAAATTATCAGTTGTTATTGATTACATGTAAAATTTGTGTGTTAAAAGAAATAAAAAAATGTCTGATATAACTGCTTTATTTTCTTTTCATGATTTGTATATTTACTTATGAATATATAAAATTAAATATTTTGAATGTATAAAATAATTCAAGAGGAAAACATTTTTCTTATGCATTTGGTGTATAAAATAAGACAAATGGGAAAAATTGATTTTTTTTAACTGAAAAGGATACAATAGAAAAATTCATTGTTATTTGAAATCTTCCTTTTTTTTTTTTTTTTTTTAAATTTATTTTTTTAAAAAAAAATTTGCTGTGAACATCGCAAGAATACTTTTCCTGAATCGATAAAATAACTATTTTATCATAAAATCCTTTGAAAGAATTAATGAGCAGCACTATTAATATAATTATATGTGTAATTTAATTACACATTTATAAAATGATTATTGATTTATTGATCCCTTTAATAATTAATATAGTAATTGTGCAATAGTAAATTATGTTTTAAAACTAACATTATTGCATAACTCTAGAATGGCAACTATAATAAATTATTTATTAATGACAAATTACGTACAGAATTTTGCAGTAATTTTTCATATAGAAATAAGGTACACATCTGTCAAAATGAAAACATTTTTTTTTAAATCTTTTTTTTTTAAATAAAGAACATCAATGATCATGGTTTACAAAATTTAGTTATATGTGTACGAGATAGATATACGAGAATACCCAATATATAATTAGTACCCTAGATATAAGTGTCAATCTCGTCGAAATTCAGTGGCAGCAGTACCCAAGTGGTCAAGGTCACGGACTCGGGGTTGGCATGTCATAGAGCCTAGTACTGCTGAAGGCCTGCCATGTAGGGGGGAAGATGCATATTAAATCCGTCAATACTCAAACGTCCACCCATTGCTGTGATTTGGAAGTTAGGAGCAGGCGTGCCACATACACACACACAGAGCTCAGGTATTGTCCTCGTCACTTGACCATGTTTCAAATTACTAGGCTCATTGTAAATAGCCCTGACACTTTTCACACCATACAAAGCATCATAGTAGTCATTTTCATATTTTATTAAAACAACTTTTAGATTATCTCATGTATTAATAACCATAAGTATCACAATGATTCATTTACTAGTAAAATAAAAATAAAACTCATCGACTTTTTTCTAAATAGTATCTCAAATTTAGTTGACCATGGGACTCCTGCTAAGCTCTTACATTGGATATTTTGTTTGCTACATCACACAATATTTAGTCCTATCTGTAGATATAAAAGTACGCCACCAATAGCCTTTGTAAAGTTCTAGGACAACACTCATTGAAACAAACCAATGTATATATATTTATTTTCGGAGAAATTAGAAAAAAAATATTTATTGAATTTTTTTAAAAAAAAGAAAAAAGATAAGCTAATTTGTTTGAAATTAATGCCTTTTTTTTATTTCAGTTTCAGCGAATAATATATTTTTATGAAAGTATCATATTTACGCTAATACCTGCATTGATTAACTTTTTATACATCATCAAAAATATTGATTTTTTTTATTTTTGTCGATTTTTATTTAGTTTTATTGATAATATTTTGTAAGTGTAATGCTTTTGCATGAACTTTTATGAAAGTAACATTTATACAGAGAAAGAAGTTATGCTATTAAGAAAACTAAAAATAAATTACTTTTAATGGATGCTCCATTTTACTAAATAAATAATTCTTACTGAATCTTAATCCTTTCGCTTTTACCAGATTCAAGTGCCTTCTGATTATGGTCGCAAACTCATGGCTGGCGTATTATGAGTTCGAGCCCCAATGCCACTAAAGACTGTCGTGTGGAGGGGCTGATGCACGTTCAATCAGTAGTAGCCCAAGTCCTCGCGTTGGCGTGGTGTAGTAGTTTAGAGTAGGAGGTATCTGCTCTGGCATCGTCCTCATTACTTGACCGTGGTTTGAAATTACGAAGTCCGTCGCTAATACCTTCGTGTTGCTGAATAGTAAGACTTTAATTAACACTCACTCACCCAATGTTATACTGAGTAGGTGTGAGTGCTTCATTTGATCCAAATATAAAATTGACGCTTACATTATATATATTCCGCTAAAACATTCACTTAAATTTTTGAATCTCTCGATTTTACGAATTTTCCACGTAACAAATTTTTTCCTGGATTTAGTGAATTAGTTAAATAGAGGTCCGACCGTATATTCACCGCAGGATAATAGCTCCTCCATGACTAAGAACTCCAAATTAATGAATTGAATTATATTTAAATGGGTAGTTTGCGAAATTTTTTCAGCCAGATAACAATCTAACAAAATACGTATCAATGAAAGTGGAATAATTTCTCCTTCGAACTTCATAACACATTTAGATTTTCTTTTGTAGTCTTAAGAACTTACCGCCTTTGATGTAGAATTTAAATTTTTTAAAGTAGAAGGAATTTAAATTTTAAATTAAAATGGAATGAATGAGGAAACTAGATTTTAATTTTTAGAAAATGATTGATAATTTTTATATTATTTAATTTAATTTATTTCATGGTATTGATTCGTTTATAGCGCTTAGTAATTAAAAAGAAGAAATAAAGAGTTTGCCGACTCGCGTAAGTGATTGAAAACAATGTCCTTCTGACTCGCAATATATAGCTCCGCAGGTGTTTGTCAAGTAATAGGGGAAACGAGCACAAAGAAAAGGTGTGGCCAAAGACAGTACTTCGTCGTTGACCTTGGACCGATACACGGAAATGTTTTCTTTGGGTGTGGTATCGCCCAGGTCCTACAGTTACACTGTGACTTGGGGTTACTTCGGAGAAAGAAACAAAAACGCCAATTTTTCGTTTCTCTACAGTAATATGTTGGTCCACACATATTTTACAAACTTTATTATTTCTTTCGAGTCATGTTCATTCGCACACACACACACAGGAAGAAGCAAAAAAACATGTAACATTACGAGTGTAAAAATAAAGAATCATGAATACGTAATTTATGTTGTTTAGATAGTAAAAAATAAATTCCTGAAATCTCTCTCTCTCTCTCCGCTGGTATATACTTTAGTTATATAGAATAATCATTAACTAAAAATCCTCTTATCTTGGGGTGCTTGGTAACTTGACATGGAAGCACTTAAAAGAAATTAAAAATAATTCTAGACTGTGAACATTTGAACTCAGTTTAAATTTTTATAAATAAAAAAATGTAAAAATTTCATTTAAATGGCTAAAAATTTTCACCATTTTTAATTTTACGTTTTATTTGTTCTTTCTTTGTACCGTATATAGCAGGGGTACTCAACCTTTTTTTCTGCTAGGCCGCATACATATGTCAGCTATTTCACGCGGGCTACATACATATATGTTAGTTATTTCACTCGGGACGCAACATGTGTATATGTACCCAGGGGGGGGGGAGATGCTTTAAAACCAAGATATGATTGGAAATTTAAAACGTGGAAAATTGATCAAATTATCATAACTCCTGTTTTGCTTCTTTTAATTATTATATTTTTTATTTTTGTCACTAACACTAATGGAAGTATTTAAGAAACACTCCTTCGTAATCTCTGCATCAGTAAACAGTTTCATATGATTACCAATAATATAATAAACTTCTTGGGATATGTCTTTGTTACCGCTTGATATTACCACTGACAAAACACATTGTTTGCGTTGTAAAGATTATACAAGAAGGCCTATTTATCACCTCTTGATGAACAGTGCGACGTTAATATTCACTCACTCACTCACTTATCACCTCTTGAAAGAGGTCTTCGAGGGAAAGTGTTATTGAATTATTCCTGTTTATTGGTATTTTTTAAATACAGCTCTTTCGTTACAAATCAAGCAACTACTAATCCATGTTTGTTTTTCGCTACAAAATAGTCGACTTCCCAATCGTATTGAAACGATGTATTTATTTTCTTCGAATATTTTTCGCTTGCAAGATATGAAATATAGTTAAAAATTAGTTCCACCCATAAAATTGTCTCTACTTCACTGTTGTCTATTATCACTAACCGTAACCGTTCCAAATAGAAAAAGAATATCAATTCGTACCCGTATACCGACAGCAAAAAGCAAAATTGATTTATCTGATTTCTGGATAAAGAATTTCCCACCAAATTTTTAATACAATATTCTTGAATAAGGGAATTTCTCAGAGCAGTGGGTCATGACCGGGCCACTTAAAAAGGCTTAGTGGGTAGCAGGTTGAGTATCACTGATATATAGCATTCGTTGCTATATCATTTACAGAGATAATCTTAGTGTATATACTTCACTTGAGACCATATACTGGGTAAAATAAGTGTTTTCCCCGGATTTGTGTGAGTTACAGGGGCGTAGCTACCGCCGTATCAATGATATTGGGCCCTCAAGCTACAGTACCACTAACAAGGCTCCCATATCTAAAAAAGGGCCCCGAAGGAATTTTGATACAGGGCCCTTTCAGAGTTAGCTACGCCAGTGGTGAGAGAGTGAACAATCTTTAAGACAAGCTCGTGATGTTTCTTTAACTACGTACAGTTTAGAATATATAGCTCAGAGATAGATTCAAAAGAAATATATATATATATATATTTAAAATTAATGATATTTAATTTTGTACGTCTTTACTATGAGCTGCTATGCCTTACAAGTTGTTTTAAAGGTTAAATTGACATTTAATACCTACAAAAATAAACTGATATGTGCAGGCAGCTCATACCAGTTTATGTATTAAGTTTTGTTGTTTAAGAAAAAATAACTTCTTAAGGAGGCATTTGTTACTGTTCTGAGCACTTGAAAAGGAAATGCTTTAAAAATTGGAAACGACAACAAAAAAAAGAAAACATCTTCCTTCCATGTATAAATAATTATTCCTTTCACCATAACCACTGCATAAAAAGTACGAAATAAGTGTGTTTCTTGAATGCACACAAAGGAATAATGATCATTTTAAATCTTCAAGACTGGTCGGAACCTTTGATGATGCAAAATTATATATTTGAAAGCTTGGCGCGTAGTGGAAAATGTACACGTGTGAGACTTCAATACTTTTATAAAGCTTTCTAATAACACGCTATGCTTAGATAATTTCTTATAAACTTTACAAAATATTTTGTAAACAAAGAATTTCTGAATTTTGTCCTTTCATGTGTTGATGAGATGCTATACGTAGTAGTTTTATAAAAGCGTAATTCCAATATTATTTTTCACTGTAGACATTCGAAAATAATTATAATAAAACTAGGAACATTTATAAATATTCATGCACAAAATCCTATGTCATTAAAGAAATGTTTGATTAACTTCGTATGATCAACAAAAGCTGGAATTGTGATTAAATTGTCATTAATTATTTTAATTAAATTAATATTTTTTAATTTATTTATTTTAATTAAATTTTTTGTTAGTTAATAAGATTATGTTTATGCATTTTTTCACTTGCTGCATGCATGACAGTTGTATTTTTGGTTTTCTTTATTTTTAGCTCATGTTCATTAGATAATCTAATTTTTCAAGTAGAAAGGCAAACATTATTCCAATTATTCGCAAATACATTATGAAAATCTAATTTTAGTCTTTTATCATAATATTCTTTACTGCTACTTTGAGTAAATCGATCGTATTTAATTTTGCTGTTAAAATATACATTCATCACCGTTCCTAAGGGATGTGCCAAGCGTAAAACCTGTACAATCACAGTCAGATGTATAGAAATAACTTCTACAGATATCTTATTTTTCTAGGATCGTAAACTTGTAATTAATTTATAATCTTTGGGATATCTAAAAGATGAAACTCAAAGTCTTAATAGAGTATTACGTGATAGCTTTAATAAATGAGGTACAATGTCAGGAATAATCTTGATTTTCTAATCGTTGTACATATTTACTAAGCCCATCATGAATAATCCACTGAGGTTCATTAGTGCGATATTAATAGAGACCAACAAAAATAGTATTCGTTTTTTTACCGAAACAATATGACTCTGAATACATAAACCTCTTCAAAATATCACCCGAAAATTGATTAAGAATTTTTTGGATAACAAGATCATAAAAGAAATCAGAAATACTTTCAATAAAAACATTAAAATATTCCTGTGAGTATTACAAAAAGGCGTTTTAAATAAAATTAATTCTGAATGAATATAGAGGATGGGGTGAAAAATTGTGCCTATAAAATTCTATCTAATACAGTAATTCTTAAGTAATTTACTGTCTATATATATATACTTCATAATTGCAAATTATAAATAAAATTATTGCCATAAGTCATCCCAGTAGACTCTCTAGGACAGTTCCACTAGCAGGAACTCTGACAGATGTCTGTCTGTCTTATCGCAGTCAACGCTCAAGCAGATTCTGATCTCGGCCTGCGTCTCAAAGGTCCCTTATATAATCTCATGGAAATTTACGAAAGGGTCGATCCCAGAAACTTCTTGATTGTTCCATGGCGACATCATATTTCGCCAAATTTGTCGCCAACGATGATTAAATCACCATTCTGGTAACCTAAGGTGGCCACGGTAGCTTAGTGATCAAGGTATCGGACTCGTGGCAGAGGCGTGTCATGAGTTCGAGCCTAGTACCCCTGAAGTCCCGCCGTGTAGGGCAGCGATGCACGTTAAATCTATCGAGAGCTCAAACAACCTCTCGTTGGTGTGATAGTTAGGAGAGGGAGAAAGATATAAAAGAAGAGAAATATTAAAATTGTGAATGATACCCAAAACTTTGAAAAGCGGTACATTTTAAATCGTCAAAGGATAGAAGATTTCCTAATTTTTAGGTATATTGTATATTCGGGATATTATCAAGCTGCAATATGTTTAATTACTGAATGCAATATGTTTAATCATAAGGAATAAATAAAAAGAGAATTAATTTTTTTTAGACTGTGTATTCCAACCCCTTATACAAGCAATCAACTTTATCCATAAAGTAAATAGAAAGGAAAGAAAGACGGTGTAGAAAATTACTCTTGTTAAAGGAATCTATTTTTCCATCATTACAATAGCTTTTTTTTATATAATACTCTACGCGATAATATTAAACATTTTAAAATCAAATATAACCACAGTATTGGCTTTTTTTTTTCAATACTCCGCTAGTTAATAGTAGAATATTTGATCTTTTTGCACGTATAGGATTTTCTTAGGGACCAATAAAAAACGAATAAAAAAAGTTCTCGTAATCAAAAGAAATAATTCTCAAAATAATAATCTAATCAATTTTACCGAGTTAAGGAAAGTCCCAACAATATACACGTTGGTGTGGTGTGGTAGTTAGGAGAGGGGACTGCCAGCTCAGATGTCATCCACGTCACTTGACCATGGTTCAAAATTACGAGGTACGTCGCCAAAAGCTGTCGAGTAGCTGAACAGTGCGGCGTTAACATTCACTCACTCACTAGTAACCTAAATCACATCTCTTCTCGGGTTTCCATAGTCTTATTTCAAGTTCATGCTGGGAAGCTAACTTTCCCTGTAAAACTCAATTTTCCTTCAAGTAGTGTATCACTGCAGGGAAAACAACATACTTGAAGTGTTTCAATACCCACGATTGAAGAGGAGCCCGTGAGAGGGGCAGATTAAATCTATCGTTGTTCATAGTCCTCACACTGGCGTGGTGTGGAAGTTGAGATAGTGGGGTGCTGGTTCAAATATTATCTTGTTAACCTGATCACAGCTCAAAATTGCAAAATCTGTTGCCCACAGCTCTCGCGTAGCTTTAGAGAGCGACTTTAATATACTCTTACACGTTTAACAAATTAAACACGTTCTCTATATTATATTTTAAAAAAATTAAAGAAATTATACATAAATGCAATTTCTAAAAGGCATGAAATGACAATTTATGTATAGCTTTTGTTTATAAGAGTTTGTTGAGAGAGAGATATACATTCGTATTGATTTTTTCCTCAACAAGTTTCTATCACTGAAACAAGACAAAGACAAAACATTATTGACAAAATTCCCAGAATTTGCATATAATTTTCTACTGTGGTAAATTAGAAAGAATATAAGGATATAGTAAAAAAAGCGCTAAATTAGGCTAAGGAATTTTTTCTTAAAACAATGTTGTATAAAACAGTATTCTCTCTCTCTCTCTCTCTCTTTTTTTTTTTTTTTTTTTTTTCATCTTTTCTCTAAAAATGTAAATTCTATTAAATTATACTTCCAAATTCTATTAAATCAAAAATTATTTTCTCACGTCTAAAGGAACAATATTTAAATAAATATATTTAACCTGAAGAATTTATTAAGCAATTTCATGTCCATCAGCAAATCTAAAGATTTATAAAATCACCCCGAATTAAAATTTTCGATGCAATATTGCATTTTAATATTTTTTAATTAGAGTTTAATAAACATTCTTCCCGATTTTATTTCTTTCAGTTTATTTTCAGTTCAGTTGAAACATACGTATATGGGTCAAAGACTGGGTTGTAATTAAAACAAAAAATGCAAAAAAGTTTGAAAAAGTAAATGCTTTAATAAACTAATCAAAAAAACGCTACATATCTTTAAAAATCCAGCTGCACATTGGTACTAATCAGAATGACAATTGAAAGAATTTCAAAAATGTACCATCAATACAAAATTATATTTAACTCTCTTATATTCATGATGCTTAAGAGTATTTTTTGAAATTCAGAAGCAGCATTAAAGTCAAATTCAAGCATAATAAATAAGCATTTCCTTAATCTGGTTTTGATATTAATTCATGTCTTACTGTGAAAAAACACGAGGGCTGCTGGCAATGAACCACGGCCAAGTGATGAAGAAGACATTTGAGCAGGCAACCTCTCTCCAAACTTCCATACCACGTCAACAGGGGTTGGTGTGGAAGTTAGGAGAAGAGGGCAGCTCAGGTGTCGTCCTCGTCACTTGACCATAGTTCAAATTACGAGGTCCGTCACCAAAAGCTCTCGAGTATCTGAATAGTACGACGTTAATATTCCCTCACTGACGTCAACGGGATTACTTTGACCCTCAACATATTTAACGTGCATCAGTACCTCTACACCGTGGGTCTTCATTGACACATTCCTTGATCTGAATATTATGATTAACCTCATCAGACTGAAGGTACACAGGGGCTGCGGTAACCCAGTGGGCAAGGTATCGGATCATGGCAAGCATGTCATGAGTTCGAGCCCAGTACCACTAAAGACCTGCTATGTAGGGGAGCGATGCAAGTTAAATCTGTCGAGAGCTCAAACGTCCTCTCGTTGGTGTGGTGTGGTAGTTAGGAGAGTGGGGTGCCAGCTCAGGTGTCGTCCTCGTCACTTGACTATGGCTCAAAATTATGAGGTCCGTCACCAAAGACCCTCGTGTAGCTGAACAGTGCGACGTTTATATTCACTCACTCACTCACCCGAAGGTACACGTATGTGTACTTGCGGTCGTATAGCTTATTAACGGATTTTTAAAAAATCACTTTATATAGATTGAAGGTTATCTTTCGGGCATGTTCATGCTTTTCAGTTTTACCACCTGATGGCGACATTTGCATTTTTTTTTCCCCAGTAGATCTTCAACTCGTAAAGTAGCAATGGCCAATTCGACAAGAAGTCGAAAAAGTAAGCCTTTTTTTAAATATATAATTAATACTTTTAAGCTTCATATTTTTTTATTTGATGCTGACGATTTCCAAGAGTTCATGGATCATATAATTATAACACTTTTAACAGTTGTAGTATTCTAATTAAAAGTAACTTTTTTGAGGTAACATTTGTGCATCTCCGGTTGTTAATCGGTACCAGATACAAATGAGATTGAAACTGAAATTTACGCGAGTAATGTTATTTTTCATGACAATGACATGCTTATTGTGTGGATTTATAGCTATACATTTAATTTTAAGTAAAACTATATATTTCTTATTGTTTATATTCTAGTCAACGATTAAGAAAAATTTAGTAATATATAAAATTATATATAGAAATTTTTTATCTTGTCGTATTTCGTACTAATTCGAGATTGATTTGGTTTACTTTACAGCTGACCTTAAATTAACTTCTGTTTTTTTTAAATCTTAGCTTTTTTTATGCACATATATTTTAAGAAACTTGTTATAATTATGGTTATATTCCAATTTAGAATATTTAACTCGGAAAGTAATGTAGGAAATAATGAATCAGAGTGATTGAAATTACATTTCTGATGATTCAAGTGCAGGGAATTTTTAAGATGTAGTTTTTCCAGCTAAAGTTGATGTATTTGTTGAAAATGAAGAGGGTATAAAGGATACTACAGAGGTATAACACCTGATATTATGATGAATACCTGTGAAGTTAAAGCTAGACCACAACATTTTTCCGATCTTCGATATGATAAAAATAGACATTTCTCTGGCAAATTTGCATCAAAAGGTAGATATGAAGGTTACGAATCTAGAACAAATGTTTTTTATATAAAATAATTTTTTTGTACCTTTACTTATAGAAAAATTATTTTTTAAAAACTTTATTTTAAATCTCAATTATTATTTAGACTAAAGACTTATTTAAATAAATGTAATTGGAAAAAAATTGGATTTTTTTATTGTTGCAGTTAAGATCTGAGGGGCACATATGTGTACCTCTCAACGTTACAAAACTACTTAAAAAAATGTAATTTTTCCTAGCATTTGTACTTCTAACAATACTATTAGAAAAAT
>BMAV01008949.1:0-28932 GCA_019973955.1 Trichonephila inaurata madagascariensis
GAAAACTCCAATTTTTTCAATGTCTTGCCCTGCTCATGCACAGGTTCATAAATTGTCATTTCCCTGATTGGAAACCAGCAGTTTTTGAATATCATCACTATTTACTTCTAAATTTATTTGCTTGGCTAGATCGACAACTTCTTTAATCAAATTATGAATTTCATCAGGCGCTAATTCCACCTGAATTTCAGTGATGAAAAAAAAAAAAAAAAGGTGGATCGACGAGATTTGAAAATCGAATAACTTTGAATTCTTGTTAGTCGGTGTAACGTAAGTCGAGGTATTACGTACGGTATTACTGAAATTTTTGGTATTACGTAACTTACGGTATTCTAATTTACGGTTTACGTAATTTACGGTATTACTGTACTGGTTACTGTAATTTACGGTATTACGTAACTTCCCGGTTTTTGTATTGGTTTACGTAACTTACGGTATTACTGTACGGTTTTGTAACTTACTGGATTACGAAACTTACGGTATTACGTACTGGTTTACTGTAATTTTCCCGGTTTACAACTTACTGGTATTACTTTAACTTAATGGTATTACTGAAATTTTGGTATTCTGTAATTTAAGGGATTACGTAACTTAATGGTATTACGTACTGGTATTCTGTAACTTAATGGTATTATACTGTACTCGTATTACTGTAACAATGGTACGTAACTTAATGGTATTACTGTACTGGTATTACTGTAACTTAATGGTATTACGCGGTATTACTGAAACTTTAAAGGTATTCTGTAACTTAAGGGTTTTTTGAACTTACTGGTATTACCTTATTACTGAAACTAATTATTATACGCAGTGTTCTCAAACTGTGGGCGGATGACCCTAGGAGGGGGAAATATTAAAAAAACTGAAAACAAAAGATTTTTTTTAAAAATTTATTAATTTGTTAAAAGTATAAAAAATAAAACAAAATATTTCTAACATGTTAAAAAAACAACATTTACACTGAATAATACACTTTTTAAAAAAGTCCCACACAAGTATTTTAAATTAAAGTATCAATACTAAGTTAAGAACAAGTTTAATAATTCAAAAGGGCCTCACTGGGTTGTCATATATATAGAATTATATGCAAAAATTAACATTTATCTTAATAATTTTTTTTACAGTTTATAATTAATCCCCCAACCGGTTAAAAAATAACGCGATTTTCTCCACAATGCCACCGTTTTCCATGTATGCACACGTATGTGGTGTATTTGGGGAGAGAGAAAGAGAATAAATAAGAAAATTCTCTGAAATGAGTAAATCCTTTGTAAACACTGTCAAGGTCCTTTTATTGCATTCCAAAGCCTTCCGAATAATTTTATGAATAGCAGTGAGCAGAAAAAATCGTATTTCGGAAGGACGTATATATACGTCCACGACAATTTATTCACTGGCTGAGATAGACGGTTATATATACCAGTGGTGGAGAGGTTAAAGTCGTATTGTAGCCTTAGAGTCAAAGTATCGTTTTTGCAATCAATACATCGTTATTATATTGAGGGGGCGCGAAGAAAATTGTGATTGAATTTTGGGTCGCATGTATTGAAAGTTTGAGAAGCACTGTATTACTGTACTGGTATTACTGTAGCGAGGTATTAGAGTAGCTTACTTGTTATACTCCTCCAGACTTTGTGACTGTAATGTTGGTGATGAGCAATGTGTTGAATATCTTATCTTTCTTTGTTCAAAATTAAAGAAAGAAAATAAATGAAGAGATAAAATTGCATGCTCTTAAAGTTAGCTAGTCTCCTAATTTTTCTCAGCTTGTTTCAAGTAAAGTTACATTCGTATTATTTTGCATCTTCATTGATTTGATTCAGCAATTTTTTTTCATTAATCTCATTTTGTAAATTCCCTCTTACTCACATTACTTTACTTACTTTTGTTTATTAATTTCTTTTGTAAATTTTGCTTTGTTATTCATCTTTTGTTTTTTATTTGTCATACTTTGATTTATTTACATCTGTGATGCTCGTGGTCCTCGCGAATTATTTTATCAGTCTTGATTATTTATTAATAAAAAGAATGAACATTATCATGTTTGTAAAACAAACACAATGTAATAATTCGTTAAAATTTCCACTGATATCAATGGATATAAGTTAATTACAATAAATAACTAAGATTTTTTCACTATTTTTCAATATGTGTTATATAAACTCAGTCCATACTTCAAAAGCGCACATACTTATTCGAAACAATTGCTAATAGTCCATAAAAATTTCTTTATTGCATACAATGCACAGAAAAATTTTAATGCAAAATAATGCTTTCGAGTCTAGATCATATTTTGAAAATATGCATAAATCATAAGTTTAGGATTGTCAAAATTTGTCCGTACTATTATTTAAGTGTGACATCTTTCAAGCACTTGAGCATAATTTCGTCTTAAATAGAATAATATTGTTAAATTCTATATTCTAACATTGTCTCATTTCTTAAATCTAATTTAAAATCAATTAAATGCTTAGATAATTACTAAGCAAAAACTCACACAAATTTTAAAGATATTTTTTTCAAATATCAAATTTGATCCAAATATTTGAAACTTAAAACATTACTGAATTTAAAAACACTGAAAAACCCAGTAAAATTGTGAATTATTTTTAACCTATTTTATTTTACAAAATTATTGGCTTAGAAATAACTTTCATATTTATATACAATTACTCAAACAAAATGAAAAAAACATGCCATAATTTCCGATATTTCCTTCATTATTATTCACCTATAACAACAGAAGAAAGTTAAATTTCATTAAGCTTGCATGTGGTTGAACTATAATAACAAATATTCAAAAGAGCGGCAATCACAAGTGCAGCGAGTGGTTAAAGTGTAGAACAGAGGGGTTCCTTGGCGATTTTTTTTTTTGGACCAGAACCGATCTCCAAGCAACTTAATTTAGTGATAGGTGTTTTTGGCGACTGGAATCGATAGTCAAGTAACATAATTTAGCGATATATATTCCGAAAATTTACAAATTGTAAATCTGCAATAAAAATAAAGAAATATTAACATGAAATTTAAAAAAAAATCTATTTATAAAGCTATCAGCAATGCATAGAAATAAAAATTGTTTTCTCTTAAGTAAGAGGAAACAATAAGTTAGAATGTTAAAGAAAAAGGTTCATCTACGCTCAGGAAAGTTTTTCTAAAGGAGGGAAAATTTCTTTCACAGTCTTTTCCATACATACGTCTCTGCAAACTGTTTTCTACGAAACATTAAATTCGAAAGAAATGAAGCCACGGTTCGACTTTCACCACCACATATTCGACAACATTAGAATCTCAAACATACTCAACTTACTTTTTTCAAACCAACTATTCTTTCATACAGATATTCTTATGCGATGCACATTCGCTTCTTTCTTTCGGCATTCTTAAATATATCCATCTCTCGAATCGTTTTTAATAAAATACATACGTTCTTGCAAACCAAACATACAGCACTTGCAGCAATCATTCCTTTTTCCATGCACCACTGTATTACAGACTATTTCCTCTTTCGTTCCAACTCATGAAAATAAAAAAATTCGTCAGGATAGATCGAAACAAGTAATATATATATAAAAAAAATTAAGTCAATTCCTACTTAAATCAACAAGGAAAAATTTTATTTTTTAGCTACTTTTTATTAAATAGTTACAAGTAATATAAATATGTATATACATAGGACAGCATCACAACATTAAGTGGTCATTAATTTTATTCATTATCATTAAAGTATCGTATTGTCCTCCAAAACAATCGGGGTTATATAAATTTCAGTCCAACTGAATACTTTTAAAACGTGAGAAAAAAACTTTTCAAGTTTTGACACAAATCCCCAAAAAATGATGCCAACGTGGTTGTGATTTGTAACTTTTAAATAATTAGTTTTAATCAATTAATTTTTATTAATTATTTTTATATTATTGTATTGTCATCCAAAATAATCCTGTATATAAAATTTCAGCTCAATGGAGCGCTTTAAAATGTATTTTATTAACGATTGAAAATTCCATCAAGACAAATAAATATATAGAGATATGAGCTAATAGTAGGAATTGAAAAACAAACGAAAAACCGGAAAATCGAATAGTTGAAAGTTACACAGAAAAATTCGAGAGATCTTTCACGGACAAAATTTAAATACAAAATGTGAATTAAAAAATAAACGATGGAATTGTTAATTTGAAAATCGTCTGCCTTTTCAAAAAAAAAATATTCACAATTTCTTTAAATAACCAATAGCAATTAATTAAAAAGAGCACGTTACCTTATCTGCATAAGACCACAAATCAAAAATCAAAGGTTACCATATTATATAGTCTGCCAGAATGAATTCATTATCTCACCTACGTATCTAGATAAAAATCACCAAATCCAAAGAAAATTTGCAAAATCTGAAGCCCCCTCCCCCCATTCTACAATTTAACTGCACTCTTAGGTGTTTGTTCAAGTTTATCATGTACAGTCAAACTTGAGTAAACACTCGTGCAGCAAATCGAACATTAAAGTGGAAAATTAATTTTTATTGCATTGGACATTTTGTTTTACCTAATTAAACTTTCACTGTTTTAATGTACATTATGACACCTAGACTTTCTTTTTATTGCTTAAAGTATTTGATCAACGGTCTCAAATAAAATAAAAAAATTAATAATATTTGCTGTTGTTAAAAAGTACTTTTAAAACTACGTTATACTAGAAAACAACAAGCTGGTTAATTACTGTTTTTCTTTTTGAACTGGAAAGTTCATAACAGTATCTAGTAGTATATATAGACTGCAGAAAAAGGCACTCAGTATAGTTCTACAGCTTCAGGGCAGAACAATTTTTCACCATGCTTTCTCAAATCGTCTCAGCTCTTGCATTTGCCGCCATCTTGGGTAAGTTTTCCATGAAATTCATTTTTCACTATTTCTACTGTTGCTTTAGAGGGCAAAAGTTTTCAAAATCCATCACTTTAATCAAGAATTTGAATGAATGAATTGGGAAATATGTATTTTGTGCAGACTATACGTTTATAACTTGTTGTCTGAGAAACAATTTCAGTTTTAAAATAAGTTAATATTATTTAGGTCACTTTGTTTAACCCGGGTGGTGGCGCGCTCTTGGTACTAAAGCGCGCAGGGTGAGAGAGAGAGAGACTGAGTCACCCCAATCTTTTTTTTTATAATTATTTTTATTGTACACGATAAAAATCGTAATTCCAGTGCATAATTTTACAAAGAAAAAGCACACTTATCAACTTTTAAAGGATTTTCAATTTTTCTTTGATAATTTGAGAAAAAAAATCCAATCAAACTGAACTAAAATGTTTCAAAAGGGAGTGGCTTTAATAAAGGACACAAATAACAGACACTTTTCTCTAACATTACAGGAATGATATTTACATTCAAAACTGCTATATTTTGTTCAAGTTATTGCAATTTCATTGTCCTTTGATGATCGACAAATAGCATGTTGAACTTATTTTTCCTCTTGTCTTTTTGATAAAGTGCATTTTGTCTTGTACGCTTGTGGCTTCATGCCTTTCTTGATGAGTTCATTAAGTAGCATATGAAAATTTTTCTTTCAACTCTAACGTTTCATGTTCATCACTTTTCTGAAATTTACATTCTCTATCATGATTAATATCCCTTATTTCATCAGGTTCTTTCCCTTGTTTGATCAGTTTCAACTTCATCGAATAAAACGCAGATGCCTATTATTTTATATTCTATTCACGCGCGCGTGTACGTTTATTAACCATTTATAATCTATCAAAACCACTAAATTGTTCACAGGGGGAAAATGTTGCCTGTTCATAAAAAATGTTTTGGAACAAAAGTGGTCGCATGGGAGCTGAGTCACCACAAGTACCTTAAGATTTTTAAAAAAAATTTGCCATTCGCAAAAATGAGGAGGATATGTGACTAAAACATTTTATTTCCCATGAAAACTGTCATATAGGAGGATACAGACAAGGCCATTGGAAACAAATAAAAATTTCACAGGAATTAAAGATTTCATGAGTTGGGGTGACTCTGTGCCCCGAGCACCAACCCCGTGTTAAAAAATAGCAGCTGAATATATAGAAAAATGCCCATCTGTATAATTTTGAATAAGTTTTGGGGTGTTTTAAGAAATAGCACTTTAAATTTTCAGTCATAAAAATTCTTGTATTATCCAATTCGAAATAATATTATAATTAAATAATATTTTTTACTTTCATTAAATTTGGTTTATTCTTTGGACTCCAATTCTGTTCTGGATATAATATTCCTGAAGAACAAATATCATTGATTATATATGGAAGTACACTGTAAATGAAATAAATCTCAATAATTCAACGAAATAAAAGAATGAACATATAACGTTATAAGTTAATTTATAACTCCTTTTTAGCATCAAGATTTTATATGAATAAATATACTTTTCCCAGTTCAATATCCGAAATGAATTTTTAAAGAAGTACTTTCGTAGCTGACAAGTGTCAAATATATTTTGTAACGTTTTAAAATGCACAATGTAACGTTTTTGAAATTTTCATGACATTAATTGCTCAATTTTTTTTTTACTTATAGCAATCGGTAAGTTTTCCACAATTGCATCTTGAATAACTAATAATATATATTTCGTTATATTTCATAATACATTTTTAAGAAAATCCATTCACATTTCAAAAACACAAATATTTATACGAAAAGAATCGATAATATTCCTTAGAATATTTCTTTATTGGATTCAGCACCGTTAAGAAAATATTCAAAATACTTTATATAATGCTTTAAAATCTGTATTCTATTATGAAATTCCTCATTAGCTATAAGTTAGTTCTACATAATTTTTTAAATAAGATATCTTTCAAGAAATTGAGCCCAAACTTGTTTTTTAAAAGAATAATTTTATGAAATTCGAAACATTATATTTCACAGGTTTAAACTATAAGTCTTCAATATTATGGTTAATTTGAAAAAAAAAATACTTTTAACAATATTAAATTCATTTGTGGAATGATTTCACACATATATTGTAAGGAAGGCCTTTTGTTAAAATAAGTTTATAATGCTATAAATTTACATATAAAATATATCAACGTTATGATTTTCTCATCAGCAAAAATCAGTGCTAAAAGCTAAAGTTACTTAAAATTTTAAAAATTTTAATTTCTTTGAACGTTTAATTATAAATTTCTAAAAGCAACATAATTTTTAGTTAATGTCTAAAATTGTTACCTGCAAAAAAAAAGTAAAAAAAAGTTTTTTTAGCTCAGTATATTTTCAAAATATCAAATACTGTTAGTTAATGTTCCAGATACTTTGAACTTTATGTAATTTAAATAGTATTTTTACAAAAATTTTGATTGCATAATTTTACTTCATTTAGCTATGGGTAAGTTTAGCATACATTCCTTATAATCTTAGCAGCTGTGAACATTACTTCAAATTTAAATTGAATTGTTCTCATGACGCTCAATATTATTAACTTCATCAGAATATTATTAATCAATTGTTTACGAGGTTTGTATAATATCTCATACGATGAAAATCTTAGAAGTTAACATAAAAATATAAAACATAAAAAATAAAAAATTTTTAATGCCCCAATTTTTTTACTTCTTTAAAGAAAAACTCCCGGGGTTTCCCATCTGCTGCAGATAATTGTAACTCCCGACTAAAAAACGCGAAAAAATTTAAAAATTTTTAAAAGTTTAATTTGAATTAATATTTGAAAAACTCTTTTTCATCAAAATCCACCCACCAGAATTTTAAAAAAATTTTAAATTGAACTTAAAATGGATGAACAGAAAGGGGGTATTATATTAACGATTGTAAAAATTTGAACAAGATACATCTAGAGAGGGGGCCCCAAGGGGGTTCGCTTCACGAAAATCAAATTTAAAAAATCGTTTTTTCTTTTGGTTAAAAAAATTACCTTTTTTTTCTTTTCTAATGAAATTTTAAAATTTTTTTGCTCTAGCTGAATTAGAAGTTTTTTTAATTTTTTTAAAAAAAGGGTTTGTTTACTTTTTCCCAAACCCAAAAAACATCGACTCCCCGCCCCTTTCAAATCAAAAAAAAAGACAAAAGGGCTACTTTTCAGCCTTATCAAATAGTTTAAATTAATAAAAAGGGAAATTTTTTTTTGATCAGAAACTTATTCGGGAAAAGTGGGGGTGAAAGTTGTAGCTGTTTTTTTTTATTTTTTTGGTAATCGAAATGCTATATTTTTACCTCATTAAATACAACGAATTTCTGTTTTATCGTGTGAAATGGTTTTTTCCATAAAAAAAACAATAACGGAAAAATGTTTAAAAAACGTTTTTTAAAACGGTTAAATAATAAAACTTTTAAAAACAAAAGTTTGGAAAAAATATAAAAAAATCCTAAATTTTCGATAAATTTAAAACCCGTTGCAAAAAATAAGAATATTTCAAAAAAAAATAATTCAGCTTTAAAAGCAAAGTTGGGAAAAAATTTAAAAAAGGGGTTGTTTTTTTTTTTGTTCTTTTTAAAATTTTTCTGTGAAATGACGACATTGTACTGTTTTTTTTTGTGCTTTGAAACAACATTAAAAACATAAATAAATGTAAAAACAGAAAAAAATAAATTTAGGCTACAAAATTGTTAAATATGTTGTGACCTTTGTGGTCTTATTAAAACATTTCTTAATACCGGGTTTAAAAAACGGTAGTTAATAAAAAGGTAAAAAAATTATGGAAATTGAACAATAACTTTCATATGGTATGGGGGTCTATTAAAAAAAGAGTTAAAAAATTTTTTTTCCGGGGGTCATGGTTTTTTCCCTACACTAAAAGTGGTTTTACGATTCCCTCATCATTAAATAAGGGGTGACAGAAAATCTAAATTGTCCATGGCATTAGCTTCTGCCAAAACAATATCATTTAATAATGGATGCCAAAATTACCTGTGGCTATCAATGGTACCTGGCAAAAAGGAGCCATCCCTTTATATAAATGGTTTTTGTTACCGCAGTTTTTTTTGAACACTGGGAAAGTTGTTGATACTAAAAATATTGTCGCGGAAATGCTCATGTAATTTTAACAGCAATGTAAAAATATCGATGAGTGTTCGGAAAAGTTACATTTTTAAAATAGTAGGGGAATGGAAGTTGAAGGGTGTACTTCTTTTATTTTTGTATCTTCCATCTCTCGCAGACATTACAAAATTTTGATATACACAATTTTTGGGTTTATGGGGATAAAAACCCAACAAAACAGTTTTAGAACCCTAAACCTCAAGATGTAATATTAAAAAATTTAGAATGTGTTTGGTCTTGTGTGTGTGTTGAAAAATGATGGGGACATGACTTAAAACATTAAAATAAAAAAATTAAAGAAAAAAAAAGCGGGGAAAAAAATCTCTGGGATGCCATAATGGTTTGACAGATGCAAAATAGACAAATTGCAAATATCCCTATTTTTTGGCTATTCAAAACAACTCGTAAAAATTTTGTTAGCCAAAAAGGCAAGCTTTTTGGGGTATATTTTTTTGATAAAATGTTCACAGATTTGAATCTACGCCCCGGGGTTTTAAATCCCCATGGGGAAGTGACTTTGGGTGTGGATATAAAAAAAATCCCATACTGAAAAGGTTACACATAAAAGCAAAAACACAACTTACCTATTGCAATTGGAATAGCAAAAAAAGTATTTAGGGGGTTTTAATCTTGAATTTTTGTCTAGATGCTTGTTTGGGATAAAACTCAAAATTTAGGGGGCCGGAAATGTTTTGGTGTAAAATTTCCCAAAAAAACTGTATTTTTTGCAATTGGGTCTTCAAAAACTTAGTACATGAAGCTATATATTTATATAATCAAGGCTTCAGTCCCAAAATTTAAAAAAGGTTTTAGATGTATTAAACTTACACACACACAAACCCTAGATTTTACAAATGTCGAGCATTGCAAAGTAGGGTGTATTGGGGAAAAGAAGAGAATAGGCATTT
This sequence comes from Trichonephila inaurata madagascariensis, assembly GCA_019973955.1. Taxonomy (NCBI): domain Eukaryota; kingdom Metazoa; phylum Arthropoda; class Arachnida; order Araneae; family Nephilidae; genus Trichonephila; species Trichonephila inaurata. The sequence goes on from BMAV01008949.1 coordinate 9,939, forward strand.
TTACAATGAACCAAAGAAGCTAAATTTAAAAAACAAACAATTAAAATGTAGACAAGAAGATGATATTCCCCAGATGGCCCCAAACAACCCAAGTTACAGTTCTGGTATGCATTGGTTAAAAATAGTTTTTTTTTAAATCTCTATTTCTAAAATTAAAATTTCAACAAAAAAGGGAACTTTTTTGAAAAGACTACTTTTTTTTGCCTTAAAAACTTTCCCGTTGTTAACACTATACAAAAAAAATATTTTAATAGAGTTTTTTGTAAAAAAAATTATTCAAAAAATATTTATGGATTAAAATTTAAAATTTTTTCACTTTTTTAAAAAATTTTGACGTGTTACTCCACATATGATTTTTTTAAAAAACTAATAAAAATTTTTGAAAAATGCTCCCTTTAAAAATAAAAAAAACAATACAATGAATGCACACAAAAAAATTCATGACTGTACATCATCCCAAATTTTTTTTAAAAAATTTTCCCTTTAAAAATTGGTCATTTTAACATTACGGAAAAAGGGAAAATGTTTGGCTTGGTACCCCTTTTAACAGTAGGGTTGAAAAAAAAATCTTTTTTGGGAAAATTTTATAGTAATAAGAATGTTGAAAATTGATATTGTTATGAATAATCCGACAAATATATAAGATTTTTTTAATTTAAACAAGTATAGATTAAAAATTTTGGATTCCCAAAGTCAATATTTTTGAGAGCTTTAAACATCACTTATCTCTTTTTTTCTTTTTTAAAAATTTTTTCAATTATTATTTATTTTTCCGAAATTTTTTTATTTCATTGCAGCCGACCCTGGTAAGCTATTGTATTATGTTGATTTATTAGTGTTTATTGAATATCATAAATTTTTATAAAGTTTCAAGCCATTCTGATTTTTTTTACTTGCAAAGAATGAAAGTTAATTAACTTTTATTAATATTTAATAACTCCGTGACGGGCTCACCGTCTTTTTTTGTAACATAACCTCCCGGGTTCTTTGACGGCCCAAAAATTTAAAGGGTTTTTTTCCAAAACCCAAATCCAAGAGGAAAAGCAATTGTAATTGCAAATAAGATACCTTTTAAAATTTAAAACCCTTTTTTAATTTTTTTTTCTTTCAATTTTTCTAATTTCCGAAATATTCTACTGTTTAACCCAAAAAAAGGGGGTTTTGTTTTAGAAAAAGGGAAAAAATTTGGGGTATTTCACAAATTCATATTCTTCTATAATTAATATTATTTTAATATAGTGGTATTTCATGCTATATTAAAAGGGATTCGAATAAAATTTTTCCCCTTTTAATCCATATAATCTTGGTTTTTTCACACACACACACAAAACAATATATTTAAAAAAAAAAAAATAAAATTAATTATTTTTATATATAAAACTTATATATATTATAATATATATATATATATATATATATATATATATATATATATATATATATATATATATTAATAAAAACCCTCTAGTATCCTTTTTTAAATTTAAATCTTTTTTACTAATATTTAAACAAACTTTTTAAATTTTTTGGTTTAAAAAAAATAACACTGTAATTTTCCAATCGGGTAGTCCAAAACCCCGTCCCCCCTTCTATCTAATTAGAACTACTATTGCGAAACCCCCAAGTGCACTGCTGGTATAAAAAACAAAAAAACTTGCGTAATCGCTCTCTTTGTCTTGCTTTTCCGTCAGCATGTAAACGTCCCCGCAAGAATGTAAATAACTCAAACTCTCTTTGTTTTTTTGTTATGTCCCTCAAGATGTCGCTTCTGTTTTGTGTTTTTTTTCCGCGTTTTTAACAAATAGATGTGAAATATAAAAGTGACTGATCAGCTACATATGTTTTTGCTTCAAAATAAATAAAAAAATGAAAATTTAAATTTTGAAGATGTTTTTTACTAAAAATAGAAAATGACAACAAACCAACACCGGCCAACCTACTACAAACAAAAACAAAACACACATATATATATATATTATTGTTCTATTTTTTTTGCTTCAAAAATTTTATCAGGTTTTTTTTCCACGGTTTTTGTATTGGGGTTAACTTTTTTAACTAGGTGTTTTTCCCCCATGATGTCGGGGGGCCCGCTGAACGGGGGAAAGGTTTGGGGTCCATAAAACATCGTAACCCCCTTTTGCTGGCCCCCAATTCAGCGACAGCTTTTTAAAAACATAATGGGGCTCCAGTTTGGGCAAAGACTTTTTTTTTATCTACATTTGTTATGTCTTTGGGGAATTCAATTTCTTCCTGCTTTAGCACTGTAGATTCTAGTACTTCTTTTCTTTAAATTTTTTATATATATATATATATCGATGTAATAATCATGTAAATATCTCAATGTGTTTAAATTCTTTTAAAAAAACTGCGTACATTTTTTTTTTTACTTTTATACTGCCAGAAATACCTTGTAAATATCTGGATGTACAGATTTGCAGTTTTGCAGTACAGGGTCTGTCCCAAAAGTTCCCGAAATTATTTTCTTAGAATCATTTACTCAATATCAGTTAATAACGGGTACTATTCGGGTTCTTCCATTAGTCCTCTTGGGGAAATTTTTCTTTAACAGTGATTATAGTTTAAAAACCGTTTTCCGTAGTGATACTTGGATTTTATGCCAATGTAACTAATACTTAAGTGCATGTCGTTGAGTATGAGAGTTAATGGTTAAGAGTGAATTCTAAAATATTGGGGAAAGATTAGCAGCGACTGGTTGGTCGCATGTCTTGGTTTTGTAGTCGACATAAAAACCACCGGAAATTTGGGATAAGTTTGGGAACTCCCGGGGGCTCCCCCCTGATCGAGCTTCGGTAGAATCCCCAACAAAAACCAACTCCCGATAAATACTTTTAATAATTTAGTACAATACAATTAAATGTAAATTTCGTGTTGCTATCCGAAATAAATATTCCCAAATAAATATTGAGTATTAAAGCTTTTTAAATAACTCAAAAAAAAAAAATCTCATCCGTGGTTTTAAAGGCATCCAACGTTCGGAAACCCGTGATTTTGCAAAAGCTAAAAATATAATAAGATATTTACTTAGATTGAAAATTATATAAAATTGACTTAAGAATAGTATTTCAAAAAAAATTTTTTAAAGTACAATATTTTGAAAAAAAAATGAACATAGAATTGACCCAAAAAAATATTCTCCTTTTCTAAAAAATGCTTCTATTAAAATAATATTTTGCCTGCATATATTAACCTCTGTACAGAGGCTCGTGGGAACTTTTGAAATGTATTAACTTAGAAGTGGGTTTATCCATTTTTTTACGACAACATTTTAAAAAAACCCCAAAATTATTTCAAAGGGTTTTGTAACTCTGAAAATAATGTGAATTTTCAAAATTCATATTAATTAGGGGTTAAAAGAATATACAGGCAAAATATTATTATAATAGAAGTTTTTTTTCAAAAAAGGAGAACAGAATAAAGGTTATTCAAAGTTTTTTTTTGCCGATATATTTATTTAAATAATTTTTTTTAAAATTCCGAAACAATTTTAAAATTTATTCTAATCTGTAACAAAATATCACAAAAAATTTAATTTTGCGTTTTTTTAAAAACCGGTTCCAACTCGTCTATAATTTTTGGGGAATATCTTCCTAGTGAATAAAAATAGAATTTGTTTATATGACACATTATGAAGGAATACGTAAGAAATCGAAGAATTTTCTGAATGACAACTTTGAGAAACAAAGATCTAAGTTCATATTAATGTGCGGGAAGTTGCGCAATATCGTTCAAAAATATTTCTTGCTTCTAAAATGAGAAGAAAAAATAATATGATTTTCTTTCGAAATTATTTTGATAAAGTTCATCAAATATTAGTTCAAATTTTCTTAAGTAACTAATGGAAACTAAATAATAAAATTATTTCTTTGGCTTAAAAGCCATTTAAAAAATTATTCAGAGAAAATTTCTTTCTTTGAAAAACAAGTATTCCTGAAATAACAAAGTTTTTTTTTATTTATTTAATAATTTTTTTAAATAGCAATTTTTTTTTCGAAATGTATTTCAGTAAATATATTTTATGTATCTTTCATGTTGAGGATGCTTCTTAATTAATCAGATTCCAGAATACTTCTAATACAAAAATTTGTTTTCCAGATATCTTTGGCAAAGCTGCTAGTGTGGCAGACGATGTACTTTGATATCATTCCAGGCACTTAAGAAATTCTCCTAAGAATGAACCATTCATTCCAATCTGAAATATTGAAATCAAGTTCTGGCACTTTCTACTGTTAAAAAAATTCAAATTTTTTTTCTGAATTATAATTATTTCTCTAAATTCACGCGTAATGAATTTTTACAGTGTTTTGAACTATTTATTATATTAATGTAAAGCTCTGAAAAAAATAAAATACCTAAATGAAAAAGTTATATATTTTTATTTTCACAATTGAATTGACTGACCATTCACCATGAAATAAAGTCACATGTTATTCAAGTTATAAATTCCTGTATATCAATTTTAGAAGATACAGTAATTTAATCCTTTTGGTAGAGAATTTAATGTGTTGAATATTTATAATTTGAGTGCTTAATCATGCCTTATACACACATTAAGAAAAGTGTAGTTTCCTGTTAAAGTTTATAGACTCAAAATGTACATGTTATATTGAAGGACTCAGAAAAGTGGAGCATAAACACAATTGGCTCAATGCATGTGACTATGACGTCACATGATAATTATAACCACGTATTTTTAGCCAATCAGCTCGAAGACACATGTGAAGTCATACTTACACAATAAAAGCAATCACGTGTTTCAATCTAATCAGTTCATGCGCTTCCGTTGTTGCCAAATTTTGATCTTTCAGAAACTCTCTCTTAAAAAATACAAATATTTCAAAAAAATAATGCACATAGGAGACAAAATGCATTTTATTTAAAAATGCATGCATAAAGTAATTTTTTTAAAATCTTTTAAAAAAATTTTTTTAAATAAATATATGAATATTTTTTCCTAATTAAAAGTTTGAAATTATACCCAAGTTTTACAACTAGAACAGATAAGTACAATTAGGTTGATTCATGTGACGTCATGATCACATGATGAGGATAACGCATGAATATGTTTTGGTTTGTTTCCGCTTAACTCTAACCTAACACTTCTTTTGTGTATTATTTTGCTCTTGCTCTTTTACATTATATCCACTAAAATATCGTTTTTTACTTTACATGGTTATTCGATTACAGTAAAAGATAAGATGGTTGTATAGGAAAAAATCCTTTTTTTAATATCCCTGTAAAAAATTCGAGTGTTTAGTAAACATGGATAAGATGATGAAGCGTAAGGATTTTAAACCATCTCCTCACTTCTTATGCTCTGACCACTTTGAATAAGCTTGTTTTCAATACCAAACATGTAGAAATCGTCGCCAGCTTCATTCCTTCTATTTTTGTGTTCACAAAAGAAACTTCTGCTAAAAGGAATTTGGATAGATATCTACATTAATGTAAATACTTTTTGTTTATTTTAAATTAAGTTATATAAAGAACATACATAAAAAGATAAAATATATTTAGGTAACTTAAATTTTTTAATTATTTTACACATCTTCAGAGTAGTTAATAGAGATATTTCTGTATTAAATTCTCTAAAATAAAAACACAAGAATCTGATATGTAACCCTACATGTCATATATTAAAACAATTTTTTGTCTCTCTCTATATATAATGTATTAAACTATATAATTTTACATTCTTTTGGGAAACAAAAATTTCGAAAAGCATTCACAACAGAAATGAAAAAATATCTCAATTTACTACAGGTACATTAATGTTTATACTTGATGATAAATTAAATACCACTTTCAAACATTAGAAATGCAAATTACCATTTACCTTTTGTAAAATTATAAGTAAAAAAATATGCAACATTTTTAAAGCCTTTATTCGCAGCACCATTTTAGTAAAAAGATATTATTTATCGAGAATTTCATTCTGAATGTGGTAAAAAATTAAGGCATTAAAATTTTTTAATTAAATTGTGTATATTATAGAAGATAAATTTATGTGTATATATTGAATATAAAAGTCCTGTTCTCTCCTGCATGGTCAAAAATAATAAGTCATTTTTGAATCCATAATTCTTTTATACAAAAAAATATTTGTGTGGTGTATCTATTTATTATGTAAATAAGGGTTTCTTAACACAACATCTGTTTTTCAGAATTTGACTGGTATAAATTTGTCATTTTTTTTACTATGAATAACATTTATTGGTATTTGCACAAGGGTTATCAAAATGTAAAATTCATTAATTTTGATGTTCACATATAGACTATACACATATTATTGAAGTATAACACAGTGTATTGAAGAAATCTATGCAACCCCAGCTGAAATGTATTAAGCATAAGAATACTCTGGATTTTAATTTATACATAAGTATTAAAGTCTAAAAGGTTCATCTGAAAAAATATGAATTTTAAAGAGATAGTATTAGGACACATGGTTTCTTGTCCCACTAAAGAAGCCCAAAAAAAAAAATTAGAAACATATCCCATCTAAATTTCTTGCTACTGCTCAGGATAGACCTAGAGCAGTGTTTCTTAAACTGTGGGGCGCAATACCACTACGAGAAGGCCGCTAGCATATTGAAAATAAAAGATTTAAAAATGAATTAATTTACTGGTTTGAATCAAAACAAAATACTTTCAGACATAAAAAAACGCACTTTTACTCTGATATAATTTATAGGCGATATATATATATATATATATATATATAAAAGTCATCTCTCTCTCTCAAAAATAAAAACTTCTTCAATACCTAATTAGCTATCTTTGAACAAAAACACCAAATAAAAAAACTTTTATTTAATTCGCTGTAATCTCATGATGAGTGATTTTTACTACTCTTTCAGAGAAAAAACAAATCCCAGACCCAGAATCGAAAAAATTTAGGAACATAAAAAATTCATCACTGTGATTATTTTTGAAATACTGCACATTATAGCTGTTATATGTTTTTGCTGTTAATCTGTTTGACCTTCTAAGTTATTGGTACAGTTAGTTATGACTCCTCTCTTATATGCGTTTGTTTCTCATTTAGGGAAGTTGTAAGTAATGTATTTCTCCGTTGACGTTTTTTTCCATGCAAAAGAGAATTGTGATATTTGGAAAACCACGCACTTTGAAGGATTACTTGGCCAAGACTTATTTTTATGAGTATTCTCAAACACTATAAAGCATAATGAAAAACGTTTTACACAATTTTTTTAGCAGTAACATGGGACACACAGATCATAAAATTAATTCTGGCAAAACTGTTTATTTGTTACCAAATTAAAATTGAAAAGTTCTTGAAAGTAGGTAAGTTTACTTTCTCTTAATTAAATTAATCACTCGAATCATGATTTGTATCGTGTACAATAAAAAAATTATTTAAAAAAAAAGGATTGGGGGGACTCAATCACCCCGCGTGACCATTAACGCTAGTATCGAGTGTGTGTCTGCCCCCAGGATAAAACATTTTGAAGTCTTCTAGCTTTAAATATTAAAAATAACACTATTATTCTTCATTGGAATTTATATTATTTTTCATTGTTTAACATTAGTTCTAAATGCTAATTCTGTGAGGCGTAAAATTACAGTTCGATTAAAACTAATTATAATATGAACATTCATTTTAAAATATCATTTTACATTTTCGTAAACATTGTCGAGCATTTGGGCTTACTCTCCTGACAATTCAGCTATTTATCAAGAATGTTTCAGTTTCTTAAAAAATGAGCTCGTTCGAAGAGCAGGTACTACAGACAGTATAATTTTAATGTATCAGTGCTGTACAAGGTATTTTATAACTAATTTATTAATACTAAATTAAGAGCAAGTTTAATAAGTATTAGCGACTTCTGTGGGCTTGTCTTGCAGAGGAAAGTTTTTCAAACGAAGGCTTACGAGATTAGAAATTGACACTCTGAGACCATTTTCTATATATTTGGCTGAGATCTATATTTTGTCTTGAAAGCAGCCACCGCAATTTACAATCTGTTCCAATTTAAAAATTCGAGAAATATATATATATATATACATATTACTTAAAAGTTACATAGATAAAATTTAATATACTTATCTTATTAATTTGTACGGCTTATAATTAAGATAGTTTTGTAGCTTTAGAGTCAAAGTGCATTATTATTGCATTCAATACATTATTATTGTATAAGGTCGGCGCAATAAAAATTATAATTGAAAAGTGGGTCGCCAGTATTGAAAGTTTGAGAAGCACTGACTTATGTCATTAATTTGTACGGTTTATAATTAAGATCGCGTATTGTAGCTTTAGCGTCAAAGTGCATTATTATTGCATTCAGTACATTATTAATGTATAAGGGGGTCGAGATAAAAATTGTGATTGAAAAGTTTCAAGTATTCAAAGTTTGAGTAGCACTGGCCTAGAGCTTTTTGCAAATATTACGCATAAATTCAGCATTATTACGCATTTCTCCTTGTCCTAGAATTAAATATGTATGAATATTCCACCAGCACTATCTGAATAGTCTGAGATATATTTTTCTCTTTTATAATGAATTCATTGTAATATAATTGGATGCAAGTTCGAACGGCCTTGTAAAAAGAAAAGTTCAAGTCGTGGTGGCAGATTTCCTGAGTTTCTAATTTACCTCCGACCTGTGGCAAAAGAAAAAAAATCTCACGGAAACTGAATAGGAAAAAATTGAATAAGTACCTGGAGCAGGGGGGCTCAACATTTTTTACTACCAGGCCACATACTATTTCACGCGAGCCGCAACATGAGAATTAATGGAGGGGGGCATAAGATCAAGGACATTTAAAATTCTGAAAATCGATCAAAATATTTAAGCTCAAAATTTTGGATTTTATTTTAAAACGATATTAAATTCTAAACTCAACTCTCAAATATAGATTTTATGCGCTTTTTGCCCAGCTATGAGGTAATTCAGGTTTCCATTAATCAATGATCCAAAGCTTTCCTCCGTCCTCCCTAAATATGTTTTTACTGTTGCAAACATTTCTTAAGGAAGCCAATTTATCTCGTCTTGAAAGAGATCCTCAAGAAAAAGAACCATTGAAAGATCTGGCTTAATGTTATAGTGGCGAGCAAAAAATTATATTTTTTTAAATATAAAGTTTTCACTATAATACAAACAAGTTGCTAATCCATGTTTGTTTTTCTCAGCGAAATAGTCAAGATCCCAATCGTCTTGAAACAACATATATTCTTTAGATATTTTTTGTTTAGAAGACATGAGGGTTAGTTAAAAATTAGTTTTCCGCACTATTCCACTGTTATTTGATATCACTAATTGTTACAGTTACAAAAAACTAAAAAGCTATCTCGCAATTCGTACCAGCGCGACATCGATAGCAAAACAGATATATGTGATTGCATTACTTATAGAGTTTTTCGTTAAATTTTTAATGAAATGTTCTTAAATTATATTGAATTTGTTAGTGAAACTTGCCATGACCGGTAGAGCATCGAAGGTGAATAGCTGAAGTGTGGTTTCTAAATTTATTTAAAAAAGAGACCCACAGTTTTTAAATAGTTTGGTCGATATCATTTACAAATATAATAGGTAAATTAACTGAATGAGACTCATTTCGAGTCGCATTCAAAATTCCTGAAGAAGAGAAAAATATTGTCTGAGAGCTTGGAAGGGCTTAGCCGAACAGTTTTGTATATAAAAGAAATGTGATTAATTGCAGCTAAGACAGATTGCTGTTGCAGTTTTTCGGACTATAAGAAAGCTTTTGACACGATTTGAAGAAATGTGCTCTTTATCAATCTCATTGTATATGATATAAAATGTATGAATTATATATAATAATTATGGATGAATGAAATCATTCTTAGATCAACGCTTTACCCATATGAAAGTCGAAAATGGACTCCAAAAATCTAGGGAATAAAAGACAGTACCAGCCACAAGGATCGCCTTTGAGGCCTTTACTTTTTAATCTAATGATAAATGACTTCGTGAACGCTCTTTGCAACCATGTGCCTGGAGTTCTTGCTTTGCATTTTGCAAATGGTTTGGTTATTTGCACCACAGGTAAAGATTTTGAACTCAAATGCAGTTGGTAATTACCTCATAGAGTAGGCAAATTGTTTCTTTACATTACATTTTGTAAAATAAATTGCCACATACAGCGACACGGATGCGGACGACAGCTCGTAAGATGCTGAATGTGTTTTACTTCAGAAAGGTCTAATAGTCCCACAGCACGTGATTTAGTTTAATCTTTTAAACGTAGCAATGAGCTCAATTCATGTGACGTCATAATAATGATTACCATGTGCTCTTAGCCAATGAGCTAAAAATCATATGACGTCATAATCACACAATAAAAGCAATCACGTTTTTCCAGCTAATCAGTTCACGCGCTTCGTTGTTGTCACCTTTTGATCTTTTCAAAAACTTTCTCTTAAAAAGTACAAATTTATCAACAACAACAATACACATGGTAGATAAAATACATTTTATTTAGAAGTACATGCATAAAATAAGATTTATTTTTAATTTTAAAATCTTTCGAAGAAATTATTTTCATAGCATCTGAACATAATTACTGAGTTACGAAATTCGAAATTTTATCTAAGTTTTACAAATAGAACAATAAGTACAATTATTATGACGTATGTTTTTAATCCGATGGAGAACACGTGTTCGTCTTTATCATGTGACCGTCATGAGTTGAGCCTATTTGAAGCTACTTGACTAATATTGTCAACAACTCTAAAATATTTTATTTCGTCTTATTTTATATGTTATGATTTAATGCTCCATCTCTTCAACACGACTTTTTTTTTAATTCTAAGTCATTTTTAAATGAGACTAAATACCGATTGACCATCGTTAACTATTATAAGCACTCTGTAGTGAATATAATTAAAATTATCTAAGTTTTCCACTTTGTGAATATAAATTTATTTTAGCCGACATCTCTTAAAAAACTATTTTTGCCTTTTTTCCCTGAAGAATTTTGAAATATTTTAAATTTTTTTCTATAGATGATACAGTTATTCTCAGATATACTTACAGAAGAATATTCGTCAGAATAATTTTTTTAATGAATCTCGTCGTTAAGAACAAAATATATTTAATTATTAAAGTAAATGAAAATTATAAACTCTCACATATATAAACAAAACTAAGACCATCGTCGATGGATTATTAAACATAAAAGGCCACAAAAGAGTGATTCTTGAGTTGTTACTCCACAATTCAGAATCCTTTAATGCAAAGTCATAAACATTTTGAGCCCAGACACATTTAATATGAAACTACACTTTTCATAATGGGTGTATAATGCATGATTTAGCACTCAAATTATAAATATGCAGCATTAAATTTGCTACCAAAAGGATTAAGGTATCCGACTACGTTCGGAACCGTGATTTTTAAAAGCACATAAATGGATCATTTTCGTGATATTTAGTGTCACTTAGATTAGAATACATGTATAAAATTGGTTTAAGGATGTTTTAATAAAAAAAAATTATTTAAACACAATATTTCGGCAAAAAATGAACTTAGAATAACGTTTTTCAAAATGTTCTCCTTTTGTGAAAAATGCTTTTAGTATAATAATATTTTGCCTGTATGTAGCTCAGACCTCTGTACAGAGGCTCAACTATGGGTTTTGAAAAATTCGCATTATTTTTAGAGTTAAAACCCATTGAAATAATTATCGGCGTTTTTTTTCTTAAAATTTCTCCCCTCTGTGTTGTCGTAAAACATAGATAAACCCACTTCTAAGTTATATATTTCAAAATTCTAGTTGAGCCTCTGTACAGAGGTCTGAGCTATATACAGGCGAAATATTATAATAATAGAATCATTTTTCACAAAAGGAGAATATTTTGAAAATTTGTCATTCTATGTTCATTTTTTGTCAATATATTGTACTTAAATAATTTTTTATTATAATAATATTCTTAAAACAATTTTAAATGCATTTTCTAATCTAAGTGACACTAAATATCATAAATATTATCCATTTATACGCTTTTGCAAAATCACGGTTCCGAACGTAGTCGGATGTGCCTTAAAATATCACATCTTCTGAAATTGAAATTTAGGAATTTATAACTTGAATAGCACGTGACTTTATTTCATGGTGAATAGTGTTTCAATTGAATTGAGAAAATAAAATATATAAAATCCTTTCATGCAGATTTTATTTTTTTTCGGAGTTTTACATTAATATGATAAATACTTCCAAAAACTGGAAAATTTATTACGTAAATTTAGAAAAAGTAACTGTAATTCACAGATAATTTGAATTTTTTTAACATCAGAAAGTGTCAGAATTTGATTTCAATTTGTCAGATTGGAATGAACATTTCCTTCCTCGGAGCATTTCCCAAATGTACTCGTATTAGAGTATACCATTAGCTAAGCTAGCAGCTGTGTTAAAGATACCTGAAAGGAAACCTTTATTTGAAAAATATTCTGGGGTCTAAAGAATTGAAAAATATCCTAAGATAATAGAGCAAGAGATATATAGAATCATTGCCTTTGAGAGAGTTAAATTTATACTGAATATTTTTTTAATGATTTTTAAGCCTTTGATATAATTTTCATATTTAGTTTCCTTTAATTAATTAAGAAATTTTGGATAAATATTTAATAAATATTATTAAAAAAAACTTACATAAAAGTCATATAATTATCTATTCTCTTTTTAGATCGAGAAATATTTTTGGACAATATCCCACTACTTCCGTTGAACATGAAAGAATTTCAAAAGCAATTAATTTTTTTGACCTTTGCTTTTGTAATCGTAATTTTATTCACCAAGCAGGTTAATCACTAGGAAGAGATTTCAGTAATGTAGTTTTCTGATGTCTTGATTGAGGTAGTATTGTAAAGCGGGTTCAAACTAGAAAATTCCACTTTATCTTTGGAAAGAGAACGCATATGGTGCCTTAATACTTACGAGATTTATAATAGTTGCAAAAGTGAAGAAAATATATTATTTAAATTTTTAAATACAATTGCAATATTTATTTGATTATTAAGTCACGAACCAAAATTGGAAGGATGAGAGAGAAATCCTTATTTTAATAAACGTAATGTGTTCAAAATTATTTAATTAAGTATATTTTGCTTGTAATGTTTTTTATTCATTTATCATTCCTGGAAAGAATTTCTACAGTATTTGGAAATTTCAGCAGAGTATTAGGAGTATTGTTTTTCGAAGGCTTTAAAACTTAAAAACTTCAATTTATCTGGAAGCATTATTGTTGTAGAACGAAAATATGTGCCTTCAGATACTTACGAGGAATTTATAATAGTACAAAAGTGAAGAAAAATATAAAGATTGTGAAAGATATTTTATAAATAAATTGCAATATTTATTTGATAATATTCAAAGTCACGATACCAAAATTGGAAGGAGTAGAGCGAGAAATCTTATTTTAATAACCTTAATGTAGAAAAAACATAGTATAGAATAAACGTAATATTAGTTACAGAAGGAAATCAATTAATAAACTGAGAAAACAACTTCCCTGGTAAAAATCTACTATTTCCTATCTTGGTTGAAGTGTAAAGTAGTATTAGGATCTATTGCTTTTTCCGAGCAGTGCTTATGTAAAAAAAAAAGATTATTAAAACACAAGAAGGTTTATCATTGCACTTACTTGGATCTGCCAAAATAAAACAGAAATATAATTAGATACCTGGATTTTAACGTCTGGGCAATACTCAAAATTTAATCAAATTTCAAAACAGATTTTTGTAAAATAGTTTCAATCTTTATCTTAATTACAACATCCTCATGCGTATTCAGATAAAAGGAAGTACAATAAATTTGACCCCCTACTTAGAAATAACTGAATAATACCTTATATATATATATATGGTTATCGCATTAATTTTTTTAATTTGTTTTTTAAATCTTTTCGGTTGTTGTTACTTCTGCCTCCTGATCGACAATAACGTCAGATCAAGGCCCACGAAATTCCTTTCTAATACCTATCATTATCTTCAGTTTGAAAGCATGAAAAATTGCAGTGAGAGTGTAAAATTTATTATGTATTTTAAATTTATTTTTAAGAAATTTACTACTTATTAAAGATTTATTTTAATAAAAATAGAATTAACGTGTAATCGTGAAAGTTCTTAAGGGTTTTATATGTAGTCTCGGATTAGAAATTATGATTTTCAAAACTCAGAAAAATTTCGAATCAGCTATTTTATTGAACTTTGTTATAATCACATTTTATATTAATGTAGTTAAAATTATAGAACTGATGGCACTTTGATATGTAAACAAATCTCTTTGTGATTTTTGAATGTATATTTCAAGAAAGGTATCAAGGGAATCATTCTCGCAACTTTTTATTTACATACAAACTGGATCCGATTTTAGCTTTTAAGTTCAGAATACAATAAATACACTATTTTACAAATGATTTAATATTTATCTTTAGAATGATTATTTTTTCTTTTCTCCGGATAAATTTAATGGATCAAGTAAATATTTCATTATATTTTATTCCTCTTAGTGTCGTAGTTCTGTTTTTTAATAGAAATTTTCAAAAAACATTTTTGCGTTGAATTTTTAATTATTTAATATAATGGTGAACACCATCATTTTTATTTGCATAAAACTTTTTAAACTTAAAATTCTTCAAATGCTTCGTTTGTTTTTATACTTTGATGAAATGTGTAGCAAGTTCTTAAATGTAAAGCTGATATGTTTTTAATTGATTTTATTCGACGGATTTCTGACACATTTGTGTTATCATCTATTAGTAAAAAATAATTATTTTCGTTTACTTTAAAGTAAAAAAAAAAAAAAAAAAAACAGTTGTTCAAAACTATATGAAATTTTTATTATGTTCAATAAACACTCATGAAAAACTGTAATTCAATAACTTACCAGGTTTTGCTGCAATGAAATACATAGAATTCTTTTAAAAATTCAATATAAAAAAAAATATTGAACAGTAAAGAAATAAAACTATTACATAAGACCTAAGTAATCATTCAAGATAAGACACAAAAAATATTATGTGAATCTATATTCATTCATTTTTACTGCAAATTATATAATCTTCCGATAAAATTGCTAGATTCTTCATAACGCTACCAAATTTTATCGATGTTACTATTATAAGTAACACAGAATAAGAATTGTCTTTTTCAATTCCTACTATTAGTTCACACTCTCTATATATTTATATTTGGGAATTTTTAATCGTTAATAAAATACATTTCAAAGCGCTCCATTGAGCTGAAATTTTAAATACATGATTATTTTGGATGACAATACAATAATTGAATTATAATTAATAAAAAATAATTGATTAAAACTAATTATTTAAAGAATTACAAATACAGCCACGTTGGTATCATTTTAGGCGATTTAGCGACCCTTTTAGCGACTTGTGTCAAAACTTGAAAAGGTTTTTTTTTCTCACGTCTTAAAGCATTCAGTTGAACTGAAATTTTATATACACGATACTTTTCGATGTCAGTACTATACTTTAATGATAATTAATAAAAATTAATTACCACTTAATGTTGTGATTCTGTCATATGTATATGCATATTTATATTAATTGTAACTATTTAATAAAAAGTATCTAAAATAAAAATTTTCCTTGCGATCTAAGTAGGAATCGACAATTTTTTTATATTACTTGTTTATATTTATTCCTAACATTTTCATCGTATAGGGTATTATGCATGAAAAACAATCGTCGTGGAGAATTGATTGTTAATGTTGTTATCAAGTAAATTGTACTTTTTTTTTTGAGAAAAATTTAAATTATTGCAAGATGAAGCCAGAGTAAAATATATTTTTGACAAAATTTGGTTTAGGTATAATTTTATTAGATATTTCTAGCATTGGTTATTTGTTCATTTTCGTAATCTCACTTTTAAATTTATTTAATTATCTGTAAGATCTACATGGTTAGTTATCAAATTCAATCCATACTAAATATGTATGACAATTTTCTAATTTCAATGAATTTAAGGAATAATTACTGCACTTACCCATTGCTAAATAAATACGGTATAGGTAATCAAAAGGTTTTCCAAATGCAGTTTAGATTTTAGATTGCATTAATTTGAAAATTTCTATAACATTAATTAATATTTTAAAAATAAATTTTGCAAAAACATTTTGATCTGTTTATTAAAGGTGAAACGTCGACTGGTTAGATTGACGTTTACGACCCATATTGTGATATTTGAAGCCCAGGAGTAGGCAAAATGACCAGTTGAGTTGAGTTGAGTTTGGTGTTTTGTGGCGCAAGAGCCAGTTTTGACTATACTGCGCCAAACATTCATAGGTCTGTGGTCTGGACGGGAAAGAAGAAAAGAAGAAATTGGATGACAAGATGGAGGGTCGAAAATAGAGAAGGATCACTGGGGTAACCCGGGGTCGTGACACCTGTATTTACCAAAGATAGTATACCCCTTGGGAATAGGAAAAGATCACTAGGGTACCTCGGGATTGTGACACCCGTACCCATCTAAAGAAGGTGAGCCCCCTGAGGGAGGCAAAATGACCAGATGCGCTATTGTGGGTTATTGCTTCAAAGAAAACTACAAATTCTTCACTCACTCCCTGGGTTGATGCAGATGTTGAGACGACTCTAGAAATGATTTGTTGTTACCATTCCTTTTCTTCTCTGACATCCAGAGGTAAGTAGATTCATCAAGTGAATTATCTTCTGAAAGATTTATATATAGAAGGGACACACCTGTTTTTGATGCACATCCATTCATTCTGACCCTCCCACATGTTGGCCGTAATGTACACGAAAGGAAGGAGTGTCGACCTTTTGTGAAAAAATATATCCAAAAGTGTGTTCCCAGTGTCAAAATTACAGGTCTGTTTACGGACCCTCCATATGGTTTACAAGGTACGGCGACATAAATAATCTCAGTCGTGACAGATTTTGTCCCCAAAGAACATTGGGGGTATGGGACCAAAACAGAGGGAGTTGGGTGCAATTTTTGTAATAGAGGATGCCAGATGCAGACCCGTAATGATCACCAGTGGGAAATTATGGAGGGCATGAAGGAGGCCCACTCAGGGGATTTAAAGGGGCGTTTTGTATGGTGACGGGGATCATGTAGGTCTAGATATTTTCCCCAGCGAAATTGCTGCTGGGCAGCTGGACTCTGCGAGGTGACCCTCTAGAATTTTAGCTTGACTACTTCAATGGAGTGACAGCATTATGATCCAGTTGCATGCCCGGGAGAACGTGCCGAACAGTCGACGATACCCATTTTATGACGACTGGACTTGCAAGGATAAATCTTGCAAATATCACAGACCGTGTGTAAATTTTTGTGATCTACTTGAACATGTGTGGTGTGTGTCAGCTCTTGATTTATTTATGATACAGTCCTTCAGGACAACAGTTTAATTTTTTTATATATAATTAGTTATCCGCCTAACGAGAGTATCTTGAACTACATCCATCTACCCCCTAAATCATGTGATTTCCCGTTGGGTATAAGTGTTGAGATTTCTGGAATTCGCTTTCTTCTTTCTTCGTCTGCTTTCGTAATGTAATCGGCTGCAGGAGCGCGTTGTGTGTTCATTGTCAATGTCTGTGTATGTCGTCCATGCTTTTTGTTTATGTGTTTCAAGATGTTGAATAAATTGGATTAACTACAAGACTGCCTCATCAATCCCATCAGTATGCAGCATTACCCATTCTAGAAAATGCATCTAATATACAGTAATTACTCCCCACCGGCCACACCCTATCCTTTCGTTTTTACAGTACAATCGTCCACTCGCCACGACAAATTATGCACCACTACAAATATATATATATATATATAATATAAAAGAAATAAATGAAGATCAAATCAATAAAAGAAATACAAAAAAGGATCTAGCGAGTCAAAAGGCAATTTCGGACTTAGGACTGAATAAGTGAGGTTACACTAGTTTGAAAGTGCCAACTTCCCCTTTGCAACTCGATTGAAAAAACTAAATAAAATAAAGAACAATTAAAAATATATAAAAACTCACAGAAAGTATGAGAAAGTGACCACAACTACTATTATACAACCAATTCTCTTAAAATCGTAAAGCAGAAAACTAAAATAAGAGTTACCTAAGAAAACGATTCTTCAAAAAAGAATTTTACAAAAATTCTACTCACAAAAACTTTTTTTAAAAAGAGCCGTAGTCTTGAAAAAAATGAAAAGGGTAATCTTTTTTATTGAGTTAAAACCCAAAATTAAAGTAAACACTTCTTTAAACAGAGCAAAGATAGTCCAAGAAAAAAACAATCAAATTTTTCAGGCTATAATTTGGTTGGTTTCAAAAATGTAGAAATTTTTAAATGTGTAAGATGTTTAAGATGTGTTTGGAAATATATATATTAGGGCCTTCATACAGCTTGCAAATCAGAAAACGAATTTTATTAAAGTTTCTAAAGAAGTAAGAATACTTATTCAAATCTGGTTTTTACTAACAAGAAAACTATAACGTAGACCGTTCCTAATACGAGTATCTTTAGGCCTATAAACCTTTTCCACAGCAAAATATTTTCCTCGTAAATTTTTGAAAAAGGAATTTCACAAATGGATCAAATATTGTTTTAGAAAGAAGTGTTCAAATAAACTATTGAATAGAACCTTATAATGACTCAAGAGTGGGAATTATAGTGCTTCGTATTTTATGAAATTATTCTTTTTAAGACGAAAGATTTTTAAGAAAACTTTAATTTTTTTTGCTCATTTCTTGAAAGGGAATCTATTTAAAAAAAACTTTAAAGAAGTTTATATCTAATGCTGATTTTCACAATATAATGCAGACCAGAGAGAATAGTTTATTTTACTGTATTTTGGATATTTTCTTTACGATGTTGAATGCTATAAAGAAATTTTATAGATCATTAACTGTTTTTTTTCGTACAAATATTTGCGTTTCTGAAATGTAGACTTAATTTCTTATAAAAATTTTTCAGGAACACTAGAAGTATTGTTAGTTCAAAATATAAATT
>BMAV01008950.1:0-15928 GCA_019973955.1 Trichonephila inaurata madagascariensis
ACCAGTTTTTTTCCCACGAATCTAGGTATTTCATGAAAGGGCTGAAAAGTCATTTAAAGTATATAATAGATTAAAAATTACATGCTTTACGTAGTGTGACGGATCTTTACAAAAATTTCTACTAGTCCTCTTGGGGTATCTTTGGGCAAGCAATCGCGTTATTTCACAGCCATCCCTCTAAAGAATAAACCTGATATGCGGATTAGCTAGTGTATATATGCACTGCTGCCACCGTAAATGAACACCTTGAAGGAAGCATCAAATAACATGAAATTTACAACATGCATTAGGCGAGTGAGATATGCAAATGATTAGAATTTCAGCACGACACACACCCGCGCGCCTGTGGCGCCACCTCAAAGCGATATTTAAGGTTTGGGAGATTTTCACGATTTCAAGTTCGACAATTGTGTTTTTTTTTGGGGTTTTTTCAAAACCGATCGTTATGTCTCGTAAAACAGCGATGAGTTTTGATGCACCATCCGAGTTCAACAGGGGAAAGGGAGAGTGGAAACAGAAGATTGTAGATTATCTTTCTGGAAAATCGGTAGTCCTGTTGGACGAAACCAAACTACTGTAATGCGGATATGTGACCGTTGGATGCAAGAAGGAAAGACGGACCGACATGGTCGATCCCATCCCCCTCAGTGCACCACTTCACAAGAGGACCGGCAAATTGCGCCCGTGGCAGTGATGGAGCACTCAGTCACATCACGAACCATAACACAGCACATTGTGTCTGTAAAGCATCATTCAGTGTCTGCGCGTACCATTCGACACCGTTTACAGCAGAGTGGGTCTGTCCGCAAGGCATCCATTGTTTGGTCTACCCTTGACGCAGAACCGCAGACGTCTCCGCAGACAATGGTGTGATGAAAGAAGGTTATTGGTAGCAGAATGGAATGAAGTTGTTTACTGACGAGTCACGCATTTTTTTCAACACCACGATGGTTGATTCGAGTCTGGAGACACCGTGGAGAGAGGATCTCAACAGCTGCGTTGCACCACCACACGGGTTCCTGCCCCGGGGTATTTTGGATGGGCGGGGGGATATCACTCTCAGACACTCCTCTAGTACGCCCCGCCGGTACTTTTAAACCGCCAGCGCTACGTCTCTGACGTGTTGAGCCAGTTGCTTCATTACCTTCAGGGCTTGCCACAGCCATACTTAAACAGGATAATGCACGACCCCCACGTGGTACGCATTGCCCAAAAGGTTCTTCGTCAATCACCAGATTTATGATTCCCTGGCCCGCTTGCCTCCGGATCTTTTGCCTAGAAAACATTGGCCCATGATTGCTCAACGATTGACCCAGATTAACCAGCTGCCACCAGATCAACTTTGGCAACGTATGGAAGCTGCTTGGTCTGCTGACCCCGAGAACACATCCAAAGTCTCTTTCATTCAATGCCGAGGCGTGTGGCAGCGGTGATCTCCGACAATGGCGGCTACTCTGGCTCCTGATTCTGGCAGGAAGTACACTTCACAGTAGTCTATAAATTTAATCATTTGATACTTGGTCAACATATTTATCTACAAAATAAATTTTGTTATGCTATCTTTTGTCTTTCGGTGTTGCATTTATGGTGGCCAGCTGTATTTGAAGTTTAATAATCGTAGATTAGAAGAAAAGGAGCTAGTCGCTG
The DNA here is from genome assembly GCA_019973955.1 of Trichonephila inaurata madagascariensis. NCBI lineage: Eukaryota > Metazoa > Arthropoda > Arachnida > Araneae > Nephilidae > Trichonephila > Trichonephila inaurata. Next base: position 1,648 of record BMAV01008950.1, read on the forward strand.
AAAGCAGTGCTGATAAGATAGGGGTCAGAATTTCATCGTTTGATTATAGGACGGCCTTTAACTATTGAATAAATTACGGAAGTTAGGATCCTTACGTTAAAATTTATTAAGGTTAAAACTATTTGGATTGCATGCCTTATTCATATAGGGGTTTGAGCTCACGTTATATCACTCTAAAGTTTCCTTTATAGTTTGTTTCTCTTGGAATATTATCTTTGTCATATAATGGATTTATCATGGTTATTCTGGGTCATCAATTCACCTTTCCCCATATTTAGGTTGATTAGAGTGAGGGGAAAAAGCTTCCCCCAGGGGAGGCCATTACAATAGTTATTCCCATGAAATAACTAGTTTTTCCATGAAATAACATTATTGAAAAAACGTAAATGTTGAAGTAAAAACAAACAAATTATTATTAAAATAATTATTTCTTAATTAATTGATCATAAATAGCTAATCCTTCGAAAATACTTTTTTTCCTATTATGGATGATTAATTTAAATAATAGAAGCGATGATATACACTGGTTCAAAACTTAAGCAACAATTAAAAAGGGAGAAGCGGTTGCAGAAAAAAGGTCTGAGATCGTAGGGGAACACGTAAGTCATAGGAAACGTCATGCGTATGCAAATATCAGGAACAAAACGTCAGAAGCGATGCAAGGGCGTACGCAAAATGCGTGATGTCGGCGCGCTGCTCAACAGTAGAATGAAATGAAGGACGGTGACGCAATTCACCATATTCTGCAAGTGCCAGTGAGTCAGTTCGTGAAATATGGTTTGGAAGAAATCATCTGGATGATTTCACACGTGGAAGAATGATCGGAAAGCTGGAGGAGGGGCGTACTGTCACCAGTGTAGCTGCAGAGTTCGGAATCAACAAAAGTGTCGTTTCGCGCGTTTGGGAAAACTTACCAAACCACAGGTACAGCTGTTAGAAAGGTTGGTGTGGTCGCCCGAGGACGACAACTGCAGGGGATGACCGATATATCATCCTGCAGGCTAAAAAGTTCGCACAGTCAGCAAGCACCATTGCTCAGAAACTCTGTACAGCAACGGGTCGACAAGTGTGGCGGTTTACTGTGGCCAGACGCCTTCACAAAGTGGGCCTGTTCGCCCGCCTTCCTGAACGCTGTCTCCTGTTGAAAGTTGGCCACCAAAGCCACCGTTTGCAGTGGGACAGAGAGCACAAAAACTGGACAACTGATCAATGGAGTCGTGTTCTCTTTACGAATGAGAGTCGGTTCAGTACCAGAAGCGATTCTCAACGCGTTTTGATTTGGAGAGAGATCGGGACCCGGTTTTATCCCAGTAACATCAGAAAAGACATCGTTAGGGTGGTCCTGAGTTCTTGTCGGTTTGGGATTATGCTGAACGGCGGAACTGAGCCCCCTTTTCGACAGAGGGTCTGTAACCGGGGATCGCTATTGTGAGAGGTACTTCTTCCCCATGTGCATCTTTTCCGAGGTGCCATTGGCCCAGAAATTCATCTTTATGGATGACAATGACGCCACATCACACTCTTGCTGTTGAGGAGCTGCGGAAAGTGAAGATATCACTCGAATGGATTGGGCCCGCGTGCTCCCCAGATTTAAATCCCATCGAACATGTGTGGGATGCTTTGGGGATACGTATTGCCACACGCTCACATCATTCGAGTACAACCAACAACTCAAACAGATGTTGATTGAGGAATGGGCAGTCCTACTTCTTGACCAGCTGGTTCTGGTATGCGGAGACGGTGCAAAGCAACCATTGTAGTGGGAGGGCATATACCATATTAAGGAACATCTGCTTGTTGTTCTTCCTGTTGGGTAGACAATCATGAGTCACGATACTATGCGTTCAATAAAGCTTGTTTTGTTTGATTCCATACCGTATGCGTTGTATTCTTTTTCAGCGCCGATGCTTTCGTCATCCTTTTCGTACATAATACTCTCCTCTTCAGAATTTCATGTCTCTCAGATGATTTTTTGTGAAGTTATGGCAATAAAAACCCAAACCCGTTGCTTAAGTTTTGCACACCAGTGTACTTTATTATTTCCCATATTGCTAACATTAGTTAAACAGAAGGGTTGAGGGGAGAATATGCTTTGCATCTGTTACTGGCAGAATTAACTTTTCTTCTCCTTGAATTTCAAGGATATCATATTGTTGGTGTAGCCAAAAAAGATACTTTTCTTACCGTTTTGCCGCTTTTCTATCAAAGTTGGAATCTTTCCCAAAAAATGCGCCTCTTTTCCTTTGTCTCACCTTATTCAAATCTCTTCAAGGCTTATTTAAAAGGGTTTGGGTTTCCCATTCTGCAAAGTCAGTTTGAAAACAGGGTTTCAAAAAAATTTGTTAATAATCCAAAATATAAAACCTAACACCGCCTAAATTTACATTTAAAAACAACGAATAAGGTTAAAAACACGTTATTCCAAAGCAGCTTAAGCGGTTCAAAACGGACTAAAAAAAGCGAATTTGGGTTTAACGAACTTTAGAGTGCTGTTTTTTTACTTTATTGATCATAATTGTGATTCTATAGAATCCTAGTTAAAAAATATAATTAATAATTTTGTATTTTGACTTGTTTAGTTACTTCAGGAAATACCTAGTAATTCTATAAAATAATGGATTTCACACTTTAACGGTAACATTTAAATTAAAAATGAAGTTTTTTCAAGATACAGAACTATTGCGGAACAATTTCTTAATAATAATTGAGATCTTTTTTTTCAGTAATGCCCCTTGATTCAGCATGTGCATTTATGTATATTCCCTTTTGAATGATAATTTTTTTCCTTGAAATTTATATAACAAACTTAAAAAATTTAAAAAATTTGGGAAAAAAAACCAGTACATATTGAGTCAAAAGCGTCGTGAAATAAATCAGCCATGCATCAATATGTTTTTAAAAATTTTCTTAAGAAAAAACATTTCAGAAGAATAATGAAAAATTTTACACTGTTTTCACCCCTCTGTGGTTGACATAACATTTATAAATGGGGAAAGTATCATCACACAAATCTGTCGACTTTCGGTTCTGAGTCTTATCATAAATTGTTTTTTATTCCTAATTGGTTCAACTCGAAAGATACACTTACGATAAAAGAGGATTACTTTTTTTTTAAAAAAAATCCCGACCCGGGTGGTTTCTCATTCAGCACGTTTTCATTAAATGTTATTTTTTTGGCTGGTTTTACTGTAAGTAATACACAGGACCCCAAAAAAACTCAGTTACCCCTGATTAATTTTTTGGATCTCCAAAAACAATTCTTGTTTTAAAACCCCCCAAGGGCTTTAAATATTGCAGAAAATGATCAAAAATTTTAAAAGCTTTAAATTTTGCTCATTTTCACTGGGATCATTTTATTGTCAAAAAATAAAATAGGGCCTAATTTTCGGACATTTTTAACGTACAAACGGAGAAACCAATAACTGTTATTGTATCACAGTGTTTTTTCCCGGATTGATAAAGCTTTCTTTTGATTGGGGATTTTCATTATAAACTAAAAAAAAAAAATTAAATGCAGTTTAATATTATTTTTAAAATTATATTTTTAAAATTTTTAAAAATGAACTTTAAACCCTTTTGCTGTAAAAATTTATAAAACAGCTTTCGAATTAATTTTAATTTGTTTTTTTAAGATCGGGGGGAAAGAAAACATTTTTCAAAAAAAGGTAGTAATGTTTTATTGACTAAAAAAAATACTCCAAAAATTCGGGATAAAACCCATTGCCTTGCTCAATTTTAAATTTTAAGTATTTTCCATAATAACCCCTTTTTTTGGGAAATATATGAAATGACACGCAATGCCTTAAGTTTTAAAGTCATTTATTCGAGGATTATGCCAGCAAAATTATACTTCAAAACTAAACTATTATGAATGTTATTTTTTTTTTAATAAACAGCCTTTCGATTTATGTAGAAATCAACTTTTTTCTACGCTCTTTTTTTTTAAAGCTACATTTTGTACCCAATATAACCCCCCGTAAATTTCATTTTTTTTTTGTGCAAAAAATTGCAATAACCCCGGATTTTACGGAAACCCGGGGAAGCTGAGCGTATTTCTTGGGGGAAGTTGTTAAAATTCAAACTACATAAATTTTTTTTATGATAATGTGTGGAATACCATTATAATACATAAAATTTAGTTGTAATTGTTTTCGAACTTTGTCTCTTTTTTTAAAAACATTACTTTGGGTACATTTTTTAAAAAAATGTAAACTATTTTTAAATTTTGAGATTTTAAAAAAGTATATTAATAAAATATCAATATATATAAAATGCTTTAAACCCATCCTGTTTACTGGGGAAAGTTTTTTTTATTGATAGGTTCTATCCTTTTTTTAAAAAAGCCCCCCACTTTTTCCCCCTTTTCAATATTTTAAAACAAATCTGTTAATTTTTTTTCAAAGTTTCCCAGGCCGAACTTTTAGGACCTTTTTTGAAGAAATTAGAACACTAATGTGCATTTTAAAAATTCGTAAATTAGAACACGGGGGAAAATAAACGTATTGAAATTGATAAAGATGGGGATATTTAACCCCATTTCAAAAATTAACACATTCCATATGATAATTCAGTTATTCTTGTTGAATTTACGTTGTGCCCCGGAATTCTCGAGTTGAAAATGTTTTTCAAATGGTAAGACCGACCCGTAAAAATCAAAATTAAATTTGATACTATGCTGCAGGACTTACTGTAAAGTCAAGGATATTTTTTGTTCCAAAATTTCCCATACATTAAAATGACATATTGATACAAAAAACATTCAATCGAAAAAAAACTCGTTTAAAAAACAATTAAAAATTCTTAAGCAAATTAGTGTATTTTTGTTTAATTAAACGTTTCATATATTTATGTTCTAATGTTTTTTTTAACATTTTCGTCCCTTTTTCCTTCCCCTTCCCCCAGTGGCACGAAGCCCGGGTGGGGCCCTTTGGGCCCTTTTTAAAAAGGGCCCAACCACCCTTTTTCCTGCTAATTTTCTCCCCGTACATAGTTCTCAAAACTAGGGGATCTTTTTTTAGGCCATCAATCCATCCCAAAATTTCCCGCCCTTTTTCCCTGTCAATTTGTTTGCCTAAGACTTTTAGTAGTCGGTCTTCGTTCATTCATCTGACCTGCCCCTTTAATTGTTACTTTGATAAATCTTCGATTCTTTTTCTCCCCCTTTTCTTAGTAAAAAAAGATCACTTTAAATTATACAATGGTTCATTAGAACGCAAATTGATGTTGAATATAATCAGCTTTTTTTTTCCACTTAGAACTAAAATTATTGTTACTTCTCTATTTAAAAAACCTTACTTTTTTTAACATAAAAAAAAGAATTTAATTTTATGAAACGATTATTTAAAATGGTGTAAAGCTTCTTGGAAAAAAAAAAAAAAAATTTTTTAAATTGTCAGGAAATTCTCAAAAAAAAAAGCTGTAATATGAGAAAAACCATTCGGAACTTCGGAAAAAACTTTTCTAAATTTTGGATTTTTAAATGAGATCAAGATGTTAAAAAAAAACTATCTTAAAAAAATTTTATAAAAATATGAAACAGCTTAATTTATGATTTATAATTAGGTCCTATTTGCTTCCCTTTTAAATATGAAAATAATATAATATTAATTTTTCTAATGTAAATCAGTGGTTCTCAAACTTTTTTCTACTGGTGACCCGATTTTCAATCATAATTTTATCGCCCCCAAACAATAATAATGTATTGAATGAAATAGTATAATGCCTTTGGGGCTAAAGCTACAATACGATCATAATTATAAAAACCCTACAAAATTTAAAAAAAAGTATTAAATTTTTATATTTACTTTTTAAAAAATATATATATATATATATATATATATATATATATATATATATATATATATATATATATATATATATATTTCTTTTACTTTTTTTGTTCGATTCACTATAAAAGCGTGTTTTTTTGTTTGTTTTAAACTATAACTTATTTTATTATTATTTTATATATACTATACGGGTAAAAATCACAATTCAGTGAAAATTTAATTACAGGAAAAAATACTTACCTATTTTCGGGCTTTTCAATTTTCGATAATTTGAGAAAAATCCTATAGCACTACAGAAAAATTTTTCCCAAAAGCCTTTTTTTAATAAATGCATAAATCATAGACACTTTTGCTAACTTAAAGGGAAGTTATTTTCCCGCAAAAAATGTATTTTTTCACGTTATTGTAGTTTTTCTGATTTGATGATTTACAAATAGTATTTTGTGAACTTTGTAGATCATCGAAGTTCAAAATTTTTTTGACAAGCGAAGTGCTACATTTATGGCTTCATAGAGTTCTTTAAACAACATTTGAAAATATCGATTCAACTCAAACGTTTCATGTCTATCGCTTTTCTCATATTTACTTTCACTACCTTGATTAATATGCATTATTTGAGCAGGTTCTTCAATTGCTTGATCAATTTAAACTTCCTTCAATAGAGATCACAGATGCCCATTTTTTTTTTTAATATTCTGCTCATTTACATTTATAAGACCATAAAAATACATCTTGGCCAAATAATCCTTCAAAGTGGTCATGATGCTTATCGATGTATTATAAAACTCATTCACATGGAAAAACAAAGCAACAGAAAAATATTATTTACAACTTTCCTAAAAGATAAAGAGACGGAGTGAAACATACCAGTAGTTTGAAGGTCAAATATATGATAATCAAAAGTAGTATTTTAAGGGTTAAAAGAAACGTGATAAAAAAATCTCTCATCGTGGGATTACTGCAAAGCAAACAAAATGTCTTTTTTTATTTGGTTTTTGGATCAAAGATAGCTAATGAGCATTTGAAGTAGAATCTTTTATTTTTGATGATCCCCAGAATGATATATATAAACTATATCAGTGTAAATATGCATTTTTTATTATGTCAGAAAACATTTTGTTTTACTTCATTCCAAAAAATTATTTTTTTAAACCTTTTATTTTCAATATGCTCGCGCCCCCCAGGAGGGCGCGTCCCACAGCTTGAGAAACGCTAGCGTAAATTATTATTTTATATTATTGTAATCAACACAATTTTTTCATTCCCTGAACTGTTTCAATACCGGAAGATTTTAAATAACATTCACAAAAAACAGAAATGCTAGAATATAAGATTTGAATATTTAACTTTTAAAAATCTTCATAAAAATGTTAATAACACGTTAAGTAATACATTATTTATAGAAAAAAAAATGTACAATAATATAATGCGTGTTTCAATGCATTATTAGCCTTCATAATTCACCTTAAAGAGTAATTGGTTAATGAAGAAACTCTTTATTCTGAGAATTCGTCAGCTGGGAATTTGCTTAACAAGTGATATTTGCAGGTTCCAGCGGAGACTGAAAAAATTTTCTACAGTAATCTTATTAATTTATGTTAAGTATAACAATTTCTTTCATTATAATCTGATTTCAATTGCATTACAACTATCATACACTAGCAAATTTCAGATGCATAGATCTAATAGTTTAAAACTAGAATATTTATCTGTCATGCCCTTTAAGTTCTCACAACTCCCCGTGGGGGATCGATGTTCGCAGAAACTCTTTTTGTAGCGGATCTCTACATCATGAAAGAAACGTGTCTACCAAATTTCAAGTCTGTAGGTCTAACAGTTCAAAGACGGGATTTTTTTAAAGTCTATAACACTCCTTAAGACTTCACAACTCGTCTTGCGGGTCGATTTCCCCAAAATTTCTTTGGTAGAGGATCTCCACTCTATGGAAGGAGCACGCCTACAGAATTTTAAATCTGAAAGTCTAATATTTCAAAAACGAAAATGTTTACCTGTAACACCCCTTGGGGATCGATTTTGATAAAATTCATTCTTAGTGGATGTTTACTCCATGAAAGGAACATGCCTACCACAAGTTTCAAATCTGTAGCTCAAATAGTATCGGATATATCGTGATGAGTGATTGGGTATATATATATATATATATATATATATATATTTTATATATATATATATATATATATATATATATATATAATATATATATATATATATATATATAATATATATAAATATAAATATATATATATAGTGGCTGTGGTAGCCGAGTGGTATAGGTATCGCATCATGGCTTGCCTTATTCACAAGTTCGAGCCCAGTACCACTAAAGACCCGCCGTGTAGGGCAGCGATGCACGTTAAATCTGTCGAGAGCTGAAACGTCCTCCCATTGGTGTTGTGTGGTAGTTAAAAGATGAGGGGTGCCAGCTCAGGTGTTATCCACATCACTTGACCAAGGTTCAAAATTACGTGGTCCGTTGCCAAAAGCCCTCGTGTAGCTGAACAGTGCTACGTAAATATTCAAACTATCAATCAATATATATAAATATAGAAAAAGGGGGTCCGGAACTTGAATTTTCAAAAAAATATGGATTTTCATTTTTCCACATTTTCTAAGGATGCAAATATTTCTGCTTAATGTGATATATGATATGAGGAAATACGATAATTAGAAGTATTTTAATTATTTTTTAACTGAAGCTACTCCTTGACGAGCATCGAATGAGCTCTTCTAGGACCACCTATGTTTCTCCTTGCATAGGTTTCTGATGAGCGGATATCCATATGATGTTAAAATGGAAAAATTAGAGTGTATTGGGCTATCCCCCCAAAAAATGTAAGGGAACACGTCTTTTGGATCTTAAAAACGAAACAGAGAAAAGAATTTAAATGTTTGGAAAAGCTTAAGTGGTCGTAATTGACTCACCGACATTTTAATATCAAATATTCAAAGCTATTGTAGAATAGCTATTAGAAATAATATCAATGCAATCTACACAGCATGGAAACTGCTATTTGACTGTTTATTTTCATCTTCTGTCTTCAAACGCGAGAGCCCTCAACTTGGAGATTATCCTTCGATCATAAATGCCTGGCCCAAGATTGAAAAGACAGAAGCTGAATGCTAACGAAATGCACTATGATCATAAACACATAAACGCGTGCTTTATTCCGTAATGAATTAAATGAAACCAATTTTTAGAGATCTAGGTGACTCTATGTTACTAAGAAAATGTTTACATGGAAAGACCCAGAACCCAAATGACCCAGTTAATAACACCATATGATCAGTGATTCCAAGATCTACATTTGTAGAATTAAAAACTCTAAAATATTAGGGGTAAATATTGTGGACTATTGTAAGCTCAATATGAGTCATGTGGAAAAATTAATGATCTTAAGACATTGTGATATTGAGTCAAGTTATAAATGTAGTCATGCTTAAAAACTAGATACACATAGGATTCGTGTCTCAACGAATACATCTTGAGATCCCAAAAAAGACAAAATTGTTAAAAATAATGGAAGAAAGAAAAAGTAAGAAGAGTCTTTTGTATGGAAAGAGAGTAAAAAAAATGCTTTATATGCTTCTGGATAATACTAAAAAAAGTAAACGCTCAAAAAATCACAAATTTACACTTTAAAGCCTGTTTTTCTCAAAATGTAATATTTTTCACTTTATGTACCTTTTTCTCAAAAACTATTTATTACGTAATCCTCAAATTTTCAGTGAGCAGATTTTTTAACATATTTACAAAATTTTAATGGAGGAAATTAGATATTTTCTAGCACATTTTTTTTAGATATGACTTTTTTAAACAAAATTTTTTGGGGGAAAAAATTGGAAATTTTTTAAAAATTCAAAATTTAAATTTTAAATTTTCCCACAAATTGACAAAGCCTTTCTTTAAAAGGGTTTTAGTGATAGTACACATAGTCTTTAAAAAAGTTTAACCATGAAAAATTATGCATTTTTCTGAAAAAGGGTTTACATAAATTTACGGAATTTAAAATGAGGACCTATGAACGTTCGGGGACCCCTTAATATTTAAATTTATTTAATAGCATTCTCATAACAATAAATTCCTTCCTTATATGCAGTTTTCCCCTAAATTTATATTTTATGATTAGAGAATGAACAATTATAAAAAAAATATTAAAAACATAAATTTTTTCATTTTTTTCTATAACTAAAGTGTGTGAATTCCATTTTAAAAATTTTAAAAAATACATGATCTTGGTTTTTAATAATAATTTTAGGTTAGGGAAAAATTTTAAATTTGATGGTATTTTTTTTTTATCCGAAATTGTTTTTAAATTTTAAAACTTTTTTGGAATGGAAATATAATAATATATTCATATAATGAGTTATTTTATTCAAATTATTTATTTTTTCCCCATTTTTTTTATATTTCTTCGATAAATCATATCAAATTTTTTAATTGTCACTTTTATTAGTTTTATTTAAAAAAAAGTTTTTAAAAAGAAAAAACCCTTTTAAACCCCCTTTATCTTTACTAGAGTATGAAATGAAATATTAAAAAAATGCTTTAAAAATTTGAAAAAAATGGGATATTTTCTGTAAAAAAGAAACAAAAAAAAATTTTTAAACCCAAATAGCTTTTTTGAAAATTTGTCGAATGATTACAGACCCATCAAATTTAAAAAATATAGAATAGTAGTTGATGGATTTTTCCCTTTGTACTAAAAGACTAATTAACCCACTTGGCTTTACATACTTAAGATATCCAAGAAAAAAATAAAGAATCTAAGCGCAATTGTCGTCTAAAAACTCAATTAGTCTTACCCCTTAATAAGGCCACATAAGTTAAATTTCAACGTATTTTTAATTTTGGGCTTCCGGTAACGTTTTAAAAATATATCTGAAGAAGGACACCTCGGAAATTTATTTTTTCCAACATCTTTTTTCCACACATTTAAAAAATACTTCAGAAAAAAAGTATTCTTACTTTCATTTTCTTATGTGATCGGTCATATTTTTCATCATGACGAAGGGAAATTTTAAAAGTAATTTTTTGCAATGTTTAAATTTTTTTTTATTTTTTAAAAGGAATTTTTAATTTTTTGGGGGAAGAGGGAGAGGGGGCAATTACCACCAAATCATTCTTTTTAAAACCCTTGTTTATTGGGGTTTTGGGCTAAAATTACAATACACAAACAATAATAATTAAGTAAGTTGATCTAGAATGAGAAAGACGCAACACGGCCCCCAAAAGTGCTTACTTGCCCAAAGGGAAATCAACCCAAGGAAGTTAATTTTTTATCACTAATAAACGCCCTTTTCGTATAGCCTATTTTTAAAAAGTTACAGCAATACCCCAAAATAATCAGCTACGTTTTTTTATCCTGATGGGGACTGTGATCTGACAGTATTCCTAATGGCCTCGAACCCACCTGGGCTTTTTTCATGGGAGTTAGGTTTCTTCTAACTTTTCCCTTTAAAACACTTTTTCAGCTAAGTCTCCACTTAGCGACGCCCCTTCCCCCTTAACAATCAAAATTCTGCGCATATCATGATCCGGGCATAGACTCCCCCTCTCTAACTTCCAATATATATATGTAATTCTAATTTACATAACCACGTTCTTCTTCTTGAGTTGGTTGGAAAGAATTGCCATTTCGGCCCCAAAGAAACCCCCAAGAATAGACATAGAAATAATAGAAATCGCGATGAACACCCCGTAACGGTGTTTCTACACATAATTAAAATATAACATTTCAGTTACAGAGTTTATGGAATTAAGCAAAATGATTGCAAAAATATAATTTTAATAAGACAATAAAAAGCTGGGATTGTGCTCTTTTGTACAGAGAAATGTACAGAAAAAAGCAATTCTTATTTAATAACTGAAAATGCAACATTAAGATTTAGTGGCCAGAAAGCGAACAAACTCATTCAATCAGAGAGATACAGCAGCTGGAAATAATTGTGTTCGAAATGATACTTGAACACAAATCAAGAACATCGTCACCAAAAAAGGGGTTTAAAAAACCCAAACAAAAAATCGGTGCACGAAGTAACATGCTTAGATACATTGTCAAGAAGTGCACAGATCGAATCCTGAGTGAAGGTGCTCAGTTTCCTAAAAAAACCATTCCCCCCAGTTCGTCTTCGAAATGTGTCATCGGCAAGTATGCAGGGAACGTCCAATCCGTGTCTATCGATTAGAAATTAGGGAAGTATCTGTACAGACTGCAGAGTGCGTTGAATGATGCGCACAGTGTACTGTTGGTAGAGGGCATTGGGCTCATCAAGAAGGAACTGAAGGCCACAGATCCTAATCCACTTCTCATTGACACATTAAGTACTCTGAATAAAAACCAGAAGTGATCTATCGTGCGCAGTGGCTCCATAAATTATGATATGACGTTGCCGTGCGGTGGGGCGTTCTTCACAAATAAACTATATTGGATCTGTCACCACATCAGTCCCTCATTATCAATGGACAAACAGATACCTGACTTGTCTGAGAACATGATTATGTGTCATTCCATCGTCCAAGTCGCTCTAGCCCTTCCCCATTGCAAACAAAGATCAAGGAGATCAGCGGTAATCTTCTTACATATCCCTTAAATGCAGGACACCAGCAACCAGTCGACTCGTAATAGATCAGGGGTATCATACATATGTTGTAAAATGACAACAAAGGTGGCTTTTTGAGCCACCATTCCTTATCAATGATCCACGCGGGATGACGTCATTCAGTACACATCGAGATTCCTCAAACTTAACCACATTTCCTCGTTTGAACCATCTTTCTCACGGCTGGTGCTCTGTGGACGCAGCTAGGTGCATGCCAATTAATAAAACTGGTATAAACCAACTGGTCTTTCTAAGTCCGATCACCATGCCCTTCATAAAACCCTCTGCTTGCCAGACCTGTCTCCTTTTGCTGAGGCCTGTTACCCACATCGTCCGAGACAAAAAAAAATCCTGAAGAACTTCTTGAGCACAAAAAAACTGCAAAGAAGTTACCCATTCTATAGTCTCTTATATCTTACGTATCCTCCTCTATCCAACGTAGACTGAAGAACTGCGCCTTTCAGATATTTTGTATTATTGATAAGATGCACCAAACCAGAAAAAAAAATTGTTTCAATTTCTGACCACTTCTTGTTGTTGCATTTTCAAAGTCATAAACTTATAATTGGGTTTAATGCATTTTGGATGACATTGGAATTTAGTTTCAGTTTTACTTTTGAGTAAATCTTGTATATAAATAGGTAATAATTTTTTTAAATAAAATTCATTTGAAGGACGAAATTTTTCAGACCATTTATACTAATGTCATTATTTTTAAGTGCTAGATGATTTTTTTCACTTCCAGAAATAAAAGAAATTTTAAAATAAATGATATCTTTATGATATTAATAAATAATTTTCTATATATGTTCTTTATAATTCTATTAATTCAGAGTTGACAATAATTTGCAACATTAGAATTTTAGAAATAATTTTATACATATTATTTTATCTGAAATTGCTTCAGTTTTTCGTAAAAGTGATATCAATTTTTTAAAATTTCAAATACCATATTTACTCGAATCTAAGCCACCATCGATTCTAAGCCACACCCCTAATTCTCAAAACGTTTTCGTGAGAAAATGTTGTCATCGATTCTAAGTCACACACCGAATTCTCTACACATCTTTGACAGAAACTAAAAAATGTTATAAAAGGTTCATTGATATCCGATACCTAAATATTTTAAAAAAATGTTTAATCAGAAATAAAGAGATATTAATAAATTTATTTTACCGTTATTATAAACACTTTTAAATACGTATCTGAATCTGTAATTACTCTAACCGTCAGTATCGTGTATCGAAAATACTACTCCCATTGTAATACCTCAATTTAAAATTGGTGCCGGCGTCACCATTTTCCAACATGGTATCATCTTCCATACCATCAATACATTTGTTATTTTTTAAAGAAGAATGTAAATGAATTATTTAAGACTCTTGAACATTTACAAGCAAAAATTATATCATTTTCCTTACACTATAAACGTTTATTTGTTTCATCCTTGTCAAATTTTCAGCAGTCGCCGCACTGTTTCATTTTTTTCTGCATATGAAATTGCCTGTTTTCGTATACATGCATCAAAGTGAACTCGGCTTGATGCTATTACTAATATCTTTGATGTTTAGGTGATTAAAAGAAAGCTTATACAAAAAAGAAAAAAAATACTAAATACGAGCAGACAATAATTCTCTGGATAGACTGAATACAGGAGATAAACTGCGGAACAGGATAAATCATCTATGCAAGTGTCCAGAATGTGCGGAAACACTTTTCATTTTGAAAAGTTTGCCTTCGATTCTAAGTCTCGCCCTATTTTCAGTAGCATTAATACTGGAAAAATAGTGCTTCTTAGATGCGATTAAATACGATACTTGGGTTATACAAGCTGAATCACCTAATGCAGTGGTTTCCAAACTTTTTCCCCC
>BMAV01008951.1:0-81026 GCA_019973955.1 Trichonephila inaurata madagascariensis
AGCCCAGGGGGGTTTTTTGGCCCTTTCTAAGAACCCTTCCCCCAGGCCAGCCTTCTTTCTGCTAGTGTGTTATCCAATTCTTAGTTCTCAAAACTAGGAGATCTTTTTCTATGCCATCAATCCATCCTAGATTTGGCCTGCCTTTTCTTTGTGTGCCAACTGGTTGGGCATTGAAGACTTTTTTTTAGTGGTACAGTCTTCGTCCATTCTGACATTGTGACCTGTCTTTTAATTCGTTGTATTTTGATGAAATTAACAATGTCAGATTCCGTATATGATTGATAGAGCTCTAAATTTGATCTTCTTCGCCATGTTCCATTTTCCTGAATTCCTCCTTCCTTGTGTGCTCCACTGGTCCGGGCCTGAACCACGAGGCTACCGCGGTTACTTTAATTTGTAGAAATGTTTCGATTAAAAATTTTTATATTTAAAATACTAGTGAAGAATAAAGTTCATAAACATTTACGCATGGATTTACTTTCAGCACTCACATATGTATCACCATCATTACAATTTATATGTGCTGTTAAGAATTACCCTTAAAAAAAATCGTTTTTATAACCCAATTTCAATTTTATTAGTTTTATTCAAAATTAAATTTGTAATAAAAATTAAGAACTATTTTATCGTAACGTAATTTACGTGCATTGAATTCGCAAATTCCTTTTGAATGAACAGTTAATATAATTTTTTGTCTTCTATGTTGTTCTCTTTCAATAAAAAAATTGTTTTATGACGTCACGAAAGAAATTAAATTTTTTTGTATAAAGTAAAAAGTTCTCTTTACCTTCATTTAATGGAGGTAAAAAAAAAATCTCAATATGCATCAAAACAAAATGTTTAAACAATTCTTAGATCTACGGAATGAACAATTTTAAATGATTTTCAGGTTTATGCTGAACGCGTGATCTTCTAAATTAAAGTTTACAAAAGTCATCGTTAAAACGTTTTTCGAAAAACATTTCTATAGAAAGAAATTTAATACACTTTTTAAAAAAAACTGCTAGTTTTTTTTTTCTTTTCGAAACGTGTTAAAGTATTCATACTTTTTGAAGTACCATGTATAATGAATGTAACGAAAAGTTTGTTTTTAAAGCTTATTTATATTAATTTTACTTTGCATTAAGAGTTGATCTTACATTTTTCTTCTATATATATATATATATATATATTAGGTGATTTCCTCTCTCTTATATAAGGAACTTAACTATAAAACACATAAGAAACAACCTCATCAAGAAATGTTTATTTGGTGATGCCCTGAGTTGTAATTTTTTTTTTCACATTTAGTTAATATGTTGCAAATATATTCAAAGAGGAGTTAATTTTGCTGTAAATAATCTTGATAAAAAGTATTACAGGCAAGGGCGTGCACAGACTATTTTTATGGGAGCGGTTCACATTTAAAAAAACAAGTTGGAATTATTGATCTTTATACCAAAAATCGATATCTTTTGGTGTATGGGAGGAGCCCTTGTGTACGTTTATTGATTGCAGGGCAGAAAAATATTTTAAAAATTCTTCAAAATTATTCAGAAATAAAATTAATATTTCCCTTAAAAGTTTTCAAAATGAATAAAATAACAAGCAATATATATATATATATATATATATAAATTGTAAGTCTATTCCTACTTAGGTCAACAAAGAAAAGTTTTATTTTAATTACTTTTTATTAAATAGCTACAATTATTATAAATATGTATATACATATGATAGAATCACAATATTAAGAGACAAAATAGAAAGTGATTTTCCTTGCTATTTTCCATTTTCCTTTCTATATATGGTGTTGGACTATTTTTGTCTGTGTGTGTGTGTTTGTTGCTATTTATTTATTAAATTTAATTATTCTAGTAAAATAATATAATAAAAAAGAAATCTCATTCTGAGTAATTAGGCCATACCAGGTGGGATTCGAAACCACGACCTTTGGATTAGAAGTCCAGCGCGCCATCCATTGCGCTACAGGGACCCAACGAATGATTTTCCTTTCTATATCTGCTGTTGGACTATTATTTTTTGTTACTATTTATTCATTAATTAAGTTTAACTAATGAATTAATATTTTTAAAAAACTTATTAACATCAAGTGTTATCCACTACAAGTTTAAAAAAATGTATTTGAACTTGAATGGATGAATAGAAAGTATTAAAAATTTGAACACGATATATATAAAAATAAATAAATATACATAAGGAGGAGTGAACCAATAGTAGAAATTGAAAAATAATAAGAAATCGCTTTCAAAACGTCAATTATTTTATTTTTACAGCAAAAATTTCTTGGGATTTTGGCATTTTATTATTGTAGACATGTCTGTAAAAATTATTTTGTCGGTAGGCTTTATATATTTGTCGTGCTTTTTTACAAGTGAAACATAACAAGAATTAAAACGCTTGCCGGATTGTATCGCAAACCAAACACTGCAGAAAACCGCAGCGAGTATATTTCTCCCAAACAAGTATTTCGCAATAAAAACGATGGCCGTTGGAGAAGCCCAGTTTACTCGCAACCGTCGCTACAAGGGCAAGGACGAAACCGGATGAATCACGCGCTAAACGATCGACGTCTCTTCCTAATACCGATTCCCTTTGTGTACCTGTTTTTTTTTGCTCAGCTTCATGTTATTTTTTTTAATTTTATTTTTTTCATTCCATAAGTGGGTGTTTGACGGTTGAAGAAAACGTTGAAGGAAGGAGGGGCTAGGAGAAATGACCTGCCAGCCGTTGGGAACAGCGCCTACACTAATTTTTGTTCCTGTTTCACTTCTAACGTTCTTTGAGAAAAATTCTTGCAACGTGCGGCGAATGATTTAAAAATGATTCTTGAACTTGTTTAGTCGGAAATAAGAAAATAAAATAATAAAAAAAATATTGTTTGTTGAAAATGAGGCAAATAATCTTTTTTTTCCCTCTGAGAACACAGTTCATTCAGAACGTAATTAAAAATTTCACCCATCTGTGAGCATGAAATATAAAAATTCGAAATTTATATATTCTATAAATTAATAGCGACATCTATCCGAATGGCACATTTTAGCTAATTATATATAATCTTTACTGTAATAAGCTTTTAAGCTCTTTTAATTGTTGTTATAATTGTAAGATAACAGAACAAAAAACGCATTTGGATTATTGACAATATTTTTAGAATTAATTTATTTTAGCAATAGAACATCAAAACAAATCTATAATCGATAACAGTATGGCGTTATTGAGTCACAGGTTCGAAACCTTGTTGAACTGCAGACCCGCCATGAAGAGGGGCTGATCCACGTTACATCTTTCAAGGCTGAAAGATGTAACGTAGTGTGGAAGTTCGGAAAAGGGGTCACCAGCTCTGTTCTTGTTATTTGGCTCTAGTTTAAAATTATGAATTCAGTTGCTAATATAAAAATAAATAAATAAATAATAAATCCAATAAAAATAATAAATAAATAATAAATCCAATCAAATCGCTGTTTATAACAGCAATAAATTATATTTTCTTAACCCGTTAAGTGCCGCGAGCGTGTTTACACGTGCTGTTGAGCTGGTGTCTTTTGTGTCCTGGACGTGTATACTCGTCCTTCCAAAGGAGAACTTTTGTTATTGTGCTGCTCTGTTTAAAACTAGTCCCACGGCTTTGAAATACAATAATATAACATTGACAGTGCTTCTAAAGAATTTACTTATTTCGGAGAACAGGGCGGGGAAGGAATTTGAAGGGTATAATTCCAAGAAGGATGAAATCCATAGCTAAATTGCTTTTCTTGTTTTTTCGTTTGAGTGTGCGCTTTTCTATTCTTCATTTACTGTCATTTTTTGCTTACCGCGTGTAATAGGAGCTTTTGAACTTATTTTACGAATGCACTGAATGTGATACTGGTTTTTGTGTTTAACCTGGAGTAGTTGGTTTGTCGCCGGCCTTCTGTACCCAAGGTTGCGGGTTCGACCCCGGCTCAAGTCGGAGGATTTTCCAGATGCAGAAAATCGACAGTGGCCATGTCGTATGATTATACGGCATCAAAAAGTTCCTTGAGTTTCCATTTGGCTTGGATACACTCGGCAAAATTAAATTTCTCAGTCCAAATTTCGCATCGGCAGAGCTCAGGTGTCCCCTCTGGGAAGAAACTGAGCATCAAAATTACTTGCGACAAGTAGTATCACCTATATGGTGCCACACTAAAAAGTGATGCCAGCTCCTGGAGAATGCTCTAGGTCTGCAAAGGTAAAAATATCAATCCGTAGAGAGCCCCATTGCCTAAAAAAAAGGATATATTGCAGAATAGATGATTTATAATTACCTTTTACTATATTTTAACTCTGAGATTAATTTTTTTTTATTTTCATTTTACTATTTTATCATTTTTTTCTTTCTTTTAAAATGAAAATAAACAATTTTTAAGTGGAAAAACACGCCTTTTCTTTTCCTCTAATAAACCGAGTAACAATGCGCGCTTGTGGGGAAAATGGTGGCGTGAGTGAGTGAATATTAACGTCGTACTGTTCAGCTACATGAGGACTTTGGGCGACGAACATCATAATTTTGAACCATAATCAAGTGACGAGGACGACACCTGAGCTGCCCCCCCCCTCTCCTAGAAAAAAGGTGGCACGAAGGGGGTTAATTTCGTAAATTTTCTCGGCAATTAAGAGGTTAATAATTAGAGCTTACTATACACATTCTCAAATATTCCTCCAAATAATTGTTTACAGCTTTGATCATAACAAAGGAAGAAAAATAAACAAAATGAAACTATTCATATAATTAGAAACTGCATCCGTAAGGAAACAGCAAGACACGAATCTTATGCATAATTCATTTCTTATACATTTTGAAATCGTCAAAAGATATTTTCTTATGTATTTATATTTTATCATCTCCAAATTCCGTGACATTTTTCGTATAAGAGGCAAACGGAAATGTATACCTTCGGCACACGAAATTTGGAAAATATATACAAAATAATTCATATTAATCTTATATTCACTTAAGGTATCCGACTACCCTAAAATTATGATTTTTTTAAAAAAATTGACAATTGTTCTTATGATTTTATAGGTCATCTTATTAGCTTTATAAAAATACCAAGCTTTTTATTTTCCATTCACCATAAATTTACATAAGATGTCAAACTTTAAAATGCGTTTTACTCGAAATATGTTTTTTTTTCTCGGAAAAGTTCAAACGGGGCAGCGATTGCTCAAAAAGTTTTTAAAATAATTTGCTGAAATTTTGTGTGTTTGTTTCCTATAACAGTAGAATTGTTTTAACCTTCAGATTTATCAATCACTGTTTTACAAAATTTACAGTTCTTTATATGAATATAATCACTGTTTTTTTAAGCAATTTCATATAATAGCTAAGATAAAGTGCTCTAGTTTTTGTAAAAATTAAAATATCTCTTATCTTGAAGGTCATTTCAAAAAGGAATAGCAAAGTAATACATCAAAATTGACAAATTGAGAATTTGTTCATTTTCTATTTGTACTGAGCGGGGGCGTTTATGTAATTTTTGTCAATTTTACCCATTTTTTCCCATTTTAGTAGTCATAATTTATTCGTCTCTTATTATAATTTTAGCCTTTTTTTCTTAGAAGGCTAAAAAAATAAATCTAAAAAAACCCCCAAAAGTCTTCATATCACCCCAATTTTTTAAAAAAACGTTGTCGCAAGTAGTCGGATAACTTAAGCATCTCGGACAACACATATTGTTTACTCGTAATTTATTTGTGATCCCATGTCACGTAAATATCTTTTTTCTGGTGAGAATAAAAATAAAATCAATTGTGCATTTATTTTGTTCACGTACCTCTCAATCAAGTTTCACTAACTGTCCGAAGCGTGTTTAGAAATTTTTATTGGTAAACAGGATTTTTTTCCCCTAAATGTACAGATCTTTATATCATTCTGCAGAGAACTTTTGTGAAAAAAGCTTGGAAAAGCATCCAAAGAAAATGAAATTGAAAAGTTTTATAACGTTTTGAAGCAAATTTCTTTCTCGAAAAAATGCAGTGGAATATCGAGCAAATTTTTAGATTATAATTTCAAAATTGAATTTCTCCTGAATTATAAAATGGAATTGTATGAAATATTGCATTTAAAAGTTTTGTGGTATAAGGAATCAAAAAATGTTAAAGTTTGATATATAACAATTTCTCTTTCATAATTGTTTTTAATACCATATTTTTTTCACAAAAATATTACTTTTTCCATTGTTTCTAGAACTTTTAGAATTAAAAAAAAAGAATTGCTTTCAATCTGGCAAAAATCTTTAAAAAAGAATTTTTGAAGTCATGAATATTGAATGAATCTTTGAAACACATCATTGAATGAATCTTTCGAATATAAATAATCAATTTTTCGAATATTGATTAATTAATTTTTGAGTCAATAAATGAACCTTTGAAAATTGTTTGAGGGGTCATTTTGGCAACATGTATATTCGTGTAATCTGTTTTTAAAAATACGCCTGTTTTTCTACGTCCTCGTTTAAACAACTTATTAAAGGCCAATACTTGAATAATGATATGTAAGCAAAGTTTATAGAGATTGACTACAGTAGGTAGTTCATAAGTGAACAGAAGTCATGAAGAAAAACGGAGTTGTAATAAATTTCTATTATGAGTTTTTCCAAAGATTTTAATTTAATGCTAACAGTCATCTTAGGACAAAGTCTTATTCCAAACTGATCTCATTGCATTACTAAATTACAGAAGATTTTTGATATGTTCATAATAAAAAATTAAGAGTTTTGGTGATCGAGGATAAAAGCATAAAACAGGAAATAATGATTTTAAGCAATTGATTATTAGTTAAATATTTTGCTAATTCTTAACGAGTTCTCTTAATGATTTTTATTAATAATTATGTTAATAATTCGTTATAACAATTGCTTTTACGACAAAAAAGCAGCAAGGATGAATCACTATTTAACACCCTTTTATAAAATTCTCTTGTATGTAACGGTGAACTCAATTTTTACCCACTTTTATAGGTCAAATTAATTCGAAATTTTGCTCACTTGTTCAGGACCAATGACAATACAATAATTCAATTTTGTTCCATTGTCTTGATCAGGATTATCAGGATTAACGATTTCCCATTTTCAGATCCAATCCCACATCTGGCGACTAATCTCAGATTTGGTGACTAATTCCATATTTGGTGACTGAAAGATTAAGAGTTCAATTTAGAACAGCTTAGTTCGATTAACTATAAAAAGGTGTTTTTAGGTTTTTTTTAAACTGTAATTTTTTTAAATAAAAACATTTGAAGATTTGAAGTTGGTGGATATCACTATTGAAATAAAAAGCATATGTATCTATTTTTTTGTTTTAGTGTATCTCAGCAGACATGCATGCTCAAGAAATATAATGTACATGTAAATACATTTTTCTGGTACTTTGAATGATGAAATACAGGAAGTTATTGTGAATTTTAATGACTCATATCTTCAAAATCATTAATTTTTTTATTCGATTTTTTTAAATAATTTTTGTTTAAGAAATTGAAATGCAAAACCTAGAATGCTTCATTATGAATGAGATAAATACTTTCATAGAAATATGTTTTGCCCTTATATTCGTAAATTTTAATTTTTTACATTGCTATCAGCATTGATACGTTTATTTCTACTCAAAGCTATTTAAAAAATGCGTACTTTGACAGAAAGGCCTATCATAAAAGAGAACGTCCATCCGGTTTAGTGGTTAGCGAAGTTGACTGCTGTGCCGTTGGGCCTGGCTTCGAATCCCGGAGAAGACATGGATGTTTGTAAATGTATAGTGCCTTCGCGGCAGGGGGGTACTTTAAATAGCCGTTGAGTCCTCTCTTGAGGTTGGTGGAAGGTGAAGAGAGGTGGGACGTCCCTGACCACCCCCAGGGTGTTCTCCCTCAAAATTAGGGTAAAACCCAGAGCAAAATCGTTCTGTCGCCTGTATGGTGATCAAAGCTACGACTAGCGACAGGCGTTACTTAGCCCTTTGCCATGATGAATTTCATGGGCCTTGATCTGATCTCTGCCGATCAGGTGGTATTAGTAACAACAACAACAACTTATTTCTTACGATATTCAAAATTTTACAAATATATTTTTGTTAATAGTACAGAAACAATACCTAAAAAAATATTAATTCTTTGCAGCATTAAAAAACTGATATTTTTAAATTCAAAATATATTCAAAAAGAAGCCAAATTCAAAAAAAAAAAAAGAAAAGAAAAAAAAAAATGATTTGAGCGCATCAAGACAAAAATAGTAATTTTCAAATTATTTGGCATACCGCTATAATTTGATAATATTTTAGATCATTTTACAGTCTTGCTCAAAATGCTTTCTTTTGAAGATATTTTCTAAACACATGCAATGTAACGTTACGTGGAATAATAATTAACTTTAGTGATCACTTGGCACAAGAATATGGTGGCCACGCTAGCTTAGTGTGGTTATGGTCACGAACTTGTGCCGGCGTTGTCGAGTCACGGGTTCGGGAGTCTTGATACCACTGTAAGACTTGCCTTGATGCATGTTAAATCTGCCATAGCTAGAAGTCCTCTCGTTGTTGAGGTGTGAGAGTGGAGTACCAGCTGAAGTGTCATAGCTTGAACATGGTACAAAATTACCAGATCCGTCTCCAATAGCTCTAACGTTGCTTCAGGGTACAGTGTTAATAAACTCTCTCTCTTCTTGAGAATATGTTTGACATCATAACATTTGCGCTTGATTTTATTTCACCAATCATTCATTTTTAAGGGTGTAACGAACGAGGGCTGTTAAATAAGTAATAAGACTAAAATTATAAAAAAAAAATATAGTACCTTTAATTATCACGGTTTACATGGTTTTTTTTAAAAAAATAACTTCTGTGGCACGTAATGCATTTATCCCTAAGTTCTGTCCACTTCTTAAAAACATGTAAAAGTCCGTTTTGTGAGAGTTGTTTCAAAACCGCCTCTGCAGCTTTTACTCGTGCTTTGTTGCTTGCAAAACTTATGCCTCGTAATGGTTTCTTGAGTAGAGGAAACAGCAAGAAATCGCATGAAGTGAGATCAGAACTGTATGGAGGGTGTGGTAAAATCTCTACGTTGTTCTGCTGCGAAACACATCAGTACGCAATGAGCAATATGTGGTCGGGCATTGTCATGGTGCAATAGGAAGCCATTTCGAAGCAATGAACGTTTCCTTTTAACGTGCTGTACCATTGTTCGCAGGACATTCGCGTAGTACGAGTCGCTTACGGTAGTACCGGGTTCGACAGAGTGTTGATACACAATTCCTTCATAATAAAAAAATTATGGGCATAACTCTACCAGCCGATTTCATAGTTTTTGCTTTCTTGGGAGTAGCTGAAGATGAATGTTTCCATTCATTGCTTTTTTGTTTTATGGTTGAATCCATAGTAATACAACCAAGCTTCGTCTGCCGTGATAAAGCGTTTTAAGATATTTTTGCCTTCTTGTTCCAGTCTTTAATCATATCAAAGGTCTCCGATGCTGATTTTTGCTTCCGTTTCGACAACTGGCCGCATCTCGTAGGCGCCCACAAAAAAGCTTCAGTTTGATCACACATGATACTTAAGAATACGAGTTGTACAAGCCATCTATCGGTATCTTTTGTTAATACAGACAGCAAACTTTTCTTATGCCACAGAAATTAACATTTCTATGAATGGTTTTGCTGCAGTAAAATTAGTCTTATTACTTATTGAACAGCCTACGTATATACAGTGCGTTAAGTAACTAGTGCATAAAACATATTATGCAAATTTTTTGCTTTTATTTTTAAAACACATCGTGAAATACTTTCTTTACTAATTTCAACTCTGAAAATTACTTTAAATCCTATCAAGATTTATTGACTTTTTTTTTTCTAAAAAGATGTCTCTCAAGAAATTGTAATAAGATCATTTGAGAATAAAAGCAAATTATACACCAGGTCAGAACCATTACAAAACTCATGCGTTAGTATTTCATGAAATCATTATTTGAGAAGCAAAGGTGAAGGTTTTGATAGCGTCATGCACGATTTATTTGAAGATGCTGCTGTGTAATCTGAGTGTAAGAGTGTTGGTAAATCTAAAAGAGAAATAGGAAGGTTAATGAAGCTTTCTAGAACTTCCATTCACTTTGTCACAGTTAGAAAAGATGATTCAAACGAAATAAAACGACCCGGAAGACAAAGGATTTTGACGGTATGGGATGATCGACACATTTTTCTACCATCAACTACAAAAGGTCTTTCAACTCGCGATATCTCAAAACATTTTAGTAAAATTCCTTCGTATGTCACAATTTGAAAGAATTTCAAATTAAATACAAATAAAAATGTTATGAAAATGAAGAAAACAACAAAGGTATTGAAACATCATCCAGAAGAAATACTGATAAGGACCTAAAATGCTGCATCATGGAACGATGAGTGGGATGTGGCGTTTGAGATAAATTAAGGTAGCGTGATATTTATTAACTTAGATATTTTGTTTACGTCGCAGCTATTAATTACAGTATATACATTGAAGTTATCAAAAATATTGTTTAGGTTCTTCGAGTCCAAATTCGGTTGTTTGTGAGGGATGAGGTCACGTCTAGTCTCTGCGAAAGTTTTCAACCGTCTCCTCTCTCTCTGCCCTCTCTAGGGTCTTTTTAAATGGTAGCGATCGGCACCTTTATCCTCGAGTTACATCCGGTTCGTGGTCAGAGTAGGGGGTTTCTCGTGGTGTAAAAGGTTGCCGTGGTGATGTCCAAGACAAGACAATATTTTAAGGGTGCAGGTGTTCATTGCTCGTGGTGATCATATCCACAAAAAGAAACCGATTTACAGCTGTATGGAGGAAAACGTCACAGGGTGCTAATTATATTTTTTGATGAAAATAAATTCCTTTGGTGTTCCAAATGGCTACAAACAACTACTGGTTCTCGTATGATTTGAGGAAATACCTTGAAGAATACTTTAGTGGACTAACAAGATGAGGATTAGTAATGGCTTGGAAAGTAATTAATTATTGTGGATAGCGCTATTTACTGCGAATTTTGGAGCCTATAAACTCTCCATAATATGAAGCTATGGTACTTAATCACCTGATACCGTTAGGGTCTTTATTAGGTGGTGCTACCTTGATATTTTAGCAATATAACAATGCTTCTTCCTGTACAAATCCATCCAAGACGTAAAAAAGGAAAGTTAATAATTTACCTTGGACAGGTCGAAGTTGAGATTTGTGCCCAATAATAAACTTTCTCTCCTAATGTTAAAAATTTTCATTTGCCAAGGAACTGAAAGTAGCCATTATAAAAGAATGGGAAAATATTTTTAAAAGTCAATCACTTGGTGATTTTAATAATAATAATAAGAAGAATGTTCGAGATTCTCTTAAATCTTTAAGCTAAAGCTCATGTAAAACTTTAAGATTGACAAAAAACACAAATAACGAAATCAAGTTCTTGTTTTATAGTGTGTTACTTAACTGATTTCTGTTTTTCATAAGAAACATTACTAGAGCTTGATTACATATATGAGCTTACAAATAACTATGCATGGGGTTTTTTAAATGACACCTTTCAGTTTACTAAAAGATCTGACTGTATTATGATTTCGATGAGCTACTTAATTTTTCATGTGTTGAAGCTAGTGTGCACTTCAAGCTAGTAGGTCTGAAATCTATCAAATTTTCAGTATCAAAATATTTTTTTTCTTTGAAAACTATGATGAAGAGAGGAAAAATATGTTAATAAAATTTTAAAAAAAAGACTATAAGTAATCTTCAAGTGAAAATCATCAATAATCTAGTATCTTATAGCCATTTGGCTGAGTGGAGTTGAGTTTGGTGTTTTATGGCGCAAGAGCCAGTTTTGTCTATACTGCGCCAAACATTCATAGGTCTGTGGTCTGGACGGGAAAAGAAGAAAAGAAGAAATTGAATGACAAGATGGAGGGTCGAAAATAGAAGGATCACTGGGGTACCCCGGGGTCCTTGACACCCGTGTTTACCAAAGATAGTAAGCCCTTGGGAAAGGAAAAAGATCACTGGGGCACCTCGAGTTGTATGACACCCACACGTACCCACCTAAAGAAGGTGAGCCCCCTGAGGGGATCCATTTGACTGAGAGAACTCGTTCAGATTTCATTCAAAAAAGGAAGAAACATAAGTGCATCCATTGAAGCAGGTACTTGATACATACATGCTGCAGAACAGACAATTGAATCATGTTAATCCATTCTAATTTTTTTCTAGTTTCTTTTCCTTTTTCATAATATGTCAGTCAATGACATTTTCATGTAGTCAATCAAAGATTAAAATACGATTTTAGTTGAAGATTCTAAAATGGGCAATTTTAAGAGGACGGCATTTATTTATTTTATGATAACCTGCTGATTTCTATTAAAAGGGAGGGGGATCAGCTTTTCAACTGTTCCTATCGCCACGCCCTTGTGGAAGTCATCAATAATACTCAGACCAGACTAATTAGCTAGGACAATACAGTCATGACCTTGAATATGTTTCGTGAAGCGAAACACTTTCAAGGTGAAGGAGAAAAAAATATTCGTACGAGTAAATCACGCTATCCTACATTAAAAAAATAACTCTCTTGCTGAGATGCTAAATTTTTAATTATTGTTGAAAAATATCATGATTAGGTTTGTGTGCCTTAAGTTTCTACAGTGAAATATAAATTCGCTCATAGTTTCCAAAGCTTGCTTTTTATAATAAAATAAATGATTAAGCATTGTTTCCCCCTCCATGTTGTCGACATATTATTTCCCTGGTAGGTCTAAATATTGTCAATTCAACCTCTTACTGAATTATCAAATCATGTGAGACAATTAAAGAGTATGGACAGATTTCTATGATGAGAGAAAAACTAGTAAATTATTATTTCATTTATGTATTAAATATTTTTCATCTGTTTTATATCTAATAGTTTTACAATTTCCAAAGGTTGATGAAGTGCAACTGTGGTCCCGGTATTGAACTTTGTTGTTAAAGATATTAAAATACATTCCCGGATTCAAGTCCTGATATATGGTGACTCGGGTATCGTTACTTGACCATGGTTTAAAATTACGAGTTCCTTTACCAATAACCCTTACTGTTCCTTCAGAGCAGTGATTCACAAAGTGATCTATATTGATCCTTAGGAGTTAATTATGATTTCAAGGGGTTCGCGTCAGCGAAAAAATAATTTGGGGGTCCATGAGGTGTAAATGGGGGTCTACGATAGCGGCTTTCATTGAACTAGATCGTGACTTTAATTTTAAAACAAAATTTAATTAAGTAGAAATCATATTTTACCTATTTATCCATTTATTAACTGAACTTATTGAGGTGAATTTGGAAAATAAATAAGGGGACAGAATAAATTTTATTAAACAAGTAATATAAAAAAAAAAGTTAAGTCAATTCCTACTTAGATCAACAAAGAAAAATTTTATTTTAGGTTCTTTTTATTGAATAGTTACAATTAATGTAAATATGTATATACATAGGACAGAATCACAACACTTTGTGGTAATTAATTTTTATTAATTATCATTAAAGTATCATACATTATCATCAAACAATCGTGTATATAAATTTCGAGTTCAACTGGGTGCTTTGAAACGTGAAAAAAAATGGCACTTTCAAGTTTTGACACAAGTCTCAAAAATGATGCCAACGTGGTTGTGTGTATTTGTAATCCTTTAAATAATTAGTTTTAATCAATTAATTTTATTAATTATTATTATATTGTGTGTGTATTGTCATCCAAAATAATCCTGTATAAAATTTCAGCTCAATTGAGCGCTTTAAAATGTATTTTATTAACGATTGAAAATTCCACCAAGATAGATAAATAAATATATAAATAAAAATAAATATATAGATATTGTGAGCTAATAGTAGGAATTGAATAAACTAAATTAGAAATTCGATTAAAAAGCAGCTGAATGTTCCACAAATATTATTTTTACGTATTTAAAGGTTACTTTTAAATTAATTTACGGCACCATGAACACTAAGCCAGTGTTTCTCAAACTGTGGGGCGCGCCCCCGGGGGGCGCGAGCATATGGAAAATAAAAGATTTAAAAACTAATCAATTTACTGAAATGAATTAAAACAAAATACTTTCACACATAATAAAAAAATGCACTTTTACTCTGATATAATTTATAGGCGATATAAGTCATCTCAAAAATAAAAAATTCTTCAATACCTAATTAGCTATCTTGGATCCAAAAAGCCAAATAAAAAAAACTTTTATCTGATTTGCTGTAATCTCATGATGAATGATTTTTACTATTCTTTCAGGAAAAACAAATCAGACCCAAGAATCGAAAAAAATTTAGGAACATAAAAAATTCATCACTGTGATTATTTTTGAAATACTGCACATTATAGCTGTAATCTGTTTTTGCTAATAACCTGTTTGATCTTCTAAGTTATTGGTACAGTTAGTTATGACCCCTTTCTTATATGCGTTTGTTTCTCATTTAGGGAAGTCGTAAGTAATGTATTTCTCTCTGTTGCGCTTTTTTCCATGCAAAAGAGTTTTATGATATTTGGAAAACCACGCACTTTTTGAAGGATTACTTGGCCAAGACTTAATTTTATGAGTATTCTCAAACATATAAAGCATAATAAAAAACGTTTTACGTAACATAAATATTATCATTATGGATACACTTTTAACCCGGAAGTGAGATTAAAGTGGGACACACAGATAATAAAATCGTTAATTCTGGCAAAACTGTTTGTTGTTTGCAAAGAAAAATTGAAAAGAGTTCTTGAAAGTAGGTAAGTTTACTTTTTCTTAATTAAATTATTCACTGGAATTACGATTTGTATCGTGTACAATAAAATAATTATTAAAAAAAAAAAAGGATTTGGGTGATTCAATCACCCTGGGTGACCATTAACGCTAGTATCGATTGTGTGTCTGCCACAGGGATAAAATATTTTGAAGTCTTCTAGCTTTAAATATTAAAAATAACACTATTATTCTTCATTGGAACTTTATATTATTTTTCATTGTTTAACATTAATTCTAAATGCTCATTCTGTGAGGCTTAAAATTACAATTCGCTTAAAACTTATTATAATATGAGAATTCATTTTAAAATATCATTTTACATTTTCATAAATGATGTCACGCATTCAGGTTTATTCTCCTGACAATTCAGCTATTTATCAAGAATGTTTTAGTTTTTTAAAAAATGAACTCGTTCGAAGAGCGGGTACTTCAGACAGTATAATTTTAATGTATCAGTGCTGCACAAGGTATTTTATAACTAATTTATCAATACTAAATTAAGAGCAAGTTTAATAAGTATTAACGACTTCCATGGGCTTGTCTTGCAGAGGAAAGTTTTTCAAAGGAACGTTTGCGATTAGAAATTGACACTCTGAGTGCATTTTCTATATATACTGCTGGCCACCTTAAATGCAACACCCTGAAGGAAGCATGCAAATAACATGAAATTTACAATATGCATTAGCGGAGGTGAGATATGCAAATGATTAGAATTTCAGCGCAGACACACATCACGCGCGCCTGTGGCATACCCTCAAAACATATTTAAAACTTGGAGATTTCGACTATTTCAAGTTCGGCAATTGTGTTTTTCTTGTGGTTTTTTCAAAAAACGATCAGTTATGTCTCGTAGAAAACAACAATCAGCTTTTGATCAAGTATCCGAGTTCGACAGAGGAAGGATAGTGGCCTACCGAGATGATGGATTATCTTTCAGAGAAATCGGTGATCGTGTTGGACGAAACCAAACAACTATAATGCGGATATGTGACCGTTGGATGCAGGAGGGTACAACGGACCGACGTGGTCGATCGCATCCACCTCAGTGCACCACTTTACGTGAGGACAGGCAAATTGTGCGTATAGCAGTGACGGATCTCTCAGTCACATCACGAACCATAGCACAGCCCATTGAGTCTGTAACGCATCATTCAGTGTGCGTACCATTCAGCACGCCGTTTGGCAGAGTGGTCTGTCGCAAGACACGTCCATTTAACTGGTCTAACCTTGACGCAGAACCACAGACGTCTCCGCGCGACGAAATAAAGATGTGGGCGGCAGAATGGAATGAAGTTAATCTTTACTGACGAGTCACGCATCTGTCTGCAACACCACGATGATCGGATTCAGTGGGGAGACACTGTTGAGAAGAGGATGCTGAACAGCTGCGTTATGCACCGCCACTGATCCTGTACCAGGTATTATGGTAGGAGGCGGTATTGGATGTCACTCTCGCACTCCTCTAGTACGCATTGCCGGTACTTTAAAGAGCCAGCGCTACATTTCGAGGTTTGGAGTCAGTTGTCCTTCCTTACCTTCAGGGCTTGTACAACCATATTTCAATGGATAATGCGCGAACACACGTGACACGCATTGTCCAAAAGGTTTCGTCAATCACCAGATTGAATTGCTTCCCCTATTGGCTCGCTCTCCAGATCTTTCGCCTATAGAAAACATGTGGTCCATGGTTGCTCAACGATTGACCCAGATTACACCCTCAGCTGCCATACTAGATCAACTTTGGAAACGTGTGGAAGCTGCTTGGTCTATACTGTAACCCAGAACACATCAAAAGTCTCTTTTAAATCAATGCCGGGCGTGTGGCAGCGGTGATGCTCAAAAAATGGCGGCTACTCTGGCTACTGATTCTGGCAGGAACCACACACTTCACAGAAGTCTATAAATTTAATCATTTGATACTTGGTCAACATTTTATCTACAAAATAAATTTTTTGTTGTGCTATCTTTTGTCTTTCTTGGTGTTGCATTTAGGGTGGCCAGCAGTGTATTTTGGGTGAGATCTATATTTTGTCTTGAAAGCAGCCACCGCTTTTTTCAATCTGTTAATTTAAAATTCAGAAAAAAATATATATTCAAAAGTTTACATATATAAAATTTAATATACTTATCTTATTAATTTGTACCGTTTATAACTGAAAATAGTTTTGTAGCTTTAGCGTCAAAGTATTATTATTGCATTCAATACATTATTATTGTATGGGGGCCGAAAAAAATGATTGAAAAGTGGGTTGCCGTATTGAAAGTTTGAAAAAAGAATGACTTATGTTATTAATTTGTACGGTTTATAATTAAGATCGCGTATTGTACTTTAGCGTCTAAGTGCTTTTTTTGCATTCGTACATTATTAATGTATAAGGGGGGGCGCGAAAAAAATTGTGTTTTTAAAGGGGGCACCTGTATTGAAAGTTTGAGAAAGCATTAAGCCTCTTTTTTTCAATCAAAACATTTATTAAAAAACACAATTAGAAATTTTTTTACATTTTATCTTGCGAGTAGTACTGAACTATTTCCCCAAACGATAATGGTTTAATTACATTTAATTTTACGAACAATAATGTTACACAAACAACTCAAAACAAACAACATGTTGCCTTTGCAAAAGCTAAATACAGTCGATGGCGTTGGAAAAGGGCACAGAATAAACAATTTATTGTACAAAATATGTATAAAAAGACACGTGAAAAAAAAAATCTTCAAGTTTTGACACAAGTTGCCAAAATGTTCGTAAGTCCCAAAAAAAAGATGCCGGGGGCCTTGGTAACTTTTTAAAAATTAGATTTAATCAATTTAATTTTTTTTAATTATAATTAAAATTTCTGTATTGTCATTCAAAATAATTTTAAAAAAAATTTCAGCTTCATTGAGCGCTTTAAAGTATTTTATTGACGATTGATAATTCTACCAAGAAAATAAATAAATACATAAAATCGTAAATAGTAGAATTGAATAAATTCAAAGATATTTTGCCATATCTCAAGTTCTGTGCTTAAAAATACCTATTATACTATTCAAAATATTGCGTTACTAACAAAATGAAGAATTTTTTTTTTTTTTTCTTACATTTTCAACTAATAATTAAGTAAACAAATGTTTTTGTTTTTTTTCGCAATTTCTGAGATTTTACATCACACGAAATTAAATATGTTTACAAACTCGGAAGTCATTCATCAAAAATGAGATGAATTACAATTAACCAATATTAAATAAAATCTTGTGTTGGCGAATCAACCTTCCTGGATTTTTCACGGAAATTTAATGCAATATTTTGTTTCTCGATAAATCGTTTGGGTCATTAGCACCAAATACAGTTTAAATTCTAAATAATATAAAAAAAAAATTTAAGTCAATTCCTACTTAAATCAACAAAGAAAAATTTTATTTTAGCTACTTTTTATTTAATAGTTACAGTTAATATAAATATGTATATACATATGACAGAATCATAACATTAAGTGGTAATTAATTTTTTTAATTATTATTAAAGTATCGTATTGTCCTTTTAATTTCAGTCCAACTGAATGCTTTAACACGTGAGAAAAAAAACCTTTTCAAGTTTTGACACAAGTCGCCAAAATGATCGCTAAGTCGCCAACGTGGCTGTATTTGTAATTCTTTAAATAATTAGTTTTAATCAATTAATTTTTATTAATTATAATTAAATTATTGTATTGCCATCCCAAATGATCCTGTTTATAAAATTTCAGCTCAAATCAGCGCTTTAAAATGTATTTTATTAACGATTGAAAATTTCACCAAGATAAGTAAATAAATATATAAATAAATAAATACATATATATATAGAGAGAGACAGTGTGAGATTACAAATGAGAATTACTTCTATAAAAGTAAGTAAATTTATTCAAATTTTTTATACCCCCACCTTTTCCTTTTACATACAAAATTTGTTTGAATCCCTATAATTATTTTATTACCTTGCATTCATTGTTTTTACTGTCAATTGAAACATTACAGCTTCTCCACAAATACTATTTTTTCCTTCCCTTTTTATTCGAAAATGACTCTCGGATAAAATAGAAAGGATTCTCCGGATTTCTCAATATCAACGAGAATACCACTTTAATTTTTTGTATGTAAATTTCACACTTCCGGTATAATGTTTTTATTTCCAGGGTCTTTTTCTTCCTTTCTTGATGTTCGCAATAATTCATTTTGATGGGAGGATAATTTCTTCTTGATACTTTATTTTAACAGTTCTTGAAATTAAACTTTTTTTAAAATTGTCTGGAAGTTCAATTTTCAATACTTGTCAAGAAAGAAAGAAAAAATCTGCATAGAATATTTTTATTTTCCTGAAAAATGTATGTTTAATACTTTTGATGATATGGGACTTGAAAAACATTTTATAATTTTGAAATTAAAATGTGATATATTTTCTGATTTGTATGGAATCAGATTCGATCATTTTTATATTCACATGCAAAACATTTAAATTAATTGTATTTTAATGAAAATCCTTTACAAGGTATTAAAAGAATCATCGCCTGGTTTGAGAGACAATAGGAGTCCATTTTGATATTAAATTTATTGTAAAATATTGCACATATATTGGTTCTTAACCATACACAATTGCATTAATTTAGTAAATACCTCTATGTCTAGGCAAAAAACCTAACCAAAAAACACTGATACTTTGATCCAAATATAAATAAAAGTTATTGGAAAAGAAATGCATATATCGAAATATAAAGAAACCATTTTGTTAAATTAAAATTTAATTTACCAGATTTTAAAAATTTAATAGAAATTCGAACAATTTTGTTTATTTAAATTTTTCTAACTAAAAATGAACGAGAATTTTAAGTATAAATAATATATTAGATAACTAAAATATATTATTAAATACTCGTATATTATAAAATAAACTAATTATATGAATTTGGGGTATTTACATTCTGTACCGTCGACCAATTTCGCCAAATGCCGCGATATGCAAGTCCTAGTGGAAAACGTGCCCGCTTATATTCGAGCGCAATAATAACACCAATGGTATAATTTAGCGAAATTTTTCGAGTTGGCGACGTCTTTTAATTTGTTAGAATGGGTCGATGGTATAATATGTAAGAACCGAATTTTGGAATTAAGAAATCTTGAATGATATATATAATGAGGTGTAATAATTTTTTACGTCTGCTTTTTTCATTCATTTATTTTTGATAAAAATATGATTCAATGGCGCTTTAAAATAGAGTAGACTGTTTGCTT
The DNA here is from genome assembly GCA_019973955.1 of Trichonephila inaurata madagascariensis. Classification (NCBI taxonomy): domain Eukaryota; kingdom Metazoa; phylum Arthropoda; class Arachnida; order Araneae; family Nephilidae; genus Trichonephila; species Trichonephila inaurata. The sequence goes on from BMAV01008951.1 coordinate 20,019, forward strand.
TTGATGGTATATCTTGACAGATTTTTCTAAAAATAAATTAAATTAACTTATATTGTAGAAACTAGTTTAAGATAGAAACATTTTAATGAAATGAACTTTTCACTATAAAAATTGAAATAATGATGAATATTCTTATCCGATACTCTATAAATAAAAGACTTGTACGGTTTTTTTTTAAGATCATCTTGCAAAAGTTAGGAAAAACTATCCTATAATCAGAAGAAAAAAAAGTTGGTAAGATTATGTCATTGAGAAATTAGTACCTGGATCAATAACCTTAATGTCAATGTAAAGTTATTTGGCATTACTCGAAGAAAAACTTCCAAGAAGCCAGTCATTGTACAGCCATTAAATCTTATCATTTTCCTTTTTTAAAATTCATAGTACTCAATTAAAGTTGATTAATATTTATATATTTCTAATTAATGATAATGATCACTGAAGTCTTCCCATTTTTGTCTCTAAAGTAATGAATTACTCAATTAATTAATATTTATTGCTTTTCATTGTGTGGTGATTAATAAAATAACTTGATGAATATTCAGATTTATCACATTACCAAAAGCACAATATTTCAGTTGAAGGTGTTTCATTAAATTCAGACATATATGTCAAAGCTTTAAGTCAAGTAACCCATATTTCGTATAGATATTCGCAGAACCTGCAAACATCAATCAAAAGTTCAGTGAACTTTAAGAACCTGTCATATGAATGACTACTGAAGATAACTGGCGATATGGGGAATATCGGTTTTGTTTCCATAAACAACATTCAATATCTAACGCGTACAAATGACATTCGACAGATTTCCAGTTGGGAAACACATAAGGTTCCATAATACAGTTATATCAATCCTTCTTTCATTGAAAATAAATTTGATGAATTCTAGAAATATATCCGGAACTCAAAACAATCTATTGTTTTGCTTATCCTCCGCTGAAGATAATTTAAAAGTCTTAATAATTGATGTTTCAATGAAAGATGAAACTTTTAATTTCTAACACATGAAAATACACACATGTCTAAAGGGTACTTTTTAAAAATAAATTTCTTAAGTTTTTTTTTAACAAAATTTAAAAGATATTTTGCAAAACCTCTTTTTTCTTAACTTTGTAAATTAATTAATATTTGATTTTTTTTTGTTTTGTTTGCTAATTTGACGAAATTCCAAACCAGTTTCAATTGCTTCTATAAAGATATTTTTAAAGCATCGAATGTATATTTATTAAAGATCTTTGTATAGCATTATGTATGCTAAAAGGCTTAACATTTCTCGCGTTAAATTAGGTATGAGTTGAGATTAAATTAGATTGAGATAAGAGTTTTTTTCTGTGACTACATTATGGCTAAATACACTATTTGTATCGTATTTATACAATGAAACCAGGGACTCATTTAAATCAAAAATGAAGAAAGAATTTACTGAAAATTTTTGACTAAGCGACAACTATTTAGAAGGAGGAAAGAGCCTTTGTAAACAGAGAGAGTTGCAACCTCTGACGTTTGATGTTCTACTCGGAAATTCGGAACTGAGATAAGGATAAGCCAGAAATAAAACGGAGATCGGAAATACAAAACCCTTGTTAATTTAAGATAAGACTTCTTTTGTTCATATTTTTATATAAATAATGTTATCAATAAATTTGATTCAATTAATGACTAAACACAACCATCTTTAAGTTTATTTTAAAATAATCATTTCAAAGATATTTCTGTCCAATAAGTTCTTTCACTCAGTTAAATTCTGTTTTCTTTTCTTTTTTTTTCCAATTATAATTTAGATGAATCGACATATAGACAAGTACAATGATAACAGTAAGGCTCACATATAGGTTTAAATTTGTTCAACTAACTATAAAATAAATTTTTATTTAATAAAACGCGTGGAATTGCTTCAGCAAGTACAGTTGAATGAAATTTGTTAAAATTTTATTATTCATGATTAAAGATATCAAACTTGAAGACTAATGCCAGCTAAATAAAAATAAGTGTTTATTCTTACACAGAATAAATTGTTTTAAAAAAATAAAAACACGCTTTTATAGTGAATCGAACTAAAAAGTAAAAAAATAATTCTTAACATAAGAATAAAATGATTAACGAGAAAATTAATGTCATTGGGATAAAAGTGTGGGGTGCTCTATATTAATTGTTATAATTTCTTACTATTTCTATTCCGACATGCTGAGTTAGTGTAAAAATGTAGTACCATCCCACGCTTTTACCACAATGAAATTAATTTTCTCGTTAATCATTTTATACTTATTAAAAAAAAATTTTTTTTTAACTTTTTAGTTCGATTTACTATAAATCATGTTTTTTTTTAGTTTTTTTAAACTATAACTTATTTTTCATTTTTTAGTTCGATCTACAATGAAAGCCTGTTTTTTTAGTTTTTAAAACTATCATTTATTCATTGTTGAATTTATCCTTGAGTTTGATATTTGGAACCGGAATTATGTGGCTGTGCTGGAATTAGTCTTGCTCTTCAACGGATATTAATCAATGGGTCAGAAGGGTATTTATTCTCTCCATTTTCGGGGCCTCGGATCAGTCCCATATCCTTATATTTCAAAGATTCTGTCTCTATAGATACATGCCTAACAAAAAAAGTGTGTTAAGAAGAAATATTAAATGTCAATCGTATTATATCACCTTTTAAACGTATTGCTATAATGTTAATTCGTATCATCACTTTTAAACATATTGCTTTATCAAAATAAAAAGTATTTTGCAGTAAGAACATAAATTATTTTTATTCACATGCACGAGTCTTTTTTTATTTTTTATTTTCATTTTCAGAAAAACTACGCACCCAACCTACCCTTTTTCACATAAAGAACACTTTTTTTTTGTTTTGTTTTATTTTGTATTAACCGCAAGCCTATTCGTGGTCTTAGGTTTGCTCCTTAATCTTTTAATCGCCAAATCGGGAAATGGCATATGGAATTAGTCGCTAAATCTGAAAATGGTTTATGCAATTAGTTGCCAAATCTGGAAACGATATAATGAATTAGTCGCCAAATCTCGAAATCTTTAAAATCCATTTTTATGGGGATCCTGATCAGGGCAATGAAACAAAATTATGAAATTATTGTATTGTCATTGGTCCATGACAAGTGCGAAAAATTTCGAATTAATCTGATCTTTTAAAGAGGGTAAAAATCGAGTTCAAAGTTTCCATTACATACAAGTGAAACTTACAAAGCGTGTTAAAAAGAGGAGAAGGGGAAACTCATTTTTATTGAAATAAGAAATTTATTATGATAAAGAGAAGTCAAAAGAACAAAAATAAAATACTTGTCTCTTCATGTTACTACGAGCTTTTGTACTTCAGCAGAAATCTTGTTTCTAATAATCACTTTCAAAGCTCACAAAAGAGGAGACTTAATAATTCGGGATGTAACATCAATCTTATTTGCTTTCATAAATGTAAATAACATTTCGGGAAAAATATGTTAGGAACATGAAAATATGCGAAGCTTTGTCCAGTATTTTCAAAGCTGTCAGGCAAAAATTTGGAAGATTTAATCACGTCATCGTACTTTATTTTCTCCTTTGTGTTTCTGAATCAGTTATTTGTATATATGTTATGTTTTGGTATTAATAGAAATGTGCAATTGAGAAATATTAAAAAATCAATTGTTAATTTTTTTACTGAAATGGCTGTAACACAGTGCTGCTCAACCTTTTTAACACCCTTTTATCAGCTTCACTTGTATGCAACGGAATCTTTGAATTCAATTTTTACCCACTTTAAAAAGTCAGATTAATTCGAAATTTTGCTCACTTGTCCAGGACAGATGACAATAATTTAATAATTTTGTTCTATTGTCCTGATCAGGATCATCAGGACTAACGATTTCCCATTTTTAGATCTCATCCCGCATCTGGCGACTAATTCTAGATCCCATTTCCAGATTTGGCGACTAAAAGATTAAGTTACAATTTAGTTCGATTAACTATAAAAGGGTGTTTTTAGTTCTTTTAAACTGTAACTTATTATCGCCACGGACCGATAAACGTTTGATAATTTTACCACGGCCCACTGAGGAGGGCAGACGTTGATTGTTTATATTTTAGATCGTTTTGATTTAATGATTTTCTTTAAATTGTATTTAGATATCCCTGAAGAATGAAATATAGTTGCAGCAAAAATGAATATGAAGATATTTATCATAGGATATAAAGTGATTTTAATGGAAAGTTCAATAAGCCCGTGAGAAATGCACCACAGTAAAAAAATAGAAATAGTAATTTAATGCTCCACGGACGGCCCGATATCATTTGATCCATGGACCGGGGGTTAAGGACCACTGCTATAACGTATTCAACAGATACATAAGGTGACCAACCGTCCTCCTTTAGGGAGAACAGTCCTCCTTTTATAGGTTTTGTCCTTCCTCGAAAAGTGTCCTTCTTTTCAATAATTTAAAACATATGTTAATCTCTGTATTCAGAGATGAACCCAACATGTTTCCGAAATGTCGAAGAATGGTATGAAACAAATATTACAGGAAATAACAGTTTTCAATGTTATTTTTTAGCTTTGTCGAAAGTAAATTGTGGAGAATATCTCTGGCGTAGTTAGTTCTGAATGGGCCTCGTATCAAAATTCCTTTTTTAGCCCTTTTTAGAAAAGAAAGCCTGTTAGTGGTACTGTATTAACAAATATTGGGCCCCTGTAGCTTGGGGGCTCCGTATCATTTATACGGCGGTAGCTACGCCCTTGGGCAGATATAGAAAATTACGTTGAGTTTTTATCGAAAGAAATGCCTGATATTAAAATCGATGACAATGGTCTGTTTGAAGTAGAAAGAATGAATGTATAGTTAAATTCTAATAAATTAGAACAATTGGAACAACAACATGCTGAGAAATTGGTAAAAGATGGGTAAAATTACTGAAACCATTTAAAAAATAAACACATTCCATATGAAAATGTAATTATTCTTGTTGAATTTACGTTGTTCTGCCCTGGAACTAATGCAGCAGTTGAAAGAGTTTTTTTCAGTTAGTAATCTTTTTTGAGAAGTGACTAGTGTGAGAAATCAAAATTAAATGTTAATATTTCAGCTACAGTGTTTACCAGTAAAATTCAGTATGAAGGATATTTTTTGCCCGAACTTTCCGATATATTAAAAAATGTTTTTTTTTTGCAAACATTGAAAAAAATAATCATTCAATGGAAAAATACTCGCTTAAGAATTAAAAAGAATGCAAGCGGAAAAAAGCGTACTTTTGTTTGAATTAATAAAACGTTTGATACATTTAAGTTGTAATTTTTTCTTATATTTTTCGTCCTCTATTTCATTATAAAAAAATAGTCACCTTAATATACATAAGCCTGGCTAAAGATATTCAGTGTGAACCACGAATTTGTAGTGCTTGTTTTTATATTTTAGTTGTAATCTTCAGCATAATTAATAAATCAATTATAATAAACTATCTAGTAATATACTTTATTAAAGTAATAAATAATGCATGGAAATGAGAAAGATATTTTACATTAAATAATTCCTTCACTTAAAAGAACAGAAAAAAATTACATAAAAACTGCAAGCGATTTTATATTTAATATAAGTAATTTTAAAGTTAGATCTTCAAAATTGTAGAACGAAGTAATGAAATATATTCCCCAATCAAAAATTTCTAATTAATTTATTTGGTAACTAAACGGACTAATTTTTTTTGTCTTTGGGATCATTTTTATAAAATTTCAGTTAGTTTATTTATTTTAAAAATGTAAGATGCTCCTGTGTGGCGATTGCACCATTTTTTTTTCTTTTTCATTTATGTTTTTAAAATAATTTTAGTATTAATAGTTTTAAATTTAAAAGTTATAATAAAGTTTGGTCAAGAATAACTGGTATGAAAGAATAGTTAATAGTCAAACAGAATGGAATTTGTAGGGAAGAATTATATTCACGTAGTTTTGCGAATTAAGAAGTAAAAGTAACATAAAGGTTTAAATATATATATATATATATATATATATATACGTATATTGCTAGCGTATTGTTTGTTAATTTATTAAATTCGATTATGATTATTCTAAAAACGGTACTCATTTTTTGATATAATCTGAAATTTAACAGATGGATATCATAGAATAATTTGCGAACGAAACAAACATTCTGTTTGAATTAAAAAGGAAGAAAATGTGTAAATTTTGTTTCACGAAAGAAAAAAATAACGCTAAACCAAAAAGTATATTTAAACAAAACTTTTGGGTTTTCTCTTCTCTTTTTCATTTATTCACATTCATAAACAGAAAAAAATGTATGACAAATAAAGAAAACGCACATTGAAACTATTCTCGTAATCTTAATAACAATAATTTAAATGATAGAAATACATATATTTTTTGCAATTTACAATCCTTTCTTACATTCTTATATATTTTTAAAAACATTGTTACAGGCTAACTGAAAGTGTAAAATGTTTAAGAGACACTACTCAAGTATATGAAAAAAAGCATCATTCATAAAGTTGTACGTTTGTAAACATTCATGATATTTTTGTTAAAAAATATTTTTTCCCTTCTATGAAAACCCGCTCTTACACCGGTCTTTTCAAACGTGAGAAAAAAGTTTTTTTTTCCGAATCCGAAACCCGTAAGTGACGTCACTTACTAGCCACTGTTGATAGGTCAGTATTTGAAACTTTAGCCAATCACAGCTGGCGTTGTGGGTAGAGATTGTTTTGGCGGATTTTATGCGACTGTTTATAAAGGTAACGCGTTAGAGTCAGTTAAATTTCAGTTTTTAAATCAAAAAGTGTGTACGAAAACTTTTATCTCATACTTGTGTTAGTTTCGAAAGCTATTTTATTAGTGAAAAAGTGTCTGTACCTGTTTGTGCCACGTAAGAAGTGTTTGCAAAGTAAGTACACATTTTGTTTTGACAATATTTCTTTGTTCTCGTAAGCATCTTCTTTTGTCTTGTGTTATCAATACATTTTTATCTAGTCTATGTATCTAATGAATTGCATTGCTTAATGTAATTTTATAGATTAATCTTTAAATAACCGATAATATCTTAAAGCACTTGTTTGACAGCTAATTGTATTGAAACTCACCAATGCGTATTTGCTTGTACTATTGAGCTTTATATATTTTGTTTATTTTCCTTGTGTGCTGATATTTAGACAATTATCAGTAATAACTAATAATTTCGCAGCAATATAACTGCTGCTGAAAGCTATAAAGGTGTAATTTCTTTTTTCTTTTTTCCCATTTAGGTTTAAATTGCTGAGTTTTAAATCATGACTGACAACAAATGTAAGTTTATTTATTGTATTAAGAGCTCTTTATTCCACATAAATTTAAAAATTAACAATTTAGAATACAAATTATAGTTATAGTTCTTTTGTGGAATGGAAAATAGTAATGTAGTTTTAACATTTGAAATTTAAAATGGTAAGGCACTGTTACTTTAGTTTTGTTTTTCGACGTATTCTGTATTATTACAATTACTTTGATAAATAGTGCTGTTTTTGTGATTGTTTTCAAATTTACTTTTAACTCGGTAAGTTTTAAAAGGTTAAATTTGTAAAGATTTCGCTTAAAATATTTTTAAAATTAAAATCGTGCCTACAAGAATTTAACCATTAAATATTTTGGTATTTGAGTTCTTTTATATATAATATTTAAGTCGTTAATTGCCTAATGTCTAGTTTTATTGCATAACTTTAAATATGGGTGAAAATACTATATTTTAAGTGATTATGCAGATTTACATATGTGTGTATCAATTAATAAAATCTGTACTTTATATGTCAAAATATTTATTTTGAATGGTTATTTAAAACTTTAGTGGTAAATCTAAATGATTTTCTGTAAAAGTATTTGAATAGTTAAGTGAAGAACTATATAAATAGTTTTTTTTCTAAGACATAATTGACTCCTTTAAAATGTTGGAATTTTCTGTCGTGAAATTACTAATGTGCTTCAAAAAATTATAAGTAGATTCATAAAAACTTTATCTTTAAAAAATTTTACTTATAGAGTAAGTTTTTATAAGTCTTGTAAATTTTTATTCTTTAATGTGATAAAATTATTCGTGGTTATTCATCAATTTTGAATATATATATGCAAGTTAAACTATGTGTAAGTGGCATATGAATCAATTGTGTTTAAGTGGCATCGGAACGAAATCTAGTTTTCATATTTCACTGAGGAATAGCACTGCTTTTAAAATTTCAAATTAATATGAATGCTTTAATATTGTGATAAAAAAAAAATAAATGCAAGATTATTTCTTTCCTTTTTTTTTTTTTTTGATGAAACCAATATTTAAGTAATTTCTGAATACTGATGGACAAGATTCTATTGTATATGTTTAAGATAATTCTGATTTAAATTTTTAAAACCAGTTTTATATTGAAAGATTTTTCAGTTAAATATAATATGGATTAGTGCAGAAAGTGTTTTGATGAAAATTAGTGGTTCTCGCAAGAATTCAGGGTTCAATTCCTCCCTATCCATGTACCAACAAATTTTTAATTTTGAGTGTGAAGGTTGTGCCTTGGCTCTTTCATTTTTTAAAAATTTTTAAAAAAACAACCTTTGTCATTTTGTTATTGAATTTATGTAAATTGCCTATACATATCTCTTTTTGTAGATTTTTCCACATTCAGATTTTAAATTTGAATATGTAATTTTTAATAAATAGGTTGGCAAATTTTATTTACTTGTATGCTTTATAATAATACTTATGACAATTTTAATAGTTAATGTTTATACTGTTTTTCAATTAAGACTATTATATGTTTAAATTTAATCTGTTTAAGACTATTTTGATTACTTTGGCAACGTTTAATTTTTTAGGGGCTTTAGGTAGAAATAGTTTGTTTTATATGTGCATAAATTATTCAAATTTTAAATGTGAATTTCATTCAGTTTATAAATTTAACAATGTTTTATGATAGTTACTCTATTTAATGTATAATTTAAATTAAAAAAAATATACTTATTGAGAGGGTTTTGGTAAATTTAGGATTACAATTTTTCAAGAAGTTAGCAGAAATAGAATTTAAGATTTATTAGAATTTTTTGATGGTATAATTTAGATGAAGTGAAATGGAATTGAGCAAGAGTATTTTATAATCTTGCACGTGATAGTAAGTCATAAAATTCTTTTCATTCATAGCAAAAAAATAAATTTTCTTAAAATTTTAGGTTTTAATTCTTTACTATTAAATTTGAATAAAATGTCAAGAAAGATCTTGAAAAATTTCCTAATAATGTAATAAATCTCTAGTGTTGCTTTTGTAAATTTTATAACTTGGCAAAGTAATTTGAAATTTTTTTATTGAATTACTATTTTCTAAATTTCTGATATACCTTTGAGTTAAAAAATGTTATGACTAATATTTCTGTTAAATATGTTAATGTCTGCTTCCTAAACAAATGTTTTTTCTGTCAAATCTAATCTTAAAATATGCTTAATTCTGAAGCAAGTTAAATTTTATTCATCTCTCATCTTTAAAAACCAATTATATGTAAAATATATATAGCTTTTTGTACTGTTTAAATAAATATTTAAAGACTTTTCTACATGACTTGAATTGGTGGTTAGAGTGTCATGGGTTCGAATCCAGGTGCCACTGAAGACCCACTGAGATGTAAAGAAACTTGATGTACATAAATATGTTGAGGCTCAATATCCTCCTGGGTGTGGTAGTTAGGAGAAGGGGTGCCAGCTTAGGTGTCATCCCTGTCACTTGACCAAGGTTCAAAATAATAGTCCTTCACCAATAGCTCCTGTGGTTGCTATATAATGTGATATTAATACGACTCTCTTTGCTCAAAGACTTGGCATTATTTCGTTGGCTTAATTATGGCATTGTATGTAAAAGAAAGATTTGTAAAATTTTAGACTCTTTTAGGAGAAAAACAGATTTGCTTACTAGATACAGAAGGGGGAGTTGATTAAAAAAAACCCTATGAAGGAAGACTTCTGATGAAACTTATCTATGTAATTTACAGCTGAATACTTTTCTAAAATATTATTCATTATATTCATAAGTATAGTTCAGTATATTTAGTAAGAAGGGAATGAGATAAACTTATAAATGTGAGACTTGGGGGGGGCAGAGTGATCACAGGAATGAAAATTAAGAATTTTATTCTTTTGAAGTATATCTCACTCTCGCCAACTTTCACTCTTGGAGAGTAGTTTAACATGAATTATTACCTCAATAAATGTTCTTGATGTACCTGTGCTTGTTCCGGTTTTTACTATAGTTTAACAATATTTTACTTTGTATTAAAAATGAAAGTTGGATTGGAATTCAGTATCTTATATTGCAATTAAATTATTTTACAAGAAAATTTTTTATGTTAAGTAGTTTAACTAGAATAGTCTTCCTGTTAAGTAACTTTTCCTTGGGGTTTTATTAAGGTATAACAAATACTTTCATTGATTGTTTATAATTCCTTATATTCTACCGTTTTTATATATGAAAATGGAAAGATGCTTTTAACAATATGCTTAATTTGTTCTGTATGCTTACTGCTGTTTAATATTGACTATTTTGTTCCATGTTAAAATTTCAACTCAGAAGTCATAGAATATTTTATAAGTTTATATATATAATTTTTACAACCTTCAAATTTCAGTTTGTGGAAATTCATTTTAATACAATGTATTAGTGACACTAGTGAGCAGCAGTGAAAATTTCTGTTGGTAATTTTTTTCTTTTGTGTTGGAAAAGTCATTCTTTTAAGTTTTGATAATTTAAGTCACATGAATAAGTTTGTACATTTACTGTGATATTGGAATGGAAATTGTAGGAGCAGTCATGTGTTAATACTTCTCCTTGAATCTGTAATTTTCTTTTTACCTTTTTTATACTTTTGATTGATTCTTTAAAGAAGAAATTTTTTTTTTAAATATTTATACAAATGATTTAATTAATCTGACTTTTCCCCCTTTCATCTCTTAAATGTTCTGTTTAAAAACAATTCGTTCTGTAAAGAAAAAATTTGAAACTTAAATTATAGGCTGGTAAGTTTATATTTTTTAATTGGGATGTATTTACCTCCTAAATCTTTGGGATTTATTACAGTGCCCCCCAATAATCAAACACTGGATATATTTGTAGGAAACTGTAGCTGTGGAATTCGAAAAATCCCAATATTTTTTCTTCTACATTTTTGTAAAACTTATGTAATTTATTTTGAAATATTAATTCATATTTATTAAAATGAGTATAAACTGAAAGCGTCACAAACGTATGGTCTAACATCGAATTATTTTAGAATAAATTCATAAATAAGATTATCTACCGTTTTTTTTTTTTTTTTCATTATGGTAATGTTTAAAATCTAGCCAAAACTTTGCTTGTGTGTTTATACTTCATGAAGTAATTTGCTATTAAATTGAATCTTCAAGTAATCGTAAAGGATCAACGAATGATGTTTGAGAACTTACTTTTTTTTTAATATCGGGTAAGAGCTAAATTATATATTTGGAATATTACTAAATTTGTAAATTTATATAATTCGCGAGTGTTTATTGCGAGATTAAACCATTTTAAATAGGGAAATCGAATCTATAACTAAAATGTCTGCCCGACAAAACTTAACTCGACGTGAAGAGTAAATTCATTAGGGAAATACTTATTGAAAATATATGTGAGAACACATTTAAACCTTTTAATAAGGAGAATTATCTAAAAATTTCCCACCTAACCGACTTGGGTTCTTTGAAAGTTTGAGATGTCGACTACTTTCTGAGAATGAAAAATAATATGCGCCATCCGCGGAAAGAATATTTCAAGAACAAATATTATTTACTCTCCCATTGTAATCGTGTGAAGTTTGCAGGTGTGAGAATTTAATGTTTTTAGTTCCAGTGGAATAGAGAAGGGAGAAAATAATGAGTAACCTGATCTAAAGATCCTGCTGCTTTCGGTTGATATGGAACAATTTTAATCTAGAGAAAATGACTAAACTCCGATAAAAATGAGTCTGCCGCTCTTTACAGGATAGCAAAATGAATATTAACATTGAAGCACTATGTATCAGCTGTATAAATTCTCCTATTTGGGGTCCTGAAACATTTCGCAGACAGCCTTTAAGTTACTTAGGAAAAAAAAATCAACGGTATTTCAATTATTCATGAACAATTTGGGGTACATAATTTATTTTAAAATATTTGAAGCTTCTCTTTTTTCGTTTAGCCCCTGATCACTTTTCTAATTAACCTATAGTGAGATTATACCAGGATTCGAGACTACTCTAAAAGCGCCGCGTTTTCGGTAACTATAGCAACTAACTATGCATTTGTTCGGTCAATCACGTGATTTCAAAAATAAGTGAAATGACAACTAATTTTTCTCGTTTCGATCTTTTTATAGATTTAAAAAAGATTTAATCCCCTTCGATTTATAGCCCTTTTTTGACCTTGTTTTTATTCAAATTAAATGATAATTATCTTTGCTGTAGGAATAACGAATGTGTTAAATATTAAAACTGATTCCTGAATTGAACAATTAAAATTGCAATAAATCGTAAAAAATCATTAATATATTAGCAGTTAGAGCGGTTGATTGCGTAGTAAATTTTTCAAACATTTTCAGTTGATTTATTAAAAAAAATGAAGAAATTTTTTATGACTCTTCCTTCCCCGTTCCTGTTGACTATATTGAATAAAATATACAAATCAACTCGGTTTTCAAATATTCATTGCTATGAAATTTCTTTTAAAAAGTATTTGAGATATTTAATAATGTGTAGTAAGTCCAGATTTACTTGTAAAAAAATAGTTAATTGGTAAGTTTATAACGTAAACACGTTTAACTTTCATAACAAAATTTAGTGAAATGAGCTTTGTAGACTTTAAAGTATTTGAGAGGGCAAAGTCACGAATTCGTGGCCGGTGTTGTCACGTCGCGGGTTCGAAACCTAGTGCCACTGAAGACCCGCCCTGTAGAAGATCTGATGCACGTAAAATCAATCGAGACTCGCATTCCTCCTGTTGGCGTGGTGTTGAAGTTTGGAGATCAGGTGTCGTTCTCGCCTTTTGATTGTGATTTAGAATTACGTGGTCTGTCGCCAATATTCTTTGTGTTGCTTCACAATGCAACGTTGATAAAAAAAAATCTTAACATTTTTTGATTTGATGGTAGTTAAAACACGAAGGGAACTATTTTAAGTTACAGTCGAACCTCCATATTACAAACCTCTACATTGCGAATTTTTCTATATAGCGAACTTTTCCCTGGAACAAAGAACATTTCACGATTTTCTTCGTAAAATAACCTCTATAGCGAAGGACATTTTCTATATAATGAACTTTTTCTCTTGGGATTCAATTTTTTTCTCCCGTCTTTTTAAAGTATTTCTGGATATTTCAAGTTATTCTCTTATAGCACATTTTATGGTGATCATAAATTTCGAACTGATTTTTATTAGGTGCCTAATTTACCGAGGGCAATATAATTCGGGGCATTTCATCCAAGAAGTGCAACCTTTGACTCCCCATTGTCCAGTTCAAATAAACATCTTCGAATCCCCTTTCACCCTCAGTGTAGTTGTCTCGTGTCCTCATGTTCTTGAGCTAGTCTTCGTTCATTTGTAGTGTTGATCAATCGTACTGGTAACTTTGTTTCTTGTAGCTCGAAAATGTTAAAACGCAAGTGCTTGAGTATCAAAGAAATACTTTAAAACCTCCAGGAAGTGGATAAAGGCGTCAAGAAACTTCCTTTGCAATTTTACTTTCTTTTATTTTAATAGTTAAGATAATAAAATAAAAATATATTAATTTACAAAAAGGTCTGAATAATTATTTTTTAATATATAGTGTTTACGAACTTAAAATTTGGTTTATGTGGTATATTGAAAGGTGAACCTCCATATAACGAATTTTCCATATAACGAACTTTTTTCGGGATTTAGCGACTTCGTTATATGGAGGTGCGACTGTATTTGCAAAGAGAGGAATAGCCGTAGTGATTAGAAGCAAAGCATCCCAAAATTTGCGTTTTCAAATAGTAAGCTTTTACTGAAGGTCATTCGGAACAACTGTATTTTTACTTATTGATTCTGAAACGTTTCCATGGCGTAGTATAAAAATTCGCTGAGGAATTATAACACTTTAATCATCATCCCTCATATTTTGAAGTAGCACAATCTATCGCAAATGTTTAAATCAATTGAACCAAATAAAGAACTTCCATTAAAATCTAACCATTTATCTATGCTGTTCAAATGAAATAATCTGATCAGGATTATTTCTAATCTTGTCAAGTGTTTGCAGATATTCCCTAACTTTTTGGAATTTTTGTCGTTCAATCTGTTTTCACAAAACTTGTTTAAACTTTCGGAATAAATCGAAATACGTATAAAAAATTTTATGAGGGTTTGAAATCGGGATAGATCTTGTTTTGTGTTTTCGTTTGTCAACAGTATTGATTTGACTGCATTTATATATCAAGTTGTATTCATTTTGCTGTATTAACCAGAAGTTAGAGAAACAATTGCTTGAGATTGTATTTGTCAGGTTTAAATATAATTTTTTTTTAAAAAATTAGCAGCTTTCATATCTTTAATGATTTTATACACTCCAATTGCGTTAAGTAGTTTTTATGCGGTTCTTTTTCTTTCTTTTTTTTCCCCTCAAGCACTCTGCAATTCGAAGTTTTCTACTGTAGAATGAATTTTCTTTAAATATTTTTTTTAATTATTTGTTTAATTTTAGGAGATTTAGTTTAAAATTTAGAGACTCTTGAACGTAGTCTAGATATATGAAACTTTCTTATGCTGTTAACGGTTTTTCAATAAAAATTCACTTAATATATTTAGTTTTAACGCGAATATATATATATATTTAAATAACGCAGAAACACTTTAGTATGAAGTGTTACTTTTAAGCGATTTTCACAAGCTTTATAAAAGTTGGTATAATTAAGATGACCAGTTTTTTTTACTATGAAAAGGACGAAAACCTTAAGAGAAATTTATAACGTAAATGAAACATTTTATTAACTTAAACAAAAATGCACTAAATGCTTAGATGCCTGTTAAACTAATATTTTTCCATTGAATGAATTTTTTTTCTGTCAATACATCATTTTCTAATATATCGGAAATTTTGGAGCAAGAAATATCCTTCATGAATTTTTTTACGGTAATACTGCAGTTTAAGTAACAGCATTCAATCTTGATTTCTCACTTGTCCAAAAACCATTACCAAGTAAAAACTCTCAACTGCAGTATTAGTGCCTGGCCAGTAAGACGTAAATTCAACAAAAAATAACTAAATTTTCTTATGGAATATGTTAATTTTGAAAGGTTAAATATATCCACCCATCTTTTATAAATTTCAACATGATTTCCCATTCTAATTTATCAGAATTTAAATACACATTAAGTGTTCTAATTTCTTCAGACTCGTAACAGTTTGGACTGACATCTCTGAATGGAGATTAACAGATTAGTTTTAAAACATTGAAAAGGAGGACAAGTAGGAAGATACTTTTTGAGGAAGGACAGAACCTATAAAAGGACTTTCCTCCCTGAAAGGACTGATTGGTCACCTTAGTATAATCTTTAAATTTTAGAGTTAAAATAACTTGGCTGTACAGAATGCTTTTCGAGTTGAAGCAACTTTTTCAAATATCTCGCTATTTGAGAGATTTTTCAATATCTCTTTCATATGCCTCCTTTTCTCCGGTCTGGAAAAGATTTTAGATCGTTATCAAGAATCTCAGAACTCAAATTTATTTCGAATAATACTTTCCATGAATTTAAAGTACCATTTTTCGACAGTTTCTGTCTGTTTAGATTTATATATATGAAATATTAAGCCCTCACTGACACTTTCGGCGGTCATGAACTAGTTCTAAACTTTTCAGATTTCCGATCCTTTATCATATTCCTTTTATGCCTCCTAGGAAACGATCTGTCTTTTCGCATTTTATTTTACTATGGAAACGATTGTTATTCTGCGGGGTGTGATCCGTATACCCCCTCCCTCCCTAAGAATATTATTACGCTTGAAATTCCTTTCGCAATCGAATTTTAGATATCTTTTTTAGCAAAAAATGTTTCCAATATAAGAATAATAGTTACTGGTATGGAGGACGGCTATTATTTTACAAAACTCTTTCGTATTTTATGGAAGTGGAAAATGCAAAACTGAATACCAGGAAAATGACACACAAGATCATATTTTTTGATGGCTTGGAAATATTATTCATCAAACTTCTAAAACATTTACTTTGATGAAATTAAAATTGTATTAAAAACTTTAACAGGAAAAATCTTACGAATTATGTTATATCAAATGAATAATAATTGCAAGTGACTGAATTATATATTTTACGTATTTTATTGCGCAGACCCGCATATTAAATGCAAAGTTTTCTGTTTATTCTATTTTTAAATATTTTTGTTAAAATTATTACCGTGAGCGTCTAAGATTCGAACAAATTCCGATACTTTTTTTTACTTACTAAAATATGTGCATTTATTTGATTTCTCCACTTATTTTTGTTCGACTCTTTCGTTACTGATATCTTGTAATCTCTTTTCCAAAAATGCTTGTACTCAAAATTGATATTCATACAACTTCCAAAATATTGTTGATATTTCTTCTATAAAATAAATAACTGCGCAATCTTTAAATCGATACTGAAGTAATTTAATTATTCATGCAAACCATTAGCCATATTCCGAATTATCCCCACCCCCTCCAAAAATCCATCAGATTCTTTATCAGACTGAAAAAAGGCCAAAAAAAAATGTATAAACTGTCCTAATTTAACAAATTTGCCCATTTAAAGAAAGAAAATCTTGTTTTCTTTGTTTCCGGAAACCCTCGGTTCTTTTTGACAAGCACCCTTTATTTTGAGCTTCCCTGCGCGGTATGAGTCATCTGGTAAAATGGATTTTTGGCGACGAACTGGCGACAGTCTGTCTTTCGTCTGTAGTCTGGAGAAACGTATAATCCGGCCCTGCGCACAGTTACTGGGTGTTGGCTTTCCCGCAAGGTGCAATCGGAGTTCTTTATGAAGGTTTCGTAAAAACTGCAGCTTCTTAGTTTATAGTTGAACGTGGAGAATTAAGAGTTGGTCAACGAAACGTAAGATTAAATTTTCTCTCTTGTGCTTCCTTGGGTTTAAAGAGCTTTCTTGGAGAGTTAACATCGTTTTATATTTACAAGCTTTGTATTTCTTCTACACGTTAGGTGAAGATGGTAGCTACAACGTTTATAACGCAAACTTTTACAAAATCTTTCCTGCAGTGCTTCTGCAAAACTTGCCAAGTGCCTAATGTAGGTAAGAAATGTTTTTAGGATATTAGGATCGCATTTATTCAGTTGACTTCTGAAAAATGGTAATTTTAGAGTAAATTTTTGGGGTGATAGTCTTGAAATGCTATCATAAACTTAAAGGGTAATTTCTTTCCTTAAAATCTTAACAAATGATGTATGATTTATATTTTATATTTCCGTCAAGAAGTTTTTTTTTAAATGGCAAATATTTTGTTACAGAACTTCACTTGAACTTTCAAAGCTTCATAAAGTTTTTACTCGAATTGGTTCAGTCTAAAATTGTTAAATTATCTATTCATTTTCTAATTATTTACTGCTTATTTATAATTACTGAAATTTCGATTAAATTTATAATTGTAGTAAAAGAAAAAATACGAAAGATTTTGTACGATCAAAACTCTTTCTATTAATATTTAAGTATGCATGTATATTCTTTAATTACTGTGTATTTCTTTTTCAATTTAAAACTATGCATTTCATGTTGCTATACCAATAACACTTAGTTTTTCAAAGTTTAATGAGTAATCCCTTCTAATGCTAATACATTAAACCCTCATTAATCCGAAACTTATAAACCGGAATTGCCTCTAATCTAGAATTAAATTTATAATATATGTAGATGTGCTTAATTGACCTATTAATGTATTTGGCTATATATCTTTACTATTGTTTGGCCATTTTGTTACCTGCCGTGTAGAGGAGCTGATGCACGTTAAATCTATGGAGGCAGATTCCTCCCGTTGACTTGGTGTGGAAGTTCGGTGAGGGCGGGGTCACGTCGGTTATTGTCATTTGACAATGGCTCAAAATTACGAAGCCCGTCGCCAATAACCCTAGTGTTACTAAATTGTGCAGCGTTAATAAACACCAAGTCACCATCACCTAGAGCTCTACTTAATACAGAACCAAATTAATAAGGATTATCTTTTTACATACAACATTAACAAATGTGATTAGTGTTTTATTTAAAACTAAACAATGCGTGCGTAACAACAAACTTAATTAAATTGTTAATGTAAGTGGTTAATCTAAAAGTGATTCCTAAAAAAAAATGTATTTAATTTCGAATTTTTTTCATAAACAATAAAAAGCACAAAAATTAAGGTGTAAACATAAACACTCGAAAACTAAATTTAAAAAAATATATATATATTGAAAGTAGCGTGAAATTGTCATAAATAGAAGCATTTGGATAAAACAACAAAATATTAAACTGCTTTTATATTTCTAGTGGCTTTAGCTGTATTTCTCTAGAGCCAGATCCAAATCCTAATATTTAGATAGTAATCGTTAGATAGTAATTATTAAAAAATTATATGTTGAGTGATCCGTGTTTTAATATAATTTGCTTTAAACGAGAATTCCAATGCAGAGAGGTACTGGTTTGTTTTGAATTCTTAATGCTTCACGTTCACCCAGTTATGCAGCTTTCCCTGCACTACTGTATTGAATACTGCGCCAAATGGAACGTAGCCAAAAATGGGTTGAACAATGAGAACTGCATATTAAATCTTATTTTAAATATTTTCTTTTTATTACACGAAAGGTTAATAATTCTTGTTTCGAATGAAGCAATTTCGAATGTTTTAATATTTTTTTAGTTTAATTAAAGTTATAAAATGCAGTATTAAAAAAAAATAAAATTAACACGCTATTAAATTGTTCAGGGGTTTCTAATACATCTATTTTGGTAAAAAGCAAACGAGGAATTGTATTGAAAAATTTATAAAGTCGGTACTTAGTTCGATAAATTTTTGAAGCAATTTATATTTTCTTCACTAAAGAATTGTGAAAGATTTTGAAAAATATATTAATTGTACATTTCTAAGAGTTAAGTGTATCTAACAATTTTTGTGTCATTGTTTCTCACTTGCAATTAAGAGTAGAGCAAACTAAATTTTCCATTTTGAAACCCCACACACACATTTTTTTTTTAACATTTTAAAGAATTTTCAGTAGTTTCGACAACTGAAAATCCGCCATGTATAGGGAGCCAATGCACGTTAAACCTGTCGGGGCTCAAACGTCCTCCTGTTGGCGTGGTGTGGAAGTTTGAAGAGGGGATGCTAGCTTGGGTGTCGTCTTCATTACCTGACCATAGTATGAAATTATGACTTCTGTCACAGTAGCCCTCGTGTAGCTTTATAGCGTGACGTAAATAATCCCTCACTCATCCAGAAATTTCAACGTTAAAAAAAGTGCTAATGACATTACAAACTTAATCCAATGACATTAAATTGTTTTAACGTTTCAAATGATGAAAATGATTAACTTTTTCATTGCAACTTAGTTTTTAAAATTTGGGCGTCGTTTAAATTTTAAAAACATTTTATAATCTACATTAAATGTTGGGCTCGAAGTTTAGCCTATCAATTTATCAACCCGGCATCAAAAGGTATAAATACAAGATATTTTTCATAAATACAATTTTCTCTTCGTGTTTTCATAAATATTTTCCTGATTAATTGAAAATTTGGCTATTGTGTGTATTTTTATGTATTGAAATGTTTTGATGTATATTTTTTCAGAGAAAAAAGTTATCGCTCCTCCACCCAGGACTACTTCTAATGTGGTGAGAAGGCCGCCAAAGAAAGTTGCCTTCCTGGGTAAGGGGAAAGTTCGCCAAACTTAATCCCCCTTTCCTTTTTGAAATTTTTGTTTGGAGTTTTATTTCTGACTTTTTTTGGATTTAGTTCCATATCCTGCATGGGAAAAAGCATGTTGCTTATTGACTTATTTCGCTTTTTTTTTTGTTGGTTTGTTGAAATGGATGAACAATCAAATATTTTTTGCCAGTGCATTATCCCTTTTGTTATCGTTTTATTTATTTTTATTATTTGCCAGTGCATTATCCCTTGTGTCTTATCGTTTTATTTATTTTTAAATGATTTCGTAAAATATATTTTTGATGCATGAAATCTTTATTTTTTTTTTTTTGATAAGTTGAATGGTACTAGATTTTTTGTCTTAGCAAAATGATATTTCTTTTGTTGTAGATAGTCATTGCAACGTGGAATTTTTTCCCATTTATTATGTTTACGATTAAATGAAGTATTCTTTTGTTCATCGTATGTTTCATTACTGCATGAGGTAATTTTAAATATTTTTTAATGTTTAATGTTACTCGTATATACATAACAGAGTTGAGGAAATAGCAGCCTTCGGGCACATGTGACCCACAAAGAATTTTTGTGGTCCGCCAAAACTGTAAAAAAACAGCAAATGAACAATGTTCTCTATATTTGATCGACATATATTTGAGCAAAATTTTTCTTGTGTGAAGATAAACAAGAGTAAATATAGATGCAAGTTGGCTGACATTAATTTGCAGACCGTGATGAGAATTTCAACAAGCAATCTCTCTCCTGATTTGAAACAGAGTAGATAAGTAGGGTACACTCTGTCTCATTAAGTTGATTCTAAAACTGAATGTGCTTGCAGATCTAGATATGAAATTAGCACAATACATAAGTTGAATAAACTGCCACTATTTTAGTTTAAATTTGTTGGTTTTATGGTTCAATTTACACCTTTTTGAGATGCAAAGTTAATGTGTACAATCATTTTAAAAAGGTGCGGCCCTCCGGTATTTTCAGCTTCCACAATTCGGCCCTCGAGCCAAAAGAATTGCCCATCCCTGACTACATTAAAATTCCAAAATCTCGAGTTGTGTTCAACATTAGTATTAAAATCACGTTCTAAATTATATTTCATTTTGTGAAGAAAGAAACGTTTAAGTATCTTTTCCGTTATTTGCTCTTAAAATTTTCCATTAGCTTTTAAAGGGGCCTTTCCGCACTCTTTATTTGCTTTAATGGAAATAACATCTCGAGTTTCATTAATAATTCAAACATGTTACGTATCTATTTAGAAACGAACCCAGAACATGTAATAGTGGTATTTGTTTTTATTTCTTTCCTCTTCCGGTAACGCAGTAAAATATTGATTAATAATTCTTTCAAAAAAGGAATGCTCCGCTGAATTCAGAAAGTTAGCGAGAAAGATTTTAAAATGGCTCTTTTGAATACCTTAAGATAGCAAAATATGCGGAGTGCTTCAAATATGAAATTTAAAGGCTTAATGATAATCAGAATTGATTTGATAAAAATTTTTCCGAATTAAAAAAGTGCAGAATTTTTTTTAAATTGAATTTTTTAGAGTTTGTCTGTGCAAGCTTCCCACTACTAATGCATAGAATATCGATTTTTGAATAAATCTTTCTGCAGGTCTAAATGTAAAGGATGCTATTGTAAGCGTTGTTGAATAATTGGCAAGTAAAAATTAAGGTTCATTATAATGCATTGGTAATGTAAATAAAGATGCTATTTAAATAAATTTTCTATATTGTGTGGAACATCTTTATCAACAGTTAAATTTTTCTTTGAAGTTTCTTTACGATTCTGAACTCAAAATATAACTGTAAAATAATAAAAATAATAATAATAAAAAACTGCTTTTCAGTTGAACACTCTCCTTGGAACTCCAGATACTGTTATATTCTAATATTGTTATCCGATTTCAAAAATTATTTTTCTCTTTATTACCGACAGCAAGCATTTATACAAGGGCCTTATTTGAAGCTCTACCTCAAACATCGGTTGACCGAGTATATAGATTTTTACTTATCACGAAGGACAAGACACTTGGTCCACCTTATATTAAGATTCAGTATTTTGTTTTTGTTTTCAGTTAAGTTCATTCTTCATTCAATTCACATAGATCTTTATAAATGCTCTATTAATTCATTCGATGTTAAGAGAATGATGGATTTTGATATACAGGTGCGAACAACTGTAAATTCAGTTGAACTTCTGTTTAACAAAATCTCTAAATCCGGGGGAAAAAGGCTCGCGTGCGCGTCATGTGGAAAATTATTTGGAGATTAATTTTAACACCCTTTATAGGACTCGCTTGTATGTAATGGAATCTTTGAACTCAATTTTTACCCACTTTAAAAGGTCAAATTAATTCTCGAAATTTTGCTCACTTGTCCGTCCAGGGTCGATGACAATACAGTAATTTAAAAAGTTCCTTTGGGATCAGATTATCGATTTCATTTTTTCAGCCCCCATCCGCATCTGGCAAAATTTTGGGACCCCATTTAAAATTGGCGCAAAAAGATTAAGTTACAACTTAATTCGATTAACTATAAAAGGGTGTTTTTTAGTTTTTTTAAACTATAATTTATTTAATATGTATTACGTTCGTGGTTCCAGGAAAATGTCGAATTTTCATTTTATGAACTGTATATACATGGCAAAAAAGCTGCTGCTTTAATCTCTAAAGGGACCGCGGTAGCCCTGGTCCCGAACAGTTCCATCTGTCGGTTAAGCCCTAGTGCCCGAAAACCCCACAGGGGGGCTGATGAATGTTAAACCTGTGGAGCCTCAAATTCCTCCCATGGAATCGTGTGGTAGTTTTTAGAGGGCTTCCAACTCAGGCGTGGTCCTTGTCACATGACCGTTGTACAAAATTACGAAGTCCGTGGAAAATAGCCCCATGTTTTATAGTGTGAAGCTAATAAAACACTGACTTTTTTGTTTCAAAAGGATTGAGGTGAATTAAAGAGTGACGTAATGAAGCCTGAATTTATCTCAAACAAATCTGAACCCTATCTGTGTTATCAACAAAATGTATTCATTATTTTAATTGTGATTTTTTTTTGTAAATTTTCAATTATTTATCATGTTTAACAAGAAAATCAAATGGTTTAATTGCGCAAACGGATTATTTCAATCAGTTTCTTTTTGTAATTTCTGTTAATTTTTTTTATCATAGTTTCTTCCGATTTTTGTTTTATGGTTTATCGTGTAAGAATAAATGAGCACTATTTTTTTTTTTTTCTTCTCTTGACTCGGTTATTGACCTCACGTCTTGGACAACATCCGTATTGAGCGTTTGGCTCCATTATTGGCACTTTCTCCGGTAGAGTCCATTTCCGTTGAAGGTGGTATGCTTTCACGGCACGTGTTCTGCTTTATTATTTTTCTCCCCGATATTCAGACAATGTTGTTTAAGTACGACAAGAAAAAAAACATCACTCGCACGCAAGAATCAGGAAAATAAATAAGGAATATTTTGTTCGAATATTTGTGCGCATTTTTTGGAAGATTTTATAGTTAAGTGAGGAAATTTCATGTCCATCGATTCTTTTACGATTTTGACGTTATTTACCTTTGTAGCTGAACTACCTGGATTTCGGGGCGGGGCTCCAAGACATTTTCTATTGATATTTTGACGTTCTGTTCAAAGTATATATATTAATGTAATTTACTTTTATGATAGTATATTCTCAATTTTTGTTTGTCCATAAAAATAACTAAAAATATGAATTTAGAAATTATAAATTGCATCGACATTATTTTTAAAATTTTTGATTGTGAATTACGTGAAGAGTTATCACTTTATTAGGAGGAATTTATATTTAAAATATACGTACATATGAAAGCACAGAGGCATGGACTTAAGTCAAAAATAAAATATCTTGGTGTATGGGTGTGGTTTGGAGGTTTTAACCCCACCCTGATATACACCACTGACTAAAATAACTGTAAAACCCTTCTTATTTCTACTCGAAATACTTCTAATTAAAACTCCATTTCTAAAAATTCACTTCTTTCTGCAATTGTCTTTTATCCAATAGATTTATTTTATAAAGGATTAATTTTGACTTGAATAATTTTCCTTCCCTCTACATCGTGTAGCCGCGGTGGCCTAGTGATCACGGATTCTGGCTGATGTGTCATGGCTTCGAACCCTAGTGCCTTTAAAACCAGCCATGATGCACGTTAAATCTGTCCAGGCTCGAAGCCCTCTCTTTCGTGTGGTTGTTTGGTGAGGGGGTGCTAGCTCATGAGCATGCGAATGCTCGGGTGTCGTCTGTTAATCAAAGTTTAAAGTTATGAAGACTGTCGCCAATATCCCACATGTTTTACAGTGCGACATTAAAAAAAAAGACTAACTCTGTGTGTAAAGCCATTGCAGCAAATAAATTTTTTTAGTTAATCAAATTTTGCATTGTAAACTACGTATGTAATAATTTCTATCAAAAGTCGCATTTGTTTTAATAACACTTTTTGAAACTATTCCCTTTTTCATTAAAAATAGATTTATAGTTTAAATATTTTGTGTAACTTAAATCACACAAATGCGGATATGTCACAAGCTTTATTTTTCTGTTTTTGAAGAACAATTATATTTGTACGATCCGCAGTCACTTATTGAGATCTGCAAGATAACTTTTAACGTACTAGTTTAAAATAGCAGGAAAAATGCATTTATTCTAAGTTATATTTAAGAAAAATCTGTTAAGTTATATTTTGCATTAAAGTATGGTAGTATTTAAAATACTCTTGCATTACTAGTGAAATATATTGATTGCATGTGCACGTGTTTTAATAGTCTACTAACTATTCAATGACTTCTAAAAGGGCGATGAAATTAGGTCGCGCCGTATATAAAAATTATTTTTACTTGGTATATGGTTTCTATGGAGACCGTCAATTACTGATTATGTGAAAGGAGTCTGCATGCCGCAGGTTAGTTCTCTCTGTCTATTGTTAAACTTTTGTAATTAGTCATTTAGTTTTACTAATGAATGCTTAATGAGAAATGTTGAGTTTAATGTATTTCCTAATAAGCTTGATTATTTTCATCGAGCGCACTCAATCTAAAAAAAATTCGATTATTTTCTCATGCTGCGGGTTAGTCATAACTTTTGAATAGTTTGTATATGTCCCCGAAGAGTAATGTGGATACACATTATTTTTGCATGTTTTGTTGCTTTAATCTTTAAGTATTAATTCCTTATATGTATTTCTAAAAAAATTGCTTAGTTTTTTGCAGAAGTCGTTGAATAATACTGATGCAAATGTGATTAAAAATTGAAAATAAATTATTTTAAATTTGTTTCGTATAACCTTTTAGACTAATGGGAAATGTGTATAACAAAATGGCGGCGATGACATATGTACTGCGCATTTTAAATTAATTGGAAGCTTTTTTCCAGTTTTTTTTACTTTTCTGAAATTTGAATGTGTAGCCAGTTATATATTAAAATCCAATACAAACTCACTTGTAGGAAAAGACATGTTAGGAAACTAACTGTACAGGGCGTCATTTGATGTATGAGGCTCATTTTATCTGCATTGAAGTGTAAAACCGATGAATGTCCTAAAACGAGCTGGTGCAGTGAACTGGCGAGTGTCCAATTCCGCTGTCGGTGACCACTCGGACACTCGTTTAAATAGATTGTACTTTTAGAATCAAGATATAAATATTTGATACTTCTGTACCAAACAGTAGGAAACAAGTTAATTTTCAAAGTGTGTTGTAGTAGACATGTTTGTCTTAAGAGAAATTGATATAAAAATGAATAGAAGGCTAATCGAATTTTTCTCAATATTTTGGTATCTTTTTCTCTTATAAGACTCGTTTTAATATGTAACCTACCACGGGGAAAAGATTCTGCCACTGTTTTCTGTTTCTAGTTTAAATTGAAGTACTAGAAGAAAGGTAAATGTATGTGGCTATTAAGTGATAAGTTATGATTAGGTTCTTTTAAGGGTTTTAAAAGTACATACGATTCACACACAACTTTGTTTTCTTTTTCATATTTTCTCAATGGCCCTTTTTGTTATTTTAGTAATTTTGAATTTAAAATGAATTCTTGTTTCTAATTTAATCTTTTTTTCTTTACGCGAATTCGTATTTCATTTTTAGATTTTCGTTTGAGAGTAATATTTACAAGTAATTGAAAAGCTTTTAGTTTTAATAACTATATATATATTCAAATTACATTACCAATTGAAGATATACAATTGAGAGGGGGGGGGATAAAGAAAATAACTTTTTAAATGTGCCGTGAGTTTTTTAAATATTCCGCTGAACTTTTACCATTTAAATTGTTTAGAAAAAATTCCAATAGTTGATTCTTTGGAAAAAAAATAGAGAAAGGTTGATATAATTTACGTATATGTATGAGTAAAAAAAAAAATATATATATATATACCTGTAATACACATCATACAGAGCTAATCATTTCGATTATGTAGTTTAATTTTCATCTTTGTATTAGAAATTATTCTAATTTAAGTCTTAAAATTATTTTTTTGTGCTATAGCTTATTTACGCTGTACAAGTTTTAAAATCGTAGCCTATGTATGTCGCGGGATAATGAAAAGTTGCAAAATGCCGTTCAAGTCATAAATGAGAATTTTTTCGTTTAAATTTAATCCAATGCTTTTTATAATTGGTCCCTCACTATTTGCTTTTCGTAATTTGGCGAGTTATGCTATTGTATTTTTTAAATTATGCAATTGATGTGCACTTACTCTAACAGTTTCTTGAATTTGCGGCCTGTGTTCGAATGTTTGCTGATAAAATTGAATTTAATTCATACGAACAATTTGTATATTTAAACCTGAACATTCAGTCGTTTTCAAATTTATTTCTCCACTGACCAGCTATGCAAACAACGTATGCCATACATGTTTTATATTTTTCTTTGTTTGCGTACAAGCCCGCTTGTTTTTTTGGTAATAATACTGAAGTGTTGGTAACATTCACAGCAAATGGTTTTAATATGTAATAACACAGTGTATTTGAGTAAAACAAATTTGTGTATTTGCCTATAGGCGTCTTTCAAATGTTATGCTAAATACTAATTGTTTTTCTTTTACATCACTGTTTATTACACGAACTACACAAGAATTTTTCTCGGATTCTTTGTTTCTAAAAATATAAATTCTTTTTTTAAATGTTGCATGGGGAAGATGACCATTTCGTCTAAGATTACCAAAATTTCCATGTCTGGTGGATGACAATCGGATACCCACTTTTAGATTGCAAAAATCGATCTACTTTTTATTACATGTTTCGAGGCCCTAGTAAAGGATAGATGAGTCATTTAGTACAGACAACGCGTCTAGTCTACTCGTGATCAATAAATTCGAGACGGTGAATTGAACATTCGGTTCTACCTACAAAGGTTAACTTTATTTTTTTTCTTTTTAGAAATCGAAACGGTACTGGCCGTTTTGAAAGTAATTGGTAATTAGATTAGATAGCTTTTCATTTTCCTCAAATAAAATATATGAATTTCTGTAACTACAGTTAAACTTTTAAGTTTCAAAACTTTGACAAATAACTTGTCATTTTTAAATGGACATTTTTGACAGGAATTTTTCCATCACCCGGCACTCCATTACCATTCATTTTCTTCCCCACCCCCTTTATTCAATTGACCTTGAACTGTCGATATTTCAGAGGTATAAGAAGATGGAAAAACAAATAGTTTGAAGTGATTGTGTTGAAAATGTAACGGATTTTGTGAAACATCATTTCTCTTCTATCAGCAAAAACGAATCGCATTTCGTTAACGGTAATTGAGCAACGTGAATTTTTATATGAATTATATAAAACTTTATATATTTGGCTTATAGTAGGTGTATATAAACTTCTGCAATAAACGAAATGTCGACATTCTATTTGTATTTCGTATGGGAGTTTATCTTGAAGGAATTTTTCCGTTTCACGGAGAAAAATTGTCTATCAAAAAACGCAATTCGGATTTGATAGTTTTCAAAGACCCGATTTAAAATTATCTTTTTAAAGAATGTTAATGAATCTACAGCATATTGAATTAGCTATCCCGAACGCTTTGAGATAGAGCCAAGTATTAATATGTTTTCATTTATCGTTCAATAATGTGTAAATTATCTCAATTCGATACGTTTTTAAAATTATCTGGAATTTATTTTATTTCTACAGTGTGTAGATTTGTAGAATGAATATGTAAAGCAAAATAAATGGAATTTTAAATTTGAGAAATTTTGTTTTTAAAATTTTTATAATCAACACTTTTTTCTGTGTACCGTTTTTTTCCACAGAAATGCATTCAATGTTTTGATGGTATTTTTCAGATATTTAAAAAAGAAATAAATTTAACCAAGTTAAATAAATTTTAAAACTTATTAATTGTATTTATTGCAAAGTTGGGGTAAAGAATATGAATAGGGCAGATTTAGGTCCTATTTGCTTCATGTGCATCTAATGTTCATTGCGTTTATTGATGCAAATTAAATCCTGAATAAAACGATCTTTTCAATATTGCTAATTGAGTGAGAATTCTTTTACAGCCACTGAAGTGAGATGCTCTGAGCATTCTAAGGGAGGAATCAAATATGAGCTTGTGCTTTCGGAGCCCGTTACTGAATCGCCAAAACATGTCGCCCTTTCACCTCCTAAATCTAATCTTTCTATTGAAGATATTGAAAAGAAGCTGAAAGCTGCTGAGGAGCGAAGACAGGTATTCACTTTCAAAATGTTTTGTTCTTTTTTCAGAAACTAGCTCTTTATATAAATTGCAGTATGACTTTTCAAGTAAATCATTCAGTTTTCTGATTTCAATTAATTCCCTGACAATTTACAAGTTAATTGTTTTGGAATTAAATTTTTAACATAATTTGGGAGCACACTATTAAGTTAAAAATTGAAAGGGGAAATAATATTTAAATCAATAAGTTTTATTTACTATTGAGTAAAATTGTGCCTTTTTTGTAAAATTTTTGTTTTGTTTTGAATTTGATTTTTAAAATTTAATGCTCTTAAGTATTGTTTGAATGCCTTTGAATCTCTTTCAAGCAAATAAAGAAAACTAAGGTTCATTTTTATAATTTTGAGTTTTGCCTTCTTTAGTATTTCTTATTTAAATAAAGAATTTAATTTTTTGCAACAGATTTTATCCTTAGCTACATACATACTTCTTTAAATGACTGTTGTAAATAACTAAGAGAAGATACTTCAAAAAATTAGTCTGATTAATTTTGGACTTATCATTGATACAAAAGCTGGAAATTATTTCAACTATGATTTTTATAGGATTAATTTCTGAAGTTTAATGCCTCTAATTCCTAACAAAGTCAAATTTTTGAAATTATCTAATGAATACCGGAATAAAGAATTTTAGTATTTTATGCTTCTTACTATATTTGAGATCGTGAACAGGTTGTTTTAATTAATTTGATTTAATTTTTATAAATTTCTTATTTTTGCAGATGTAATGATAGATATATTGAATGAAGATCTTTTTATGCTACTAATTTCTTAACAATAACTTTGCAAGTTTTTATAGTTGAATAATAGTTTTAAATGTTAAAAATTCATAATGAATATAATCAAAATATAGTTACTTAGAAGCCAATACATTTTTATCTAATTTTGTTATGTGATTTTGTTGGCAAAAATTTTCAATATTCAAATTTATGAATTGAGATGTTAAGTGATTTAAAATTCAACAAAACAAATGGATGTTACCTTTTTATTAATGAAATTTTTGACAGTCCGTAGAATTACAAAAGTTGAGCTTCGTGACTGAAAAGCTTGGCAACTTGGAAACTGTCAAAGTTAAGAAAGAAGAGTTCAACCATAACTTCATGCAATCTTCTCGGGAAAATCTGGAACAGAAGCTTGAATCCATGAAAGAAAATAGGGAATCGCACATAAAGAATATCCAAGAAAAGGCCAGGGAAATAGTAAGTAATATCTGTACTGTGGATATCTGAGTTACTATTAATTTTAAACAAGCCTAATTTAAATTTTAGTATTTTTAAAAATGTCTGTATAGTTTGAAAGCGTATACTTGTTATACAAAGATAATGTATATACTCAATTTCCTTTGCCATTAGAAGTTTTATTATCTCTGTAAGGCAGGTGCCTGTGGGGGTTGCCGTACTTGTACATTATCCTCGCGACCTAGAGATGTGACAGTGAATGAAGAACCAGATGTTGCCTCACTCTTAATATCTCTTTATTAAGATCTTAACTTAAACAATATACAATAATATATTTAATATTCAAACCAAGTGAATCTGGGGTGAGGAGACATACAATATATGTATTACCAAATTGGGATAACTGCCCATTTGTCTAACCTGCTAATCCTAATCTCAATAAATACACATTTCCCAAAAATTTTAAATTTAAAAGGTTTTGCTTTTAACTTGGGTAAGCAGAAATTTTGAATCCTAACGGCCCGGTTATCCTTGTAGAATGGTATCCCCCTTTTTAACTTGAACAATGGCGGGGGATGTTAAATCTTGATGGATTTCCTGTCACTCTGTAGCTTCAACACTTGCACACATAGACCCTGTTTCACTTCCCATACCCAAAATATCGGTTTTAACTTCTATTTATAAGATTTTTAATTTGAATATCACTCTTTCAAGTTGGTTGGAAAGAATTGCCATTCTGGCCCAAAAGGAGTTTTAGTAGAAATCGTGATGAGCCCGTGCACCTCCTTTCATTTAAAGTTCAAATTCTATGCGTTTAGGTAAACTGAAGATAATTTTGTTATAAATATTTTATTTGACATTGCATGTGGATCAAGAATTTGAGGAATTTGATCATTTGATAAAATCTCAAATTTAAAAACTATATTTTTTTTTCCTTTACATTTCTAATTCTCCATTTATGATACCCTCTCTAATACATATCTACCAAATATCTATGTTTACATAACCCACATTTCAATGACGGACTGGAAATTCCTAAGTACGTTTTCTGCACTCATTGTGTTGAAAATTTTTTTACTGATTTATTTTTTTCAACACTAATGTTTTATGGAAGAAATAAAATTATTTGAATATTAGCCATTTTTAATGGGGGAAAAACCAGTAGTGATTATTCTCTTAAAACGTTTTATGTAAATAGTTAAGTTTACAAATACTCTCCAGAAGTTGCTGTTTATTATCAGTTTTAAATTGAAATTTATTTTTAAAAAAATTTAAAATAAAACTGATTTAAATTATGTTCTAAATATTGCTTTTTTAAAAATTTGTTTAGCAAGTTGAATTTGTGAATGTAAAATCTAGCAAAAGTAATATGAAATATTTTTGTATTAAGCAATTGTTTTGGTACATCATTTAAATACATATTCACATAACTTATTAAAATTTGAAGGAAATCATTTTTTCTTTGTTTTTATAATTGGTATCTATTGTTAATATGAGGGGAAAGTAGCACTAAATGATATATTGTAGTTATGTTTGCATAAATTAAATGCGATGCAATGCCTGAATATATAATTACTTTAAGATGCTAGTAATATTTTTTAACCTGTAGTATATATATCCCAAGGATCGCTATTCTGCTGCTGTCAATGAGCTCCATATTAGTGGAGTGGATTTTTTTGTTATACACAAAATATAGAAAGATATTTCTCCCAGCGTAAATTTAACTTTGGATTGTATTTTTCCTCCTTCAATCGGTATTTTTAATTTGCTAAATGCTGCTAAAGAACATCAAGGTTCTCGCTAAATGTTTATTCATTGTTTTAGAATATGATTAGATGTTTATAATTATAAATACAAGGAGTACTTATTTTTGTATAATTGGTAAAAATAAAATCTGTTCTGTATTGCAGAACAAGTAAATATTAGTGGAGAAAAACTATGAAAACATTAAAGATTTTTAATGAAAATTATTTAGTGGTAATTTTAATCCGAAAAACTTCTCTTTTTATAATGCATTGTTCTACACAAATTCAACATAATGAATTGTAAAATTTATTTGTTTTCACGACTGTATCCATTTTCTAAATCAAAATATTAATTTTAACGTTTATTAGTTTTTACAAAAATTTGCTTTTTTACTGAAGATTTATAGTTAGTCTGATGAAAATAAGTAATCATTAGTTTGTGAAATTAAATTATACTTTTCATTATTATATAAAAGACAACATTTTCAACAATTTGCTATATAAATCTTATTTCTAAGTAGGCAGTTAATTCACTTTCAATCATAATAGTCCAAGTTCAAGTATTTGAGCATAAGGGCCTTTTAATTTTATATCAACTTTAACTAAATTTTTTTTTTTAACATTTTTCTTTTTCTAGTTTTGAATTTTTAAAAATCTTTTAAGGAATAACAGTATTTTAATCATATGAATGATTTTAAATTGAATCTGTGATTATTTTTATAATTTGAAAAATATAAAAACAATGTTTTTTTATTTAAATGTAAATATTTATATAAATTTATAAAAAATTTTTCCAAAAACATTCTGCTATTGAAAAAATTTTCAATTTGTAAATTCAGATAAATTTCATGATTTTAGCTTCTATTATTTAAGTTAATGTTTAAAATCTAAATTTAAAAATTTTTTAATTATAATTTTTGTTGATGTACTTTTTTTTTAAATTTTTTTGTTTAAATCTATTTTTTTTAAAAACTTATTTTTTAAAAAATTTTTCTTGGGAAAAAAAAACTGACATATAATAAATTTTAATGGGTTTTAAAATAATGAAAATTTTAAAAAAAATTTCTATTTTTTTTTTCAATTGTTTATTTATATTTAAAAAAAATTTTTTGTTAAAATGTACTTATTAATTTAAAGTTTTAAAAAACAATTCTTTGAAAATCTCGGGGAAAATTAAGGAAAAAGGGAAATTTTTACTTTTTTTGAACTCCCCGACATTATCTTTTAAAAAATGCTTAAAGAAAAAAATTGAACTATTCTAAAAAATGAGCAAACTAATTATTTTAACTGTATATTTTTTTCAAAACTTGTTAAATTTATATATTTAATTGGATAGTTATATAAAATTGTTTACTAAACAATTAACAGGTTACTAAAGTTGAAGAAAAGCGAAAGGGTGGAGATTCTCCTGACCGTGAAGAAAAGCTGGAGGCTATCAAGAGGAAACTGGATACTGCTCAAGAGCAAAGAGAAGCTTTCCTTAACAATTTACAAGAAAAGCTCAAGGAGCATGTGAGTTTTTATTAATTGGGCTTGAAATGTTTAAAATTAAACTACTGCATTAAAGCAAAACAGTTTGGGATAGTTTTAATTATTTTTCAGATTATTCTTTTAGAAATCTAAGCCATACAATGCTTTTATGCATTTGTCATTTTAAGCAGTATTTTAACATTTTAAAAAATGATATGCACCTTTGTTTTTGGGAATTTTTTTTTACCATTTTTACAGATGCTATTAAATGGTTAATATGTGTAGTATAAGTTTTAAAAAGAAATATGTACAGTGGAAGAATTTCTGTATTTAAAATATAAGCAATCATATTATGTTATATTTTTATTTAATTTTCATTTTTTAAGCTTTCAAACTTTGGGGGTTAGCCTTTGCATTAATGTCAATTTGCTTCTAGAATTCAAAATCATTTTTTTAGAACCATAAATAAAACTTTTAAGGAAATTTCACTGCATGTTTCTCATAATAAAATTTCTACTTTGAATAAATTTCGTTTTTAGTTTTATAATTTTTTCAAAACATTTATATTTTGTAATTTTTAAATGACCTGCAGTTGTAATATTTATATAGCATAATTTATAAATTTAAATTATACTTCTATTTGTAATTTTATCTGTTTACCTGACTTTCATATAAACATAGTAAAGAAAGTACAAATAACACAATTGTGATGCATATGGTGAATAATTTAATATTCTCAAAGGTACAACTTAAATAGTCACATTTTTAATCGAGAATTAAAAGCATTATGTTTTGAGTCAATTTTTCTAATGCAGGGTCTGAAACTTTCAGTTGCTACACAGTATCCTTTTTTAAAATAATTTTGGAGACAGTAACAGTTAAAATAATTTGTTTCATATTTACTTATATTTTTAAGCTGATTCTGTAAGTAAAGAGTCGGTTTTACCAGCCATTATTTTTCAATTTTAAAATATTTGGAATTTTTGAAGTTTTTCAAATTCTCTCTTATAAAATGCTCTAGTTTTTAAAATTTCAGTCATTTTAAGTAATTTTTGTTTCTTGAACAAAAGTGTTAGTATGGATTTGAAAATCTGCCCCCCTCCTGTTGATTTTTGATTATTTTTCTAGCTAAACTTGGAAAACAAATTTTTAAAAATATTAACTTTAACTTTGTTTAAAATTAACTAGAGATCTCAGACCTAAATCCGTATTAACTTTTATAGAGCATACATAGGGTTTAGGAGTGCATACAAAAAAATTCAAGAGTCTGTCTTTAATAGAATAAAATCATTAGGGATAAGAAAACACTTTTATATCTTCAAAATTAAAATTCTGAACAAAACTTTAAAGTTTGTTTTATGCCTTTACAAACTTTTAAATGCCCATAAAGCTCTAATTTTTAATTTTACAATGTATGTTCTACATTAAAACATTATTTTAATTAAATATCTGAATGTTTTTTTAATTCAATATATTTTTGCATAATATTGAAAGCATTTGTTACAACAAGTTATTCAGCTTAATCTTCACTATTTTTTGCAAGTTTTGAAACTCAAAGCATTTATGTACACGATAATACTAACATAAGCTAAAAACAGCCAGGTTTGTATATAAAATTTAATTTTTTTCAGTTTTAATTTGGTACAATTTAGCAAGTTTAGGTATTTGTTGCATGACTTTAAAATGCTAAAATATGGTGCTACAATGTGTTTAATATGATGTAGTTTAGTACATCATGGACATATTCAGTTTTATCTGCAATACTTGTAGTCAGAATACTAGTATTGTAAGTCTTATTGCAGTATCAGTGAAGGGCTGGTTTTTAGGTATCACTTTCAGCAGTATTCAATCTCTTCTAAATATTGTTTCTCATAGCAACCCAAGAAGTTTTGACCATGTAATGTTTGCAACCGGAAAAAATTAATGAAAAGGTTTCTAAGTTATAAACTCTAAAAAAAATAGCCTTGAAATCAATTTTAATTAATTATGATAACTTAAAAATATAATCAAGTAGAAAGGATTTTAATAATGAAAATTGAAATTAATAACCATTTCACACTGAAAGAGCTCCTTATACTCGAATATTTTAAATTACTTTAAGAGTGGAAAAATGCTTTAAAATGAAACAGAAACCAAAACCTAAGCTCGGAAAACTTCAAATATCTAAAACTAATTTGGTGGCAAGCTGCACAATGATATGGACCACAAGAAAATGGGAGGGGATCTGTTTATTTGATATTTGCAAGGTATTGTGTGTGTAGCCTTAGGGCTTCTAATTCTCATATCTGAACTATTTGACATGGTAAGACATGGAGGTGCCATATTTTCTGTTTTAAAGGACAAAAGTAAATTATAGATCTTCAGTTTTAATATTACTATACTGTTCCTTAAGCAAAATTGAACAAAATTACTTTAAACATGAGATTGATGTTTCTAATCTTGCTTGCCTTGTAAATTCACTAGATTCGAATGATATTGAGAAAACTTTGTGTGGGACATGTTTGAATAAAGCATGGAATGGAAATGTAACACCCACTAAGTTTGGTTTAATTATAGAACTTGACTAATTATAGAGTAGGCTGTACTTAATACAGATATGATCTTGAATCATTGTCCAAGAAACTTAAAGCAGCTTCTATGGCAAAGGGTAATTTAGCAGCATATTAATGAATTAAGTGTTTTGGTTTTTTCTCTGGTGTGTTTCTTTTTAGTCTGCTAGTAAACATCGTTTTTAAATATTACAAAATTCTTTACTTAGGAGAAACTTTTCTTGACCTGTGTAAAGAATTACAGCCAAATCCTATTTTGATGCATATATACATTTTACCGTAATGTATTTATAATTTTCTTTGTTTTGCAGTTCCAAATCTAATCATTCATGATACATGAAATGCACATCTGTAGTCGAAAATTTCAATCACTGGAAATTATATTTTTCATCTATTATGTGTATTAAAGAAAATGAACTCAAATATATTCTGATGTATAATTTCTTTCAGGATAAGCATATTGCAGAAGTGAAAAAGCAAATGGAAGAGCAAACTGAAAGTCTTCGTGAAAAGAGTATTAAGAAGTTAGAAGTAGCCCAAGCTAAGAGAGAGGCCATGCTGAAGGAAATACAGGAAAAAATGAAGGAACATGTAAGGCCTTTATTAATTGCTTTCCTTTCTCCCATCCTAACTTAATTTTGTTCTGCCATCTGTACCCAATTTATAATTTTGTTGCACCAATTCCTGTTTTTGTATGATTTTTTTTGTTATAATTTGTTTTTGTGTTGTTGATTTTCATTTTTGTAGAAATCCCATATTCTTAAAGTACGTCAATTAAATGGAGGTAAACTTACAGTGAAAGAAAAGGTTGATTAAACTAACAGAAATTGAACAGTTACTTTTGAGCTGCTAGTTTACCATTCAATTTGCGTAAGTGTAAATGTTGGAAAAGCTTCAGGAACATGTAAGATTATTGCAAATGCGGTCGAGTCTACTTTCTGCTTGCTGCCTCTAGGAAAATAGCTTAGCGGATGCTTTATTTCTTCGGGAAAATGGAGTTGAACCTAAGACGGTTCTTTCTGCTTTTGCTTATATTTGCTTGACTTATAATAGTCTTATTTTCCTTTAAATGCATCGATTTGTAACTAGTAGAAAATAGTTTTTGAATCTTTAGGCCTAATTACACATTTCTGTGTTTACTAATTTCTATTTAATCTTGATTAGATTCTAGTATTTTTTCTGCTGATATTTTTTAAATTTACTATTTGATCATAAAACTTGGATTTTAAAATTATTTTGGGCAGTTTATATTTTTATACTATATTTATTACTTTTTATGATTGTACTATATTTTAGTTATGCAATACAGATACAGAAAGCATTGTTTTACCTTATTAACTGACATTTTTCCAGATATTATGAAAGTGAGCTTTTTAAAATAACGAATGTCTTCATATAGTTTTTGGAAATTAAATATTAACTCGGTTGTGTATAATGAAATACAAATGAATATATTTTTGAAATGGATGAAAGAAAGGTTAATATTTTTTTAAAAGCTAAAATTCTTATTAGGTACCCTTGATTATTTTTTTATACTAATATCTTGGTTGGTATTAAATGTCCTGAAAAATGGACATCTCGCATATGAGCTTGTGTTTAGCATGTCTCAACTAAACCCGACAGTCTTCACACAATTTAATATTAAATTTAAATTTTATAATCTCCTTTTATATTAAGTATAAGTTCTTAAACTCTGCCTCATTTAGTAACTGAATTAGTTGAACAATAACTGGTTACAATTTTGTGAAACATCTTTTTTGAGAGCCTATAGCTTTTGAGTAAATTAGGTTTTAAATTAAAAATTTTTCTGATTTAAATCTTGGTTTTATTTTTTATAACTAAACTTTTTTAAATTTATCATCCATAGTATATAGGAGGTAACAGTATTTTTAAATGCACTAGGAGCTTTGAAAGTGTGTGAAGACATATCTATAGAGAAAGTTTTATAGTGCTTTGGTTTTTATTCTTGCTGCCTTTGTGTGTGGATTGTGTTTTTTTAATACAATCAATTAAAAATAGAACATTTCTAGGTGTTGCATAATATCTAAATTAACTTTTGATGTGGATGTGTAGAAATCTTAACTTGGAGATAATTTCATGGTTTATGTAGTTGAGCACAGTTTTTATTATATTC
Source organism: Trichonephila inaurata madagascariensis (assembly GCA_019973955.1). Taxonomy (NCBI): domain Eukaryota; kingdom Metazoa; phylum Arthropoda; class Arachnida; order Araneae; family Nephilidae; genus Trichonephila; species Trichonephila inaurata. The sequence goes on from BMAV01008951.1 coordinate 57,714, forward strand.
AACTAAATGATAATGTAGACTTTTAAAGATTTATTTTTATTGGCTCCTTATGAAATTTTTTGTAATTTGAATTTTTATTTTTAGAATTTAATTACTACTAGCCTTCTCACTCTTATCGATTAGGATAATAAGTCATAGAAATATTTCAGAATAGGTTTTCTTCAGGATGGTTTCCCTTACTTTTTAAACAACTAACACAATAATTTATACTATATTCTAAGATTCCAGAATTCAAATTTACGGCTCATTTTGAGATGTTTTTAAAATTGAGCTAAATAAAGAGAAATATTGCAAAGCAATGTTATAGGGAAAAAAAAAGGTTGTGATTTTCCAGTTTCTCAAATTTTCATATTTTTAAAAAAATCTATTAAATTTTGGACCTATCGGTTTTTAAATTCCTTTTGTTCTTCACCCCTCATCTACCCTAACATTCTTATGAATCGTTAAATATAGAATCATTCAATTATAAGTATTGGCATTTGATAAATTTGATTGGATCATTTGGATAATCATAATTGAACTAGTATTTAACTTAAATACTATTAAACGGTGTTTTTGTCATGTTTTAGAATTAATGAATATGTAATCTTCAGTATTTTAGTGTGATACTTTTTTTCTCATGATTTTTGTTTTGTTTTAATCCCTTCTGATATATATATTGTGGTATTCACTTGAGTGACTTCAAAATTGTAACTTTTCTTATTGGTATATAGATTTAAGAAATATATATTTGTATTATTTAATTACAAACTAACTTTTTAATAAATAACATTCATCCTCCCCTTCTATTGACTTTAAAAGTAATTTACCAGTTTTTAAATTCAATGTTATGTTTAATATAGGATAGCTAATGAAGTTAAATGTACAATAGTAATTTTAGCCTATAATTTAGGATTCGATGTACATGCACGAATGTATTTTATGAATTTGATCACATCAAATGAAATTTTGAAAATATAAAGCTGATATTACTTAATTGAACTGCGGCTTAATATGTTGGTCATCAAAAGTATTATTTAAATTGCTTTTGATATTGTTTTACTGTACATTTTTTTCAAAATCTTCATTGTTTGAATATCCTGACTCGTTAAATTGCCCAGGCCATTTAAGTACTGCCAACAAATATCTGTACACAATCCTCTTTTTCCCTTTGTAATATTTTTCTTAAAGGTATTTATGTTTTAATTAGATTACTCAATAGTTTATTTTTTCTTTCTCTTCTCATGGGTTTTTTGAAAGGGTATGTTTCAATCTCTTTTTGACTAACATAAATGCTTTTATGTAATGCATATAATGAAATTCTGTTTTGCTAACATTTTCTTATACTGTAAAATTTGAAAGAAATGTGAAGATGGTCGGTTTATTTGAATTCTTTTCAAATCTACTTTTATCTTAAGTCTATTTTTACATTCAAATCCATCAAAGTAAAAATATTAGCTCTTTTAAATTATTAATGTATGTATAAGTTGGAAAGTTCAAAATATTAGTAAACTTTTTAGAAAAAACTATTGATTTTTTTAAATTTTGATTTTTCAGACTAAAATGTAAAACAATTCAGATGTATTCTTTTGTTATAAAATTTGTTTCTTGAAGTATGCAATAAATCTATAAACTAAATTGAGTGAAATGATGCATATATATGAATGAAATCTGGATTGATCTGACATTTTTTTCATTATAATGGGTAAATTCGAATGCTAAGTGGCATTTGTCCATAAATTTTTTTACATTATTAGTATCATTGAAAAAAATCTTTATTTAAGCTTATTTATGTAGTTAAAAGAAATGCTCTCCTAGTTAATTTATGAATTGGCTTTATTAAGCTTATACATTTCTGTTAAATTTATAAATGCTGCTTGTTTTGTTTTAGGAACGACACATTGAAGAAGTGCGACAGAAAGCCATGTCTGTCAGCAATGATGAAAACTGCAAAGAAAACTTATCAGGATAGATTTGCAAGCAACTGCATTTTGCTGGAAATGCAACAAATTTTCCTTATGTTCCAACCAGCAGTTTACCTTATAATTTTACCTCTTTGAAGCAAACCTTGTGATTTGTATGATCATGGTTATTGTTTCACATTTTGAAATATAGTAATCAATGCTCCACATTTTTGTAATGTAAGTTTGTATTCCCTTTGTGCTGTGTGCCATAAAAAAGAAATCAAATGAATCTTCACAATGTCAAAAGCGAATGAAACACTTAATCGTATATAAATGTTCTAAATGTCACACTGTAATTTATTTCGCAAACAGGTGCATTAGTATTTGTCATGTTTATATTTGTAACTTGTTTCGCATTTCTTTTACACATGTGCGATTTTATATATACTTATGGCCAGATGCTCTAGCCAATGTCTGCAGTGCAGACATATTTAACTTGCAACAGATTTTACTTTGTCTATTGTTAAACAAAATTTTGAAATTTTATGTATGTATTGAGCATCATATTACTCACTTGTGTAGTACTTAAAAGATGTCGTGTGGCTGTCAATTTGCACTGTCTCTGGAATGATGTGTTCTAAACTGTTATGTCTTCTGAATGTACTGCTATGCCCTCTTTCACATTTTAAAGCCTTTAACAATGTTTATAAGCATGTAATATCAAATTAATTATAAATGGACCAATCTCAGTGATTATCCTGTAGAAAATGGGAATTGCTTTTGCCTTATGTAATTTGTGCGCACTGTGATTTCAATTTTATAGTGGTGCTGTCGAAAATACTTAATGTGTGTTAAAAATTATTCTTGTATTTGTTTCTATCTTTCTTATTGCTGTGTTATATTTTTATATAAACTGTAAACTGTTCATTTGCATCATTTTTTGTCTGTATTATAACATGTCTGCCTTATTAGTTAGATTCATATCAAAAATAGTGTTTCCTCTGTCGATTTCAAAGTCTTAATTGTTTAAAACTTCTGAAGCAACAGTGTAGAATAGCTTAAGAAGAGTAAGACAAGAAACACATTAGAATTGTATCTGCATATGATTAAACCTAGATTTGTTCATTAAAAATGTCCTAACAAACAATTTGCCTCTGTCTTTTTATTTGTCTTATTCTTAAATTGAGTAAATAATTTTAGTATTGTATTTTGAAGTTTCTTGGACCTGTTTAAATTGTTCAACCAGTAAAATTAATGTACATCTACTATTAAGTAGGTTAGTTTTTCTTGGGACCACATATTTAAGTAAGAGTATGTGATTATTTTTAATTGACAAACATAAATTTAAGCATTTTTTAATTTAGCTATAAATAACAATGTTTTATATTCATGAGGGAAAATGTCTGTCTTTATAATCAATAAACAGAATTTCGAAGCACATTAAAGCAGTAAATGAGTTAAACTGTAGGTATTAGCTATAATCAAATCATTTTTTTTTTTTTTTTTAAAAATGGTATTCTGACTGAAATAAAACTGCATTTCACATATTAAAGTGATGGCTATATTTGAGAATTTCTGTTTAAGGATGAGATTTTCACTATGCTTCCTTTTTTAATGATTTAATACTATAATGTGTTGGGCATTGGTAATATGCTGAGCTGTGGTTTACTTGAAGTGAAGAGCAGTAGAAAAAGGAAACTGTGACACTTTTTGTTCATTTAAAAACAGATAGAAAAATGAAATTTAAGTGATTGATAGTAGAGAAGAACAGAACATAATTGAGACGGACACCTGATGTCCAGAAAGTTAAAAAAGTATCTAGGTTGATCAAGCCAAGACTTGGTTAAAATATTGATTTTAAATGCCCTATATTGGTTAAAACATACTTTATGCTTTTATGAATCTCAAATTCTGTATAAATATCTAAACATTTATAAAAATGTTTACATTTAAAACTAAATTATAATGCTTTTTTGAAAGAAATCAAATTAAGTTTTAATATTTAAACAAAGGTGATTACTTTAGTGTTAAAGTAAGGCAGGGTTTTTAATAATGTTGCATTATAAAACAACACAAATGGGCTATTGGAGACGGACCTCGCATAATTTTAATCCATGAGTTGAAGGAGATGGCCTGTAGACTTGTACACAACACCTGCAGAAGGGCTTTGAGCATCAGCTTTACTCTGCAGATTTTCAGTTGTCGCTAGGCTCAAACTCGTGTGTCGCCAGCCATAAGTCAGGAGACCATCACCTAGGTTACTGCAACCTGATTGAACTGCAGATTTCAACATTAATATGGACATTGTATTTCTTGATGAGGTTTGGGTTATATGGTACAATCCATCTATTATCTACAACATTGGCATTTATCATATAATTTGTACTGTCACGTTAATGCATATTTGTAGGACCACCATCAATGTTCTCCGCTGTTTTTCTAAATTGCTTGGGGGTATCCCTTTGTGCTAGCACCATTAAGCGTACATTTAAAAGTCAGATTTAGCGCACTACGTGGTATACAAATCATTGTAGACTCAATGATTTGGTACAATTGAGAATCCAACATCTTGTAGTTCTGCTTACACTATCTGATACACTTTGGATTTCCATTTTATCCTCTTCTATTATCACTAAGGAAGCCTAGTGGCTGAGTGGTAGTGTATCATGCTTCGACATTACAGGTTTGAGGTTCAAACCCCGAGCTTGGCAAGGTTGACTCAGCCTTTCATCCCTTCAGTGGGTCGATAAATGAGTACCAAGTTTGCTTGGGAATTTAACACTGGGAGTTCGTGTCAGATTGACCACCTAACCGGAACATCTGCTCATGCACCTCGGGGCCCAAGGTTGTGTGTACAGAGTTGGGCACAGTAATAAGGTTTCTGGTTTCCCGGGAATACATCAAAAGTTTAATAAAGTTATTTTTGAATAAAATCAATAATTATATAAATAAGGATACATAAAATTCCAAAATTCTTATTTAAATGATGAGATAAAAATACAAAATATGTATAATAAAAGCTTTGTGGACGAACAATTCAGCAGCAGAAAATGCTTCTCATCTTAACCGAGGTTGGAATTTTTTTAAAGCACGTCTAGTTTATATGTTTGTTGATGGATTTTCAGTAAGAGTTGAACAACTGCATCTCTTTGTTTCAAGATTTTGTTGAAACTAGTACTTTTTTGGTTGAAAAATATAAAAATTTCTGTTTTTGAGTAAATTGCTTTCTATAATTTTTCATCCAACGTCTGGAGGTTTTTCTTTTGACATCTCTATACTCTATTCTGAGTGTGAAGAGTTGGATATTGATTCCTCTTCACAGAAATGCTATTTATCCCTATCATTTGAGATTTTCAATCAAACAATTTTTACCAGGCAATTGTGAAATGTCGACAGTAACTGCAGCTACATTGTATTTTCTCCACAAAATTCAGGTATTGCATTAATCTTATTAAATTAACATTGCTTCTCTCATTAATTCTTTGGTTTAGAGAATATTTCATTTTTCGCAAATTCTGAATTTTGTTCGTTCAATTCTCCAATAACGAAAGCAAAGTTGCATTTCGACTGCATAATTTTTCTAAGCTAATTTTTACTGGCTTAAGTCTTTGTAGTCAGTTTCAAACTCTATATTGACCATAATTTGTTCTTAAATGTCAATTAAGGCTTTTAAAATTACTGACTTTATTTCTATAAATCTTTCAAGCATTGCCAACAAACTATTCAGTGTGTTTTGGTATTCAAATAAACCATCTTTTTACAGCCAAACTATTCTTGGCCATCATGGGCTGTTGTGCTACCAAGTTATCAGCAAGGTCAGGTATCCCTATTACCACTAAGAGATACCACAGATTTACTTTTGTGTAAAAAAGGAATAGTGTAATGTTTACTTTATTATAAAACATTTCTATAACTGCTAAAGAAAGTAAAATTACAGTCCTGTTGTGAAATACAGAACTTTCAATATTATGATCTACCATGACTGACAATCTTAGATTTTCTGAATGTGTCGATCAGTTATATTTTATAGAGAAAATGTTTGTATTTTTTAGCTCTCAATGTATTTAGTTATATGTATGTAGTATGTAGAGAGGTGTAAATTTTTTAATGGATCACCATTTAATGTTTAAATAATTGAAATGATCAAGAAATGCTGATGGGAATGTTAAGAAATTGATGTCGTTTTCTTTTGAAAAATCAATGTTGTGTGATTTGACTGCATTTCAGTAGGGCGTCATGACTCAAGAACACTTTTTTTTAAAATTGATAGTTATATTCTTATTTTCAAAATTTTTTTCCTTCTGTTAACTAGACATACTTAATACTTACAACATATGTTATCTCCATATATTTTATGAATGCTTTTTTTAATGACATTTGTATGCCTTGCTAAAGATTTAAATTGGCAATTCTGTTTTTGAGAAGTTGTAAACCAAGCTTTTTTTTCATGTTGAGAATATGTTCTCTGAACAGCATACTGGGGAAGATATTTTTTGTACAGTGAAAGGAAGATGCATTCTTGTTAAAAAATGAGAAATGAAATAAAATTCATTTAATTTGAAAGTCAATGTAAAACACTTATAAAAACTCAGTTGTACAAGTCTGTAGATTTGTGTTCTTGTGTCTACATATAACACATATCCACATTTAATATTAGTATAAATGCACATTTTTCATTTAATAATGAAATGACATTAGAGGTTCTTACATATGCCGTATGAGAGAACAAAAAGTTTAAAATAAAAATACTAGGAATAATATTGCATATTTGTCATTACTTGTTTATAAGTGTTTTTGTATGGTAAGGTAATTTGAAATTGCTACCTGTATTAGAAAGATCCATCACATTCACTCTGCTTGAATCTAATGAAGATAATTTTGTTTTGTAATGTCATTTTGAACACATAAAAATATTTTATAGGATGTTTTTTAAAAATTCTTTTCTTTGGTTTTACAAATTTTTAATATAATTCCTAAATGTATTTATTTTATATATTCTTGTGATTGTGACAAAACTGTGGGTGTAATGAATAATTTCTTTAAAATGTGCAGATTTCTTTTTGAAAAAAAATAGTATGATTTACTTTAAAAATTAACATCTGTTACTAAAATTTCACAGAAGACACTCCTATGCTGCAAGGTAGAATTTTTTCCTTGAAGATATATGTAAATTTACATAGTTTTTGCAATAGTAATTGCAAAAATAAAATGCTCAATGCTTTCTGGGAACACCAGATGTGTAAACAATTGAATTTTTAAATAATACAGTTTAATTAGTTATTTTTCTGTGATAAAAATAGGTTATAAAACACTTTTGTAAATATTAGCGATGTTTGTGAATGTTTTTATGTACTGGACTGTATTAATCCACTGTTGACTGGTTACACCTCTAATTAACTTGTTGACTAATCACAATTTAATTCAAGTTTGTACTTGAAGAATCAATTTCAATTTATGAAACTTTGGTCATGAGATGTACAGTCGAACCTCTTATATAATGAACCCCTATTTTACGAATTTCTCTATTTTGTGAATTTTTTCCTGGAACCAGGAATATTTTACTATTTTCTTTGTATAATAACTTTCAAATGCGAAGTGCATTTCCTATTTAACGAACGGTTTCTCTTGTAATTCTATTTTTTTGTTTTCCTCACTATTTTAAAAATATATTTCAGTACATTTTTCAAATTGTTCTCTCTACATTTCATGGTGATCAATGATTTTGAACTAATATAACCAGGTGCCTAACTCACCTAAAGCGATGAAATATTCATAATTTTCAAAAAAAATTAAATAAAACTAACAGATTTTATTAGTAATTAAATTTAAGGACGTTCGTGGTAGTGCATGCTTAAAATTACTAGTTATAAAATAATGCATGTTTAAAATTACTCATAGGCTTAAAATTAGAAAATTTCATTAAAAAATTCATTAGCTTAGATATAAAACTACTTTTTAAAGTTGAAAAATACAGTATATTCCTGGACAATGTATCCCCCCCCCCCCTTGTTTTCCTTGCAGATTTCTTTTTGGTGGGATAAGATGTATAAAATGAGATTTTAATTTTCAAAAAATAAAAAAGATTGAATGATCTCTTTTTTTTATGCAATATATAGTGTTTATGAATTTAAAATTTGTTTTATGTGGATTTTAAAGTGTGTTAAAAGAGGGATCTATTGCACGAATTTTCCATAATACGAACTTTTTTCGGGATTTAGTGACTTTCTTAAATATAGGTCCTACTGTATTCTCAAAACTTGTCTACCACTACATGTAGGTGACTTCTGTACAGTTTATAATAATATATTAAAACTCATAAAAGGGTATGTATGTTCAAGATTTCTTCTTAATTCATTATGTACAAACTGGACAACGAATGATTAACGTTCGCTAGCCTCCGGTAACGGTGGTAGCCTCGGTCAACATAGATACACTACTTTTCGCATCTCAACGCAAACAAAATCAGCTCCGGCAATTTTATTTTTAAATTTCTTAAGGTCGCAATCATTAATTTTTAATTTTAACTTTTAATTTCTTAATGCTTATTGTTATTTTTCAAAGCACACCTTAAATTCATGGCAAACTATTTCATAAATGCTCAACAACAACCTTTATGATAGGGGATTAAGACCTCATCTGAGATCACGTGCCCTGATGACCATTCTCTCTACACTAGATTATGTACAAATTTGTTTATATGAGTTTATTTAAACTGTATTTCTTCCAATTCAAATGTGACATGAGTTATCCTCTGTGTGAAATTGATAGTCAACAGTGTTAATATTATCTTGAGAAAATGTTCCCCTAAAAATGTCTTAATGTGTAATTTTTTTTCTGTGTCATCGTATGAGACTAAGAGGGACACAGAATTGTGAGTTTCAGATTTCCCTCCCCTCCTTTTGTGTTTATTATATTTTTAGGAGTTACTAAAGAAGTCTCAAATTATACTGTTAAATTTCTAAAATATTCCATGGGTGTTATAAGTGTTAATTCTTTGATGATAGTGAGCAAGTTTGGAATAACATTTGTGTGATGGAAGAAATATATTCTTTTACAGAAAATTCTAAAAAAAAAAACCCCAACTTTTTAAGAAAGTTTCATTGATTGTGGAATGAGCGATTTTACCTTTACTTTTTGTTTGTTTTGGTTGCAGGCATGGTTTGAAGAACTAGTTTTTTTATTGTAACCTTTTGTTATATAAATCCATCTTTTTATAAACAAGTATTATAAAAAAATTCCTACTTAGGTGAACAAAGAATTTTATTTTAGTTACTTTTTATTAAATAGTTACAATTAATATAAATAGGTATATACATATGATAGAATCACAATATTAAGTGGCAAAATAGAAAACGATTTTCCTTGCAATTTTCAATTTTCCTTTCTATATAGGGTGTTGGACTATTTTTATTTGTTTGTTACTGTTTATTCATTAATTTAATTTGATTTTCTAATAAAATAGTATAGTAAAAAAGAAATAACATTCTCACACACAGAAATTAGGCCATCTCAAATGGGATTCGAACCCACGACCTTTGGATTAGAAGTCCACTGCGCTACAGCGACCCAACGGGCGATTTTCCTTTCTATATATATGCTGTTGGACTATAATTTTTGTTCCTTATTATTTATCCATTTTTAATTTAATTAATGAATTAGTATTTGAAAATACTGCATTAACATCAAGTGTTCTCCACTACAAATTTAAGAAAATGTATTTATTTGAACTTGAATGGATGAATAGAAAGTATTTTATTAACAATTGAAAGTTTGAACAAGATATATATATATATATATATATTTAATCACAACTTAATAATCAATTAAAAAATTGAAATTATACGAATCTTATAACATTAAATCCCATTTCAAAATATCAATGGCGAATACAGAAGATAAAATTCCAACGTTTTCAATCAAATTTAAAAAATTATAAAATAAAAATTTATAAAATATCCAAGTGTAACGTCGGACTTAGAAACGATAAGTGGGGTTAAAGTAGTTTGATGGCGCCAACCTTCCCCCTATTGCAAATTGGAAAGTTAATCGGAAAATAACTCAAAAAGTTAAAATTAAACCACTAAACTTGAAAAATTAAACTATTCGCCATCGCATTCTGAAAGATATTATAACATTAAAATATTAAAATTCTAAAACAATTAAGTGCATAATATAAATGAACCATCGAATACCAAAGATGATGCACCCATCTTTAAAATAGTTGTATAGGTAGAAAAAATATCTAAAATCCGAAAGTTCAAATTAAAAACCCAGTATGTTCACAAATGCATAGCGTAAATCATTAAAAACTCACCAAAGAGCATCCTATCAATAATTCAATTCACAATTTTTCAACGATTTTTCTCTCATATTTAATACAACAATTACCACTCTTATATTTTGCTCATAACTCCTACTAATGCCATGTCAATCCAAATGATTCATAATCTCACACTAGAGTTTAACTATTTGATATTAGATAAATATGGCCGTGGTAGGCGAGTGGTATAGGTATCGGACCGTGACTTGCCTTGTCACGAGTTCGAGCCCTGTACCACTAAAGACCCGCCGTGTGGGGCAGCGATGCACGTTAAATCTGTCGAGAGCTGAAACGTCCTCCCATTGGTGTGGTGTGGTAGTTAGGAGAGGGGGGTGCCAGCTCAGGTGTCGTCCACGTCACTTGACCATGGTTCAAAATTACGTGGTCCGTTGCCAAAAGTCCTCGTGTAGCTAAAACACAGTGCGACGTTAATAATCAATCAATTAGATAAATATGGAATACGTGTTTTGTATGAATATGAGAAACTAATTATATTATCTGGATGGCTGTAGTTGTATACCTTTGGATGTAACAGACATTTTTATCTATTTATTCAATTCCTGCTATTAGTTCACTCTCTCTCCCTATATATATTTATTTTTATATATATCTTGTTCAAATTTTCAATCGTTAATAAAATACTTTTATCCATCCAGTGAAGTTCAAATACATTTTTCTAAAATTGTAGTGACACTTGATGTTAATACAGTTTTTCCAACATTAATTCATTAATTAAATTTTATTTTTAAGTTAAAATTTATTCTGCGTTATTTCTGATGAAGTTAGAACTGGCACCAACAGATGGCGCCAGTAAGTTTTTCAATGAATTTTTTTTGGCTTCAAATGTATTCTTTTAAACTTGTAGTGGATGTGACCTTTGATGATGATACAGATTTTTCAAATATTAATTCATTAATTAAATTTAGTTAACTAAAATAAAATTTTCTTTGTTGACCTAAGTTGGAATTGACTTAATTTTTTTTTTATATTACTTGTTTCAAACAGGTTTGTGCAGGTACAAACTCTGAATTATCTCAGGCATTGTCTTACAAATGTATCATCAAATTGGAGTGTTTTTTAAGATTTTTCATATATATAACCAAGTGTATTATGTGTTAAATTTCACATATATGCATGAAATCGAAATCATATGTTATAATTTTCAAACATTTTAGCTTTAAATAAACAGGGACGAATACAGACTACTTGTATAGGAGGGATTAACATTTTAAAAAACGCGTAGATGAAAATGCCGAAACGTAATTTTTATGTTAAAAATTAAAAACTTCTTGATGAATGGGAGAAATTCCAACCCCCAAATTCCACCTTTATGTACGCCAAGGTACACTAAAGTCTAAAAAAGAAAAAAAAAAGCACTGCGAGCGATAAGATGTGAACTGGCTTTGTAGTACTAGAAAGTGAGAAAAGTTTTGTGTGTATAATTAGAATTTAAAAAACATTGTTCGCACAAACTAATTTTTTTTTATTTATGTAATCGAAGTTCTATTGTTCGAATGAAAGTTGGTATAGAAATCGAATACTTAATGAACATATGGGAATTAGTTTTAACAAATCATTTCAGTGTGTCCTATAAAACTTCGGATTTCAACGAAAATGGCGAAAAAGTCATGAAGAAAGTTTTTTTTTTTTTCGAAGAAAGAATTTCTACAGAACAACGCTAGATTGTTGGATCTTAATTGAATTTCAGCGTAGAGCCGTTGCCAAAACTATTAAAAAATAATCTATAAAAATGGTTGCAAGAGTTTTCTAGTTAAAATGATTAACTTTGCTGAACGTTTCGTTCGAAATTCTTTTGCGTTCTGCTTCGTTTTGAATTCTTTGAACTGGGCAGTTTTTCGTCAGAAATCTTATTTAATTATGCGTCTATCTCTACCGTTAAATTTTTAAAACTTATTCCGCAGTTATCGGCGATTTTTGAAAGAAATAACAGGGAAGCGAAGTTCTTATAAAAGTTTGTTTGGAATAAAGTTTTTGTTTGTAGATTAAGTATTTTTTAAAAAACTTTTTCTTAATGATTGATATTGCAATATGGGCAAAGCTCTAACTCTTCAGCACCGTTATTCTGCATCAACATCGTAACATAAGAGAAGATGATGAAATGATTCGTTAAATTATTTTATGAATTTATTTACATATCTAAAAGAAAAAAAATATGACTCACTCATCGAGATCTCAGGAACTATTAGATCTACAGATTTGAAAGTTAGTAAGCTTGTTTCTTTTGTTCGGAAGAGCTGCGATAAAAAAGGGTGTTGAGAAAATTTGGGTTTTGCGGGAGTGTTAAAGGCAAAAATTTCAGTTTTGAATCATAAGATCTAGAGACTTAAAAATTGGCAAGTATGTTTCTTCTGTTCAGTAGAGCTCTAATAAGAACAGGTTTACCGAATATCGACTCTCATGAGAGGTGTTATAAATAAAAAAAAAATCTTGTTTTGGAAGTATTAGCCTACAGACTTGAAGTTTGGCAAATATGTTCTTTTTGTTGAGTAGAGATCCTCTAAGAACAGTTTTACGGAACTAACTTCCCAAGGGGAGGGGGCGTTGTATACAAAATTCTCATTTTAATGCTTATACACCAACAGACTTGAAATTTGGTAAACATGTTTCTTTCTTGAGTAGAGATCCGTTAAGTTTTGCGTCAATCAACTGCGGGGAAAGGAAGCCCTACAGGGGTGTTACAGACAAAAATTCATGCTTTTTAATCTATAAGATTTACAAACTTGAAATCTCGCAAACAACTTCCTTCTGTTGCGTAGAGATCCGATAAGAACGGGTTTTTTGAAAATCTACTTCCAAGGGGAGTTGTAGTAGTATTATAGATTAAAAAATATTCTAGTTTTTGAAAGATTGGACTTACAGACTTGAAATTTTTTTTGAGTAGATATCCGACAAGAATGGGTTTTCCTGATATTGTCATCTTAGGGGAATGTTTGACTTACGGGGGCATTATGCATGAAAAGAATTACCGTTTTTGAGCTATTAGACCTGAAGACTTGAAATTTTTAAGCATATTTCATTTGTTGATTAGGGATCCGCTGAAAATGGAGTTTGTGGATATTGACTCGGAGGGGGGAGGGATGGATTACGAAAACGTAAAAGATAAAAAGTTTTAGAAATTCTAGTTCTGTTCCTGTTTAAATCAGGAAGCGAAATGCATAGAAGTATTTTTCAGTACATTAAAAGCTTTATAGGACTACTCAGATAAAAATAAGTTTAAAAAACAATATACAGGGTATCCCAGGATTATTGGGACAAACTTTAAGGTGATGTAGAGGACATCACAAGGATTCAGATTCGCACAGCAACACATGATCGGATTTAGTAACTCATGGTCGGCAAATTAGTAAACATCTGGTGGGTCGGTGCATCTCTTTGTGGATACTTTTTGTGATACAATCTTTCTGCTTCTCGTGCATTTCCTTCTGTCAATCCAAAAATCAGGTGCATATCTGCAAGCTCGGTATTCGTGAAACGTTTCATATTCTTCTGCAAGCGATGGCAGCTGAAATGACTGTGATAATCCAGGTCTGTTTCCTCCAATGCTCTTGTGAACAACGTCATAGAATGTTTCGCACAGAATGTGACTTAAGAATCGAAAACTCTTAAAAAAAGTAGTCAAATAACTAATTGTAAGAAATATACTTGTTGATGATAATTATTGTCAGACCCATTACAGTTGCAAAATTGAGAAGAAAAAAATATTTGCGCTATGATGAAAAATCATTTAAAAGCAATAAATATATTTGGTTCTTATGTATATTTAATGCTGTTTAAAGATTTTGGAAATGAATGGCAATGTGTAAACTGCAATGATACTAAAGTTAAGCCAGTTTTTCTTCAAGCCTACCAAGAAAGAATTCAGGTTAAGATGACGGTATTCAAACGATTTGAGGACCATAATGGAAAATTACTCTCTCCATATTTGGCTTAAATTGTAGCTAAATTAAATCATGTTTAATTTTTTTTATTCTTATATTTAAGTGGATAACATACGTCATTCGTTAAATAATTATTTTTATTTCCAGTATGAATATTTTTTTCTTTCTAACAAAAACTTTTTGATAAATTTTATTTTAAAAAAAAGCTTTCCATATGGAAATAGGTTATTGTTAACTTCATCAGGACAGTTTTTTCAAAAACGTACTTAACGAGTTGAAAACAGAAAAGTTTTCTAAAGCTGTTTTATTTTATATGTAAAATAAGTTTTTCAATGATTTTAAAAAGATAGGTAACTATTCATATCTTAAATCTAACCTTTCGATGCATGTATTCCAAATCAGTTCTTTACCTTAAGTTATCAGTTCTTTGTTTTAATGATAGTTACCTGTTTGTCGCGTATTTATAGCGAAACGTTGCTTTTAAATACTTTATTACCTTTCTCAGACTGAATCTGAAGGATTAGTGAATGAGCAATGCTAGTAGAAAGAACTTCTAGTTAATACATAACTTTCGCCTGTTTTTGTAATACATCTCGGCATCTTCGGGAAAAAAAAGAAGAGAATCAAGTGATTCAAATCTTCAGGTTAATACTTTAAAAAACAAACATATGTTTTAAATTATTAATGTATATAACGAATTTTTGTGCAGATTTCCATATTCATCGTTGCTGCATATGCAGATCTGATTTCGAAGCATTTTCTAAATTAATAGTTTCTTTTTGCACCAACTCTTTCTCAGAGATCTAGAAGTTTCATTTCATTTCATTACTTATTCAAAACAACGCATTCCAAATTATATTTCTTTCGCGCGAAAATTTCTAAAGGTATTCTACGAAAAAGTTAATCAATATATTATTCACGAGAAATTGTCTGCATTGTAAGATTTTATTTGTCGAAATGTATATAGTGGAATAAATTATTTTTTTAGTTACATTTGCAATGCGTAGTTTTATAGAATTAATTTTACCTCTCTTTCTGTAGCATCAGTAGTTTCATTTGTAAGGTATTTTTGTTTCAAGTCTGGAAAATCTAGTATTATATATTGAATCCCCATACTGAAAATGTAGATCTTAGTTAAGATTTTTTTTTTATTTTAAAAAGTTCTCCAAATAGTACTAATTATATTATGCTTAACAGAAGAAGATATTGTAAGAACGTTGTAGAGATACGTAATGTAATATATTAGATACAAAAGTGAGCTGCCATGAGTTTCTTAAGGCATACTTCTAATTCCCGAAAGTCTAAATTCTTTTTCAAAGATATTTTTACCTCATAGAGAATATGATGGTAAGGTTATATTTACTTTAAAGAGAGAGTTATTACGATGACGAAAATAGTTCCGCAGGAATAATATTATATGAAAGAGAATTTAAGCTCTCCTCTCTTGATGATTATTGAATTCTGTATTGCAGTGGCGTAACGGAGAACGTTAGGCCCACCCCCGCAAAGTCAGATTTTGGGCCCCAAGTCTAATCTTACAAAGGCTACGTATTTGGTGTTAGTCAGGCTCTTTGTGCCCTCTAGAATCCTGCCCCCCTCGTAATGTGGGGGTGTACGTTACGTCACTGCTGGATTGTATGTATGAATATCTATATAGAATTTTTGTTGGTAACATTTAAGTAAAAATTATATTGTTTACTGATTAAACTTTTTCAAAAAAAGAAAACTAAGGTTTTTCTATTTACTTTTGATCTCTGACCGATGAGTAAATTTTTATAATTTCGTGTTTAATTTATTGATTTTGTAAAGCATGTATTATCGAAATTGAAAAAAAACAAACAAAAAACATAGTTAGATTTCTTTTTGGTCTTTTAAAAACAATTTTTGAATTTGGGGATGATTGTTTTATTTTTCTGATATCAAATATCTTACGTATAAGAGCATTAATTTTACCCTTCTGCTTTGCTGGGCTTTTCATGGTGTTGAATGACTATATATGCAGGGTGTTCGGGTTTAAAGTATCCAAAAGTAATGGCTTATTATTGCGGAACTACCCATCAGAATGTTACAAACTGTTCATCCATGGATTGAAAAACCCTGCGACATTTTTTGGGTCTAGTCCGATCGGCTGCTCGTGCTCGCATTATTCAGCAATCTCAAACGATGAACTTTTTACACTGACTTCATTAGTAAAGATGTGGACGCCACAGTAAAATGTCCAGTGCGTACTTTGATTAACACAATTTAAATCAGTCACGCGAGTACAGCGACGTGTTCGAACAGAATGGAATCTCCCTCCGACTTCAAAATCTATCCACCAATAGCAAAGAACTTTAAAGGAAACGGGAACTTTGGTATCTCAAACTGGCACATATCCTTAAGTTTTCGTGATAGAAGACACTGTTGATCGTGTACGTGATTCATTTTGTAGGAGTCCTGATAAGACTTTTAGGCAAGCCAGTAATGGCATTTCATTCTGTTCGAACACGTCGCTGTACACGCGTGACGGATGTAAATTCTGTTAACCTAAGTACACACTGCACCTTTTACTGTGACGTCCACATCTTTACTAATAAAGTCAGTGTAAAAAGTTTATCGTCTGCGATTGCCGAATAATGCATACACGTGCGGCCGATCGGACTAGACCCTAAAATTCTCGGAGTGTTTTCCAATCCTCGGATGAACAGTTTATTGCATTCTGATGGATAGTTCCGTAATAATAAACCATTACTTTTGGATACTTTAAGCCCGGACACCCTACGTTGTTTTTAAGTTATTCATATCTACGTGTTAACATTAAACTTTTGATTGTATTAAAAATATTATTATAGCCCTTACCTCTAGATTTAAAAAAAGAACAGGACTCGAATTTCTAAACGGAAATATGATTACTTTTACTTCCTCATAACCTCTATAGTCGATTTCCTCAAAACTCATTTTTAGGGAATCTATTCAACAAAAGGAACGACGAAGGCGTTATAGACAAACATTGTCGTTTTTGAACTATTGGGCCTACACTAGGGGTGACCAACTCGCGGCCCGGGGGGCCTTGAATAATTTTGAGGCCCTCGAGATTCATTACAATCTTACAAAATACGGTTACTTTGAATATTATTATTGTTTTTAGTGTAGTGCTTCGTAACAAATATATCCCAAAACTGTTCCTATTGTATTACGTTGCTTCTGTTTTGATATAAACTTAGAAGTGAACAGTATTGCATTGCAGCGACTCCCGTAATATCACGTTTGATTCCTGTAACTTTATCGTGCTGCTCATTGCTAGAGCTTGACATATTTGATCATTGAATTATTATTAAATTATCTATATTTGTATACACGAAAAATAATGATAACAATAATAATAATTCACTCCGTTTCAAATTTTCACTCCAATAAATGGCTGTAATGTGGTTAAATCTAATATAAAGATATACGTTTCTATATGCGGCCCGCGGGACTATATAAGTTTTTCCGTAGGGGCCCGCAAGGTTATTTGGTTGGCCACCTCTGGCGAACACTTTAAATTTAGGCGGCATGTTTCTTTAATTGAAGGGGAATCCACTAAGAACAAATCTTGAGGAAATCAACTCCTAATGGGGGTTGCGAGGGGATCATGTGGACGTTGTTATAAAAGAAATCTCAAACCTTTGTGAACAATTAGGCCTACAGACTTGAAATTTAGTAAACATGTTTCTTTTGTTCTGTAGAGTTCCATTCAAAATGGGTTTTACGGAAATGGACTCTCCAAGTAAAAGATAATATACTTCCCTTAGGGAGTGGAGGTATAAAAGACTATTGAGAGTAAAATATATAACTGTACTTCCGTTTTAGAACTTCAAGTCCTGTCCTTTTTAATTCAAGAGTCAAAGGTTTGCAAGAATGTTTTACAATACAACCGGAAGGCTGATGCTACAATTTAGATACCAGCAATATAAAAACAATATGTAGCCCTTTATCATCATAAAATATCCAGGAAAACGACGCGTAACGGCTAGTATGTTATATGAAATTAAATAACACTACTTTTAATAGTACTTTATTTTACTTTTGTAATACTTTTTTTTGACTTAAATATGAAAGATGATAATATGTAGTTGCTAGAGGAAACTTACTGGTGTTTCTGTAATATATATCAGACGTTAAAATTTATTCAAGCAGTATAAATGTGTGTGTATATTTAAGATTATGTTTAGCATTGGACCTGAATATGCAAATTACACTTATTGAATTTATTATGTACAAATGTATACATAAAATAATACGTAGGCATTATATCTGTGATATTAATGTGTGCACATATTGCTTGAATAGGCATATTAAATTACTCTTCAGTGTGTGTCGGGGCATCGTGAGTATCATTCATATGAATATTTCAGATTAATTATACAGTTTAACTCAAATTGTTTACACTTCAGTCTGGTTGCCCCTTTCTGAGTATTTCGAAATTAGATGATAGCTTACCTATTATACGCGAAATTTTAGAACATACCAGAGTTTTTATTATAATACGTAGGACGCTTAAAAATTTTCTTTCAAAAAACCGATCTGTGACTAAAACTTTAAAAAAGTAATTTTTAATTACATAACTAATACAATAATTAATTGAAAAATTAGTTAGTTATTTTTGAGTTTAAAAAAAAAAGTTTTTAAAGATGTAAAAATAAATCATTTTATAGTCAATTTTTAGAGATATCGAATCCTAATGTGTATTTTGAATTTATTGGCTATTTCTTCACGAAAAAGAGTCGGGTTATTTTAATCAATATTTAACAATTTAACAATTATATATATATGTATGCACTGTGTGCACATATTCAGTGTTATATATACAGGGGGTTGCCGAATTCTACCGACAAATTTAGAGGAGTGATAGTAGGTATGGAAATCAGGATGGGACTGAAAATCAATGAGAATAAGACCAAGTACATGCATTGCACTAAATCATATTTTAACGATTCCCATTTTAAAATTGAAGGGTATAGTTTTGAAGTCATTGACAGCTTCACTTATTTAGGTTCAGAAATTAACAATAGAAACGATTGTACTACTGAAATCTAAAAGTGAATTGCTATGGCTAAGATGTCTTAATGGAATACGAAAATATATGAAATCAAATTTAATAAAAGAAAAACAATGGTTTTATTGTATAAAAGTCTTTTAAGCTCAATATTAATTTGTGCATGTGAAACTTGGTCCATGTCTCGAACAGATGAGAACATAATAAGTATATACGAAAAAAAGTTTTTAAGATTCACATTCTTGGAGGAATTCAGGAAAATAGAACATGGCGAAGAAGATTAGAGATTTAGAGCTCTGTCAATCATATAAGGAATCTGACATTGTTAACTTCATCAAAATACAACGAATTAAATTTGCAGGTCTCGTTATCAGAATGAACGAAGGCTGCATCACTAAAAAAAGTCTTCAATGCTCAACCAATTGGCACACGAAGAAAGGACAGGCCAAATCTTAGATGACTTAGAAAAAGATCTCCTAGTTTTAAGAACTTCTTGAGGAGGTCAAGGCCCATCCTGGGCTGTCGTGCCACTGAGGAAGGAGGGAAAGATAGTAGGTAGCATACGGACGACAAATCTCTATAGAACATGGAGGTCACACACACAACGTTTAGTCGGTTAAAATCGCAAAAACAGTGATGAAGGGTGTGATGTCCAGTAAAATGAAAAGGGACAATAAGACGTAAGGAATGCATTTATTAGACGTAAAGCATGTTTACAGTACGAACAATGCATCACAGCACGACGTCAGAAATGCAACGACAAGTGAGTGTCACAGGAATTGTTTGAAGTTGAGGCCGCTTAGGTCATATCATAGCCGACACCGAACGACGAAGGTTTGTCGGACGCGTTTTAACAAATCCAGTATACTGGCGGTGGCAACTGAAGCGACGACGATTCGTGCCATGAGATTCTCCACAGTAGTGACCAGCGTCTCATACACGAGAGATTTCAGGTGACTCCAGAAGAAATCCAAGAGATTGAGGTCTGGGGAGCTTGGAGAATAAGCAACAAATCCTCCGCGCCCAATCCACCTCCCGAATATGTAGTATGGAGATGGTTTTGCACAGCATTCGAAAAATGAATCATATTTCCCGGTGTGCAGTGCCTGGTACTTTCTGCAGCAATTCAGGGTGGACGTGATATAGGAGAACAAGGTATTTTAGCCATTGAAGAGTTCTAGCAGTATATGTGTCGCAGGAAAATCATGAAATTAGAACTTTCATCGAATCCCTAAGGGAGGTGATCCGTTCACGCAAGATGTTAAAACAACGTCTCTTTGAGGTAATTTCCCTTATGTAAATAAGTTATATATATTTGATCAAATCCTTGAACTGTTTTAGTGAAATGATGAAATGAACAAGTCAAACCATTTATTTTTAAAGATATGGTTGATATTTAGGGGATCTATAGTACTACAGCATTTTGCCGATGCAAATCTTGACGAGCTCATTTTATCATTTCATTGAATAGTTCAGGATTTGATAAAATCACTTACTTTCATTAGGGAAATAACCTTGAATAGACGTTATTTTAACATCTCCGGTCAATTGATCCTATCCCTTAGGGTTGATGTGAAATCCCTAAGGGATAGGGGGGCAGACACCTGGGAGGTCGAGTCCTTCTACTTCCTAACCATACAGATAGTACTATCGATCCCCTAAATATCAACCCCATATCTTTAAAAAAGCGGCTGACTTGTTCATTTCATCATTTTACTAAAACAGTTCGGGGATTTGATCAAATCACTTACATAAAGGAAATGGCATCAAAAGGAGACGTTATTTTAACATCTTGCGTGATTGAATCATCTCCCTTAGGGATTCAATGAAAGTTATAATTTCATCATTTTCCTGCGACATATATAACCGCATTCGTTTCACTACTCCCCTAGTCTGGCTCATTGTCCTCCCCAAAGGGTACTATAATCGCGATTTCTACCGACTAAACGTGGTTTGTGACCTCATGTTCATGATGATTTGCCAACCGCATGCTGCCTATTATCACCTTTCTGAATTTGTCGGTCGAATTCGGTAACACACAGCCTATATAAACAAACACTTACATGTATATATAATAGAAAAAAATAGTTTAATATATGCTATTTTTCTTTGACATCAGAAATGTCCAAATTGTTCCAAACTAATATTGCAATGGAAAACATAGGCGCTTTAAGTACAGAATAATAATTTGAATATAGGATATACTTTAAATAATAATCTCTAAAACGATAATAAAATATTTTCTTAAATAAAGAAAATGCTTTTTTAGTCCATTATTAACTAGAAATTAATGTTTACTGATTTTTAATTTATCTGTTTAAATTATCAGCAAAATCCTATTGCTTTATTTTGTAAACAATAATTAAATGCTGTTTTAAATTAACAGTAAGACCTCGAAGATTTCCATTCATTACAGATTTGAAAAAACTGCAGGTACTGCTTTTGATTTCCATTTCAAATTAAATATTAAAAAAAAATTGTGTGTTTAAAAGTAGTCAATTTAAGGTCTTGATTTATGTATTTTTTTAATGAATTATATTATTTTATCGAACAATTTTTGTTTCTCCTTCCAAGACATTTGAGTATTAAATTTTTTTTTTTGGTTATAAAATGGACTTTTATTCTTTTTTAGTTCTTCTGAATTGAAGTTTTTTTTTTTTTTTAAAAAATAACTAATTGATGACTTTTTCTTTTTATTTTGCGTTTGGGACTTCAAATAACTTTTAATAATGAAATCACAAAAAATTCTTGAGTGCGTAAAGGCGAATAATTTATATTTAACTAAACTTTACAACACTTATACCAATTAAAATGTTGTACAAAACGAGGTGTTACTTTAAAATAAATGAGAGATGAAAAGTGACGGATTTTCACAAATTTCATTCTATCGCCACACAGTGACACAATCAGTTTTATAAAACAGAGCAAGGGAAGTTGTACATCCAAACCATCTGGATAGTCATGCGTTTTGTTTTTGTTTTAAAAAAGAAACTAAGAAAAAAAAGAGTAAAAACATATAAAGACACATATTCATATATTTTACAACTGGAAGTGACCACGGTAATAATTTATTTGTCGCTTACATATTTTTCCCAAGCTATCTAAATTGGTTTTAATTGATATAGATAATTACCATAAAATCCGGCGCATAACGCGCACTTTTAACACAAAAAATAAGATCGAAATACATGGGTGAAACATTTAAAAATAAAAATAAAGATGAGTATAGAAAAAAATTAGACCTTTACATAGATGGAAATACTGTTTGTTTAAAAAAAATGACTTTTCTTATGAACTTAAAGAGTTGTAATTCTAGAAGTATACTATTTTTATGTAAAGTGTTGAAGAATACCTCGAATAAATGACTTGACAACATTACAGCATTGCGCACGTATATTTCATGTCTCTACGTAAAAAGGGGTGCTCGTTATACGCCGAATTTTACGGTAATTGAAAATAACGTACGTTCAAACTTCTAAGAAATTGTTTGTTTAGGAAATTATTTAATATATTTTAAAATGCAGAAGTTTTTTTTTTTTACTGGCTTTAATTGTTTTTCGAATGTCAATGTAATCAAACAAACACTTACATACGAGGGGGTCCCCGGAAATAACCGGAATCAAACTGTTGCGCGCGAATTCTTTGTAGTTACAAGTTGTGCTGGTGAGGGTTTTAAATGGAAGTCCCCAGTTACCGCTAGTGAGCTGGTGTCAATCCGAGTTAAGGTATCCGACTACGTTCGGAACCCTGATTTTAAAAAAAGCTCATAAATAGATAATTTTCATGATATCTAGTGTCACTTAGATTAGACTACATGTATAAAATTGTTATAAGAGGATATTTTGACAAAAAAATATATTTAAATACAATATTTTGCCAAAAAATTAACATAGAATAACCTTTTTTTCAAAATGTTCTCCTTTTGTGAAAATTTCTTCTATTATAATAATATTTTGCCTGTCTATAGCTCAGACCTCTTTACAGAGGCTCAACTATGAGTTTTGAAAAATTCACATTATTTTCAGAGTTACAACCATTTGAAATAATTATCGGCGTTTTTTTCTTAAAATTTCTCCCCTCTGCTGTGTCGTAAAATATGGATAAGCCCACTTCTAAGTAATATATATTTCAAAAATTCTAGCTGAGCCTCTACAAAAGGTCTGAGCTATATACAGGAATAGTATTATTATAATA
>BMAV01008952.1:0-14845 GCA_019973955.1 Trichonephila inaurata madagascariensis
TTCTAAAACAAAATTAAAGAACTAAAACGGGAATTTTTGCAATTATTACCACGGTTAAACGCCAAGGATAATATTTAAGATTGAACTTGCACTTCACTTTCCTGATTCTATGTTACAGTACGTAAAGACATTGAAGCCCAGTTGGCTTTAATGAGCAACCATTACCATTATTCTGCAGGTTCTGTAGTCGAAAGATCATGACAATGCTGCTACCATTCGCTTCCAGTTAAAACTCAAAATTTCCTTGAAAACCTTGATTACTCTGATTAAGTAGCTATTAAGAAAATTTTCATTATGAAATAAGTGAGTAATATTTGCATAAATGTATAAACTTCAGTTAAATATGCCTATTAAATGCTTAACAGTTTAAATTTAGAGAGAGCAAAAGGTAAAGCCAAAAAACAAATTACAATTTAGATATAATGCATAAAAAAAAATCAGAACTCTATAAGTGTTAATATGCATCTTCATTATATGTGTGGTATTTTAAAAAGTTAAATTTAAACTCCGCATTAACAGATAACATCCGCAGATAACATATTTAATGTTAAAATACTGTCCTGCCTCTTAGCTTCTAAGCGCAAGGAACATTGATTTTTTATCATGTATTTACAGTTAACTTGAATATATGTCATGATGTCTAGTTTGCATAAAGTTTTGAAATGCATTTTATTTTTGTATTTCTTTGTTGAAAATTGTTTTTCTCTGATAGTGAGTTACCTGTTTTCAATAGAGCTTACATACAGAAGATTTCTATACAAGACAAAAAATTTTATGTTTCCTTCAAATCAAATTAAGTTTATTCTGCTTTGTAGAAGAAAGATAGTTTACTAAGAAATAAATCTTGTTTTTGAGTTCATGTATTTAAAACTATGGCTTTTGCTCTCATGTATTTAAATGTATGCGATACATACATGATTTAAATACATGAGAAACTTGTATGTATCTCGTATATTACCTGTGTGTTCAACTATGTTTTGGGTTCATGTATTTAGAACTTTTTCTTTCTGATTCATATTTCTTTCTATAATATAATACAATTCTGAGTACTAATATATAATTCCTTTATGTATGATTAATTTCTGAACTTTTGTATTTTATTAAGAGTATTAAATTACAGATCCCTCTTTTAGTGGCTCACGATTATGAAATAAAAATTCTTCAGCATTTCTTAAGGTATCCGACTACGGTCGGAACCGTGATTTTGCAAAAGGTATAAGGAAAATTTTTTTGGATATTTAGTGTAAACCAGACTAAAAAAAATCATATATAATTTTTTAAAGAATAGTATTGCAAAAAAAAATTTTAGTAAAATTTTGACAAAATGTTAAAATTTATATTTCAAAATTTTCCCCCTTTTGGGAAAACCCAAAAGTTTATTATAATAATATTTTGCCTGTATATAGCTCAGCCCCCCGTGCCAGAAGGTCAACAAAAATTTTTTGAAATATATAACTTAAAAAAGGGGTTTTATCCATGTTTTACGACAAAAAAAAGAGGGGAGAAATTTTAAGAAAAACGCCGATAATAATTTCAATTGATTGTAACCTGAAAATAATGTAAATTTTTTTTAAAAAATCATAGTTGACCCTCTGTACAGATTTTCGACCCATATACGGGCAAAATATTATTATAATAGAAGAATTTTTCAAAAAAAGGAGAAATTTTAAAAAAAAGTTTTTCCCCTAAGTTAATTTTTTACAGAAAATATGGGTATTTAAATTTTTTTTTTTTGTCGGTTGTCCTTAAAAAAATTTTTTATACATGTATTCTAATCTAAGTTACACTAAATATCATGAAAATTATCCATTTATGCGCTTTTTTGAAATCATGGTTCCGAACGTAGTCGGATACCTAAATTTTTTTTTTTTTTCTGCAATAATGTTACATAATTTATCCGCTGTTTGTTCAATTGTTTATTCGAGTATATCTCAGAGTTTAACTCTTACCTAGTGATTAATATCATTACGTAAACAAGATTTATAAAAATTAAAACTTTTTTCAAGAGTAAAACAGAAAAAAATGTGAATTAAAATAAAGATGTTGGATATTTAAAATATATGTTGGAAAATATATCACATTCCTTTAATGACCGGGAAAAATAATTTTATGAATTATATAAGGGTGAAAAAAAAAAAGTTTTAAGTTTAAGAACAATGCTAATAAAATTAATTAAATCATTTTTAACATGCAAGTGCTCTCATTATATGTTTAGTATTTATTCATGACAACTGATGTGACGTTGTATTGAGATTAAAATACATGATTAAGGAACACATTAACTGTAACTAATACTTTAAACTTCTGATTTATTTCGATATCATATTATTTTATTCAATTAAAATTTCTCGTGTATTTGTAAAAATTAATTTGAAATATGTGTCCGTGTTAGATTTTTTTGCTAAAAGATATGAAATGTTTTTTTTAAAAGATAAAAAAAAATGTCTACATTGTATACTTAGATATAGAAATAGTAAATATAGATATATAATTAAGTGATTGAACAGCTATGAAAGTTAAAAAAGGTTCCGGTATTAACAAGAAACCTTTTTTGGAATTTTTAAATTTTATTCTGGAAAAGTAATAGATAATAGTAATAGATTAGAAAGAGATAGTAATATATTCTAGTAAAAATAATAGATTCATTTTAAGGAAGAAGTTACCCCGAATTTCCAGGGTGTGTCCGAATTCGACTGACATATTCAAAGGGGAGATAGTAGGCAGAATGGGGACGACAAATCACCAAAGAACATGGGGTCGCAAACAACATTTAGTCGTAGGTATTAGCAAAAACAGTTATGAAGGAAGGAAAAAAGGCAATAAGAAGCAAGAAATGTATTTAACATACTTAGACGTAAATATGAACAAGCATGTGAAACGATACGAACAATGTATCATCGCTCTACTTGAGAAATTCAACGAAAAGTGATTGTCCCGGGTATTGTGCGAAGTTGCGGCCGCATAGATCATAGCGCAGCCAACACCGACGGACGAAGGATCGTCGTACTCGTTAAACAAATCCGGTGTGCTGGTGATGTCAGCTGAAGCAATGACGATCCGTTTCATGCGATCCTCCACTGCAGCCACATGCTTCTCATACGCAAGCGATTTCAGGTTGGCCAAAAAGAAGAAAGGCAATGGATTGGGGGTCCGAAGAACGGGGGGCAAACAACAATACCGCCACGTCAAATCCATATCCATGGGTATTGTTATGAATTTTGCGTAAATAGTGTAAATAATCTGTTATTTGGATGTGTAATGCATTTATATTACTCTATGTTATATTTATTGTATGTTAAAAATGTAATATTCATAATCAATTCCCTTCATTATACTATAGTGGCAATTCATTGACAACTTGGCAAATGAGTTGGGGAATCATGTTTAACCCTTAAGGGGTTGCACTTAAAGTCTTGCATTCTGGAGATGCTTCGAAAATGCACCCCAGTATTTTTTGCCGTCAGGTTCTCAAAAGCGTTGAGCCGTATTTTTAAGAATGTGGCTCTGGCGCTTTTGGGAATCTTTGCTTGAAGGCAGAAAAAGCATCTCTGGAATGACGGGATTTTACGTGCAGACCGCTTGGAGGGTTAATGATCAAGTTGGTCGCCAATTTGGCGACTTTGGGACCCTCTGGATTCTTCTAGAAAGTAGTCGATCTCTCCACTAATTTTATGCACTTTGACGCGTGCGGAATTTTCTGGAAGTTTCCGTTGGGTTTATAAATAGAGCCGTGCACCGCAACTAGTCAGTCATGATTCAACCAGCGAGTAGTGAGCATTGTTTGATTAGCTCGGCTGTGCTCGTGAATAATCTTTTGCATAGGTGTATTTTAAACACTGATTATTGTGTTTGGTTGCTGTTGAAGGTGTGAAGACCTTCAGAGATTTCTCTGTGAATATTCCTGCGTAATCCTGCATTTGAAGAATTGGATTTCCGATAGTAAATTCGCATCGCTTTTAAAGAACTGCTACTTTTCTTTGTGACTATTTTGTATAAATTCCTTGAGCCTCTACTTAACAATATGTAGCAGGGAGGTGGTTACGCACCACAATCGGAAAAAAATTGACGTACCATCTTACATGAAAGACGTTCTGGAGCTCAGTGGAGGATACTCCCTGTAGCAACTCTGGGAGAAGTGGGAAATTTGTACATGTGGAAATTTCTTTAACCCTACCAGGACACTCTAAATCCCCCTCATCTGACTCGGCATCCTTCCGTCAGCTACTATTATCGTGATTTGCTTCGAATAAACATGTTCCATAGAGATTTGTCGTCTCCATGCTACCTACTGTCACCCTTCAGAATCTGTCAGTTAAATTCAGCAGCACCCTGTAAATATGCTCAATAACATCAATTCAAATATCTCCAAACACAGAACAGAACAATTTAAATTCATAGTCACACCATCACATGAGACACTCAGACGCTACCAAAATCTAACATTGAATTATTAAGGTATCCGAATACGTTCGGAACCGTGATTTTAAAAAAAGTACATAAATGGATAATTTTCATGATATTTAGTGTCACTTAGATTATAATGCATGTATAAAATTGTTTTAATGACATTTTGACTAAAAATTAACGTAGAATGACATTTTCTCAAGATGTTCTCCTTTTATAGAAAATGCTTCTAAAATAATAATATTTTATATATACTTATATAAAGTAAAGACTTCTCCAAGGAGTCTGAACTATTCTTTTTTGTTGATAAATTCACGTTATTTTCAGAGTTACAACCAACTGAAATAATTATCAACGTTTTTTTCTTAAAATTTCTCCCTTCTGTTGTCGTAAAACATTTATAAACCCACTTCTAAGTTATGTATTTCAAAAATTCTAGTTGAGCCGCTGTACAGTGGTCTGAGCTATATACTGGCAAAATAATGTTATAATAAAGCAATTTTCACAAAAGGAGTATTTTGAAAATGGGTCATTCTATGTTCATTTTTTGTCAAAATATTGTACTTAAATTTTTTTTTAATGTAATAATATACTTAACACAATTTTATATATATTTTCTAAACTAAGTGACACTAAATGTCATAAATATTATCCATGTATACACTTTTGCAAAATCATGGTTCCGAACGTAGTTGGATACCTTAAATCTACTGTATGTTATTTATATAGGCTTCTACAGGCATCGCTTCAAATAAGCAGTCTAGATTTTTTAGAATTACCTCGGAAAACTATTTTTGTCGAAAAATATGGTGATTTAGCAATATTCGGTGATCAAATTGTCACCTAGGTAACCTTGTCCCATCAATACTATTGTCAAGAGTATATTCTGTCCTTGCTTGCAAATCATCTTTGGGCCACAATAACTCTTCAGTTGGGTTGAAAGTAAAGTTCAAACTTTCCTTAACAGTATGAACAATGTGTGTGTATATATATACTTTATAATAGAAAATTTTTATTATGTATATATTCTACTATTAAATAAATTCTGTTAAAGATTTAAAAAAACGTTCGATTGATCTTAACTCTATTAAAATATTTGAATGTGTTTAAGTTATCACATTCTTTGTATTTTTCAATTTCTAAGAGAAATTCATATTCATTTTTTGTAAAATTGTATCTTTACAGAGGAATATAGCTAATAAAGATAAAATAGTTTAGTTTTGATGCTACAAATAATTAGTTATCTAATGTATTTTTTCAATCTTTGTGAATATATTTTTTTCTGTCCTTAAACGAATAAACGACAGCGTAAATCAATAAAATTAAATTAAATAAATTATACTCTTTACTAAAAATCACCTCGATAAAGTCTGTGACTTTTTTTTGTAATCGCTTTAATATCAACAGTGAGTGGGAAAACATATTAGACACGTTAGTATTATGCGTATGAAAATTTAATGGCAAACACATTTTTCTCTTCGCACATCTTCTGAGACTTGTTTGTCTTACAACAACAAATATTTTTTTTTTTTTGCATGCAAAGCATATAAAATATATTTTAAGAGGTTTAAACTTGGAAGAATAAAAGAATAGCAAGGAGAGAGAGATGAGAGGTTTTACTTTATCTTCACACTTATGACTTTCAGTAAATATTCTTTACTGTATTTGTATGGTGTAAGATTCAATAAGTGCGTCTCTAAATCTAAACGACTTTTTTATTGTTGCTGGATAAAAACTTCAGTAATTTTACTTGATAATATACTTCCGGAGGCAATCAAGTCATTTCTTTGGCTTACAAAAAGATATATTGTCTACATTAAAACTAACAATTAAGAGTTATGCATATCTTATAATAACTTGAAAATCTGTAGGGACAATGTAATATTTAAAAAATTATACTTAGTATAAAAAAAATATTATAGAGGAGAAAATATGAGGGCGGTAAAATGCACTAATATGGAGAGCGATTAAAATTGATTTGGAAAGTTGAATCCAAACATTAAAAGAGCTATAAAGCAAGGGATTATAAGAATTTTTTGAAACCTTTTTTGCAAGTTCTTATAATCTCATTTATTTAAAAATAAGGACACATTTTGTAAAATTATTTCAATATGTCATTTTTTGGGGCTATATACATTTCTACGTTTATGTTAGTTCATTCACGTTGGTATAATTGGAAATAATATATTTTAATATTCTTTACTTTTCACCAATTACATTTGTTATGGATAAATTTAGGATTATGCATATAAATATGTACAAAACTAGCTACATCTAAATTGCATTACAAAGAAGGGCAAAGAGATAGCAAAGCCAAACTTATTAGAGAGATTACACAGAATACGAAAGTGAAATATAATTGAAAGTACAACCTTAAAAATACAAAAGTAAGAAAAACGAGAATGTCAGTATTTAAAACCAGCCATGGCTGAAAATAACCACTGCTACACCCCTCAGTATAAGATAAATAAGGTTTGGAATATGGACATCCATGATGTCTCCACATGCTATCATATTTGATGTTGTGTAAAAGTGAATGGATTGTACTTGTCAGTTGGTTTTTCAATCATCAACAAGTCGTAACCGATAGGAGATATGCCCATAGAAAAACAGGGCAAGGCAATGATGCAATCTGATCGGCGAAGAAGACTTGACCACATGTGGTTGTGCATTGTCCTTCTATAAAGTAACCACATAAAAACTATGAGAGTAATGGGGGCAGAAGATAACAGGCACCTCAATCTTAAACATATAAGGCTGGCTGATAATTGTATCGACAATGCGCAATAGGGAACACTGGAGTGGAAACCAATACAATCACAAACCATATCGGTATCGTGAGGCATTAGAGAACAGCTAAGCAGCCTTACTTCATAGTGTCTCTGGACTGTAATCGGCTATTGTTGTGTTGCAGGTGGAAAAGTGATTCAGTTGTAAAGACAATGTAGTGTTATTTGGTTATCCGTGTCTTTGCACACTCAAACACCTGTAGTTTTGAGACACAAGTAATTGAAACAATGGAAATATTGCGGGTATTCCACGGACTTGTAAGCGACTTCGAGTGAGTGAGTATTAACGTCGCACTGTTCAGCTACACAAGGCTTTTGGCGACGGACCTCATAATTTTGAACCATGGTCAAGTGATGAGGACGACACCTGAGCTGGGACGCCCCTCTCCTAACTACCACACCTCACCAATGGGAGGACGTTTGAGCTCTCGACAGATTTAACGTTCATCGCACCCCTACACGGTTGGCCTTTATGGTACTGGGCTGATACTGGCTGAGTATGATCCGATACCTTGACCACTGGGTTACCGCAGCCCCCGTAAGTGACTTCGAAATGGTATATATGGATATCAACTATTGCACAACAGACCATATTTGTTATGACATGAATCCTGATGTATCAGATTTCTCCATGCGTTTACTATGTCTATTATCAAGAAAAGTAATGCGACGTGGCTGGTGCAATCTGTGACGATGGCTACTTGTTATCTTATCTATCGATCAGTTACAGTCTACGTCACAGTTTTACATCCGATATAGTATATTATTTTGGAAAGATAATTAAAATTCTATATAGGTAACAGTTCTTCACCATAACTCAGATATGTATTCGAAAGACATTCGTATTTTTTTCCAGGCATTCTGAAGCTGCTCACATAAAATAGTGACAGAAAAAAGCAATACTTTTAATCCAAACGGTATTGTTTGTCGTATTCTATAGTGCTACATAGTCGTTACAAGTGCACATGATGAGCGTCTGTACCGAAGTTTTAATAATTTGTTTTTTTATTGCAATATTCATGCGGTGAAAATTTCACATGATTTCTATATTTTCTCCATGATGTGTCAATTTGAATTGCCAACTCTTTCATTTTAAACTAATTTTCACATAAACCATGCATTTAAATCTTCCCATAACGCTTATAAAATATATAAATTATATATTTAGATGCATTTAAAAACTTTATAAATGTGACTTATTTTGCTTATATACTTCTCTCATGAATTAACTTTCTGAAGATTGTAATAGAAATTAAACAAGTTTTTTTTTATGTAAATTAATTATTATCGAGATGTACAAATAATTTCAGCCCTTAACAAATCTTAAAATGCATAATATTTTAATTTTCTTACGTAAAAACATTTTTAAGTTATGTTTTTGCTATTTACTCATTTAGTGGATTTGATGAAACTTTCATATTTGATGGGTCCCTTCAATCAGAGGAGGAAGATGTGTCCTTTTGTCTTCAATTCTTTCAAAAAGAGAGCAAACGTCAAATAAATTACTATGTATAACATAACATCTATATAAAAAGGTTTTGTAAGTTAATAACGAGTTCAGTTTTTTTGGTATTCGTAACTTAAAAAATTTTATTTTAAATTCAAAATAATTGAATCTTCCTTTTAGATATTCATTTATCCCGTGCGTTCCTGATCAAATCTTGGTTCCTTTAAGCGAAATTATCTATCTGCATCATTTAAATTTTGTATTTTTCGGGTCTTTTACGTGCCTACTAGAAATTTTTAGCACTGATAAATGTGGTACTAATTTTAAACTGCTGGAGACGCAATAATTTCTACTTCATTTGAGTTATTTAAGAACATTACTGCTCGTTTTCCGATACTGCCTGTTAAGATGAAGATTGCGAAGCTTTCACAGTTATCGATCACAATTTGAGGACGGAACGAAGAGTGTAATAAGATGACACGAAGTGAATGACGAAGATTTAATCGATGCACTAAATCCAGCGACTAATGCCACGTTGGATGAAGATGCAATCAAAGACACGAAAAGGGATTTAAAGATAGAATATTCAGTCACACACTAAACTTACAGTCTTATTTTTATTACTTAAAGCAGTGTAGTTTCTAGAGTATTAAGTGAGATTTCCAGTCAGAACTCTTTCCTATATAGCTGATAACTCCATATATATAGCTCAATATAAACAAGATCTACGATGCTTTTTTTTTTATTTCTATAGCTGTTACGTTAACAAAAATAAATATTTTTTTTTTTAAATCTCAGATGAGTTGCATTAAAAAAAACCAAGAATGGGGGAAATGAGACCGAGTTTTTTATCTATATTTTTTCTTTTGTAAAATTTAAAAATATTAAAAAAAATTTTAATAAAATTTTTTATTATATTATATATATAAATGTTATTAAATTAAAAGATATTTGTTAAATTTTATATATTTTTTAAATTTTATTATTTTTTATTATTTTTTAAAATTATTTCCAAAAATATATATATATATATATATATATATATAAATATTATATATATATATATATATATATATATATATATATATATTATATATATATATATATATATTTATTTATATATATAAATTTAAATATATATATATATATATATATGTAAAAATATAACTAGTATTTTTTTTTCTCTCTCTCTCTATATATAAAAATAAAACTAGTATCTTTTTTTCTCTCTCTCTCTATATATATATATAAATATATAATAGTATCTTTTTCTCTCTTTTTAATATATATATTATATATGCCCCGGGTAGCTAGTGGTATAGGTATGACCGTTTTTGCCTTGTCAAGGGCCCCAGTACCATAAGACCCGCAAAGGGGGTGATGCCCTTAAATCTGTCGGGGCTGAAACGTCCCCCCCCATTGGGTGGTGTGGTGTTGGGGGAGGGGGGGGCCCGCTCATGTCGTCCCCATCACTGGACCATGTTTAAAAAATTCTGGTCCGTCCCAAACCCTCTTAGCTCGTAGTGCGACGTTAATATTCAATCAATCAATCAATATATATCTCTCTCTCTAAATATATATATATATATTCCATATCGTTATCTGTATCAAAAATTACACTTTAATTAAAGTTTCCCAAAATTCCTTACATTTTTATTTAATTCCAAGGAAATTGTTTGCATCTATATTTAATTCGTAATTATTCTTTAATGAGTTTGAAACTAATATGTTATACAAAACATGTAACAATAAAATAAATATGATATAAGTATGATATTAAATATACTATACATAACATTAAAAATGCAACACCGAGAAAGAACCGCACGAACAGTACTCCCAACGAGAAACGATACTCCCAACTAAGAGCGAGAGTAACGTCAAAGCAGAAGGTAGTAAGACAAAATGAAGCAACACTTCTAAATGCAGAGTCAATGACAATTTGAATGGCAAGATGAGGAATGGCTCTTTGTTCCTTGTCAACCATTAGTCTCCATAATTCGTCTTTAGTATGCGATAGTGACAAGATACGAAAACGACGTCCGTTCCCATACAGAACGGGTTCGATTGGCGAGAAATCAGGTGAGAATGGTGGTCAGGGAAGCATCTATACATTTTTCAAAACTCGTTAGCTAATGGTGTCGATTTGCAGTTGGGTGCTGGTGGTAAAGGGTAAATCCCATCATCCCTAAGGTATGCAGAGTGGCTTGGAGGGAATTTCATCGTTTGTCGGTGGATGTTTGATTCACCGACAAACAATTCGACGACTAGTTCTCATATGAGCCATCTGCATGTTAGTTGGAATGTGAAAAGTGTAATACATTAAATCAATCTCATAAGAGTGGTTCACCTCAAATAATTTGCTTCGACTTTTGAATTTTTCTAAGAATTATGTTCAATAAATATAATTAGTCTTCATTCAAAATTAAATGATTTTTTTTTTTTTTAAAAATAAAAGTACGTTAATTGTTGAAATGCATTCTGGATTATTATTGTTCGTCTGATGTTTACTGCTAAAATGGCGAAAGAATGAATTTGGATATGTTAGTTGAAATTTTTATTGTTTGAAACAGTTGGTATAAAAAGAACAAATTTATTCAAATCATGAATATTCATTTCAGACACAAATACTTCAAAAACTATTTACATAAGTGATGTTTTAGAAGAGCATTTCTTAGAAATTAATTACTTTAATTTTTTGATTTAATTAATTCTTTTTAAAAAGTTTCATTTACTTAATGTTTCATGTTTCAGTTTAATTAAGAATCTTTATTACGCAGAAGCTATTGGCATTTACTTTTATTTTGAAATTAATTATAAGCCAAAAATTAGTCCCATATTTTTTTTAACAAATATGAAATTTAAATACTTGCTATAAGTAATAAAAATTTTAAGAATGAGTGAATAAGTTTAGTGAGAAAAAGCTTCAAATTGAAGTAAGAGAGATAATGAAAATGCAGACTCTGAAAGTAATTAAAAGAGATGAAAAAAATTGAATGCCTCTTTTAACATAAACGTATTTCTCAAATAAGCTCAGATTTTTGCATCCAATTATTGCTAAAGCTTTTTATTTGTCTTTATCCAGTTAACTGTGATTGACGAATATACTCGTCATGGAGAAGTTGTATGGTTTTGTGTCATGACAATTATACTCTTCATGTGTAAAAAGTAGTGACCATGACTATTTAAATTGCAATTTTTTGAGAAAAACAAAACATATTCTCAAATTTCAAGATGTTTAGAATATTTTGAGGCCTGCCGGAAAACAAAAAAATAAAAAATATGAAAAATTTAAGATGAACTCATGCATTCCCGTATGCTCCTCCTGGAACAGCCAATAAATTTGCATAACGAATTTATTTATGTGCGGAAATAATGTTTTTTAGATGTTAGTTTAAAAGGATCAATGGTAAAAGTCAAAAAGTTGACTTATAACAGGTTTCCTTTTGGTATGGTCTGCCATGAAACAAATGCATGTCGCCGACCCGGCACTGAGCTCATTGATAGCTTCTGGCCTGAAGTTAACTTCCTTGAGTTGAGTTGAGCTGAGTTTGGTGGTTTATGGCGCAAGAGCCAGTTTTGGCTATACTGAGCCAAACATTCATAGGTCTGTGGTCTGGACGGTAAAAGAAGAAGAGAAGAAATTAGATGACAAGATGGAGGGTCGAAAATAGAGAAGGATCACTGGGGTACCCCAGGGTCGTGACACCCGTGTTTACCAAAGATAATAAACCCCTTGGGAAAAGGAAAAGATCACTAGGGTACCTCGGGATTGTGACATCCGTACCCACCTAAAGAAAGTGAGCCCCCTGAGGGAGAAGTTACCTTCCTATCAAGTGGTATAAGAGCCAATTGTTTAATGTTAGAACCATGTACTGATATTAGAGTAAAGGCGCAATACCGTGCTGCCTAAAGAAAAGTTGTTTTATAGAGCTGGAAAAGGCAAGGATGCTTTCTGATAAGAGGAATGTGATCAACCCTACTGTACCTATCCAGAGTTTCCTGTGTCAAAACAGGTAGAGAATATTTCGTAGTAAAGTCAATAGTAAATCAGAGAGTGTTTAGTTCTCTCAATCCGGAAAATTTGAGGATCACTAAAATTCAAAAATATCTATAAATTCTTACAATTGGAAGGACATTCTCCTTATGAGCCCGTGACCGAAAATTAATTTCTCACCCCGTACATAGGCCAAATGACTGCTGGAGGAACCCAAAGGGTCCCTCGTTATTGTTCTAACGTACTACCCAGCCAAAACACATGTGCTTTACACCCCCACACTACACATGTGCTTTACACCCCCACACTGATACCACCGAAATCCACACCCGCTTGTAATATGTATGTAATGTATGTTTATGTTAACCAAATAAATAAGTATTAGTAATAAAATTGGCAAATTTATAAAATAAACCCATTGTGACGTCATGGACTGGTAACGTGGTGATGACTTCAAAGCAAATTGTAGAAATAAAAGAAAAATTTATTTTCTCAACAATATAGTTAATATTAATGTAATATGGAAATGTCTCTTTCGGCCAAGCCGGTGCGTTCAGTCTCTCTTTAACGTTGGAGTTCAATCCCTATACATCACTGCTTTGTCCGAAGGACACTTCCCAGATTTCTATGAAGTTCGCTGGATAATTTCTACAACGCCACCGGGGTTCATCCTCTACTCTCCCCGTACTCCAGGAAAATCCGCTTGGTGTGGTGTGGTGTGGTAGTTAGGAGAGGGGGTGCCAGCTCAGGTGTCGTCCACGTCACTTGACCATGGTTCAAAATTACGTGGTCCGTCGCCAAAAACCCTCGTGTAGCTGAACAGTGCGACGTTAATATTCAATCAATCAATAAATAAATCAATCAACCAGGAAAATCCGCTTTGGACTTCAATCCGATCTCTATTTCTGGTCTCTGCTTTCCCATCTCTCAAAAAATGACCCTTTTAAACTCCAGGGGTGGGTGCACTACACACACCTCGTCATTTTTCATTGGCCCGCACACTAAAGTCTACACACGGCCCTCAGACTTCCCTCATTAGCGTCCTATTCGTGCAGACCTAACAATAGCAATCTCTTGAAGGACCCGGCGCCAGACGTTCGTCTGCACATCTGAACACTTGTCCATCACGCTGCTTTTGTTTTCTTGAAGTCATTCTCCTGTCATCCGCCTAGGCGTCAGTGTTCTTAATCAGACAGGCTTCGTCAATTGTCAACCGGTGGGGCACTCCTATGTTCATTATGACTTCCAGTCAGAGTATCGTAAGTTATAAAACTTGACATGAATGGAAGGGTGTGGGTCGTACCAAGCACAGTCGTAACACCATCTTTTTAATCCAATATTTTAACAACGACATTTACTCTTTGATTGACGAATATACTCGCCATCGCTGGATTTCCGCGACACACATTACTGCGCGCTCTCGAATTGGGGTGACATATAACTGGATAATAAGCATTTTGGCCAATATATACGAAATTTTGCAAGCACAAAAAATTTAATTAAGATATTCCTAATTTTGTAAAGTATTAAAAATATAATTTTAATATTTATAATTAAAAATATTTAAAATTGTAACAGTGGTCATTAACAAATGTGTTTTAAATATTTTTCGTATTAATATTGCAGCAAAATTTGAGAGATCAATCAGTTCTCCATAATTAAATCATAAATAACAGGGTTCTTTATTTCTTGATCTTTTCCTGAAAGATAATTTTTTATCTATGTATGAAACATTGCTTTATTTATTGATAAGCTGTAATATTTTAAATATTGTCTTAAAATAATTGGTACATTAGGTGTAAAATATTGAACAAAAATTTACTTGTATATGACTAGCTGTAAATTATATTAATTACTATTTTAATAATCAATATGAAAAACTAATATAAAATAATTAATTGCGCTTCTTTTTAAACAATTTATTTTTATAATCAGAGATTTGAACGCATGATAATTTTTTTTTTTTATTATTTTTAGAAAATAAGTATCTTAGGGGAATTTATGTGATTAAATTATCCTTTTTTTTAAACACTTCTTATACTTTATCAATTAATGACTTGGAAGTAAATCTCGAAATTATCAAATGTTTTATGTGTTATCAAATGTTTTTTCAAATCTCAATGAAAAAGAAAAAGTCTACTCTTCATTTCAGAAAACGATACATACGCAGTGAAAATATCAAGAACCATTTAAAAATTAAAATAAGAT
>BMAV01008952.1:14855-55307 GCA_019973955.1 Trichonephila inaurata madagascariensis
CATACGCAGTGAAAATATCAAGAACCATTTAAAAATTAAAATAAGATTATGAGCATTCAAGAGCCTTCTGTAATAAATTTGTGGCTGTGTTCTCTTAATTTCTGCTATGACGTTGCGATGAAATGTGTGACTACATCAAATTCTCATTTAATTACTCACATGATTCAGAGATAGGGGAGAGTAATTTATCTTATCCTCTATTTCCCCAGTCTTCCTTAACCACAAATTATATTTTAATGTCAATAATATAGTTCCAAAATCTATCATTTTGTGATTCAGAGGCCAAAACTCTTGCAAGCGACTTTATCATTTATCTTTTGCAGTTCTTGAGCTCTTACTATGTCATAGTAATTACCGCCTTGTCACTCTTCAGCATTGTTCCTCAAAGCGGTCAAACAGATGTTATTTATCATTTAGGATCCATTTCCCTAATTTGTATTTTACACTTTAATTTGAAACTGGAAATAGGAATTTATAAAAGGATTAAGGTATCCGTATTAAGATAGCATACTAAAACATTATAAATACATTTTTGGGAATCAGTACCAATAAATAATAATGTTTATTAACAATATTTAAAAATACATATATCTAAATTTTGTAAAATTCACAATTATAAGTGAAATTTGAGTAATATTTTTAAAAATCAAAGTAATTAGAGAAGAAAATATTACACTTATATATCAGTTAAAGTATTACTAATACAAATCAGATGCATTTATCTAGAAAATGTACTAAAATTTTAACGTTTTATTAAAATTTAAAAATTTTAGAGTTGATCGAGTAAATATTATTAGAATGTGATATTCTTTATGAGGCAATTACTTAAATGGGACTCCATAACTCAAAAAATATTCATGCAATAGGAAATACTTTAGTACATTCTCTAGAAAACAATATAAATATCAGGTTCAAAAAGTTTTATAGGAATACATTTATAATGTTTTGAGCTATCAGACTTACCGTGATAGATTCTGAACAATTTAAATACCCACTTCTAGTAAATTAAAGTCCCCTACCCAAATTTATCTAATTTTATAAAATTTATTGTAATTTGGCCTCTAGGTAATATAAAAATAAAACAAAGTATGTTTTTAAAAGTCAAAAGGTAGTTCTATTCAATTAAATTAAAAAAATATGTATTTTGACAGAATTTGGTCATTTCAATGCGTTCGGATACCTTAAAAAACAGAAAAACAAAATATCATGTAAGGATTTAAAGATTATTTGCTCTAGTGGGAATATTTTCTCTCTCTCTCTCCCTCTCTCTGTTTAGTATTTAAGCATCTTATTTTAAGAGAACACAATCATTTTATTATAAAGCTGGCATTAATGTTTTAAAATTTCATATAAATTAATAATAAACATAAATGTAAATATATGAGTAATTATAAAATAGGAATATGAAAAAAGAAATTTCTCTCAGTTTTGTATGTATATTCATTTATTAAAATGGAGCAAAGATAAAAAAAAATAATAATTTTTTATGTTTCCTCAGCTATCTAAATTGTGGTTTGTAAAAAAAAGTATTTTGAAATAAATAAAGAATTAATAAATTTGGTTTTTATGGGTTTTATATTTATTTAAATTTACTTAAATAAATATCTCAGAAATCAGAGAAATAAGCTTCTACTTATATCATGAACTAGGCCGCTTAGAATATGTACTGCAAATTCAAAAAAAAATTATAAGAAATCATTATGCAACAATGTATATTATTAAATTATCGTATAAAATTATATAAACTATTGTTTTCATGAATTATATAAAATATATCCTTATACATAATCACTAAATACTATTCCACCCTTTTTCTATACCAATATCATGTATATTTCCTAAAAAGACATTTTTATAGAAAATCAAAGAATATAAAAAGTATACAAATACTTGTTGTACCAGAGTAATATTAAGAAAACTGCAAAATATATTTATGGAATCAAAGTATATGAATGTGGTTGATTTTTGCAAGGGAGACATGGATATTTCTAGGTTTTTCTGTGGAAGATCATATGTGTAATATAATTTTAGAATTTAGATGTTCATGAGTTAATATTACATTAAGAATATTAAATACAGTCTTGACATATCTTGCTGCTATGTAGTGAAGATAAAACTCGAAAGTAAAAGGTTTTTATTTAGCCCTAAGTGTAATTATTTATTATTAAGTAGAACTGTGAATCCTATACTCTATCTAAATCTATCTTATTATATTCATAAAATTTAGATTTTTAGTCCTAACTGTGACTAAAGCAATAAATATTAGTTAAAGCCAGCTCACAATAGAAAAAGTGAAAAATAAATAAATAAATAAATCCCATTTTAACCACAGTTTTCA
Organism: Trichonephila inaurata madagascariensis; assembly: GCA_019973955.1. Taxonomy (NCBI): domain Eukaryota; kingdom Metazoa; phylum Arthropoda; class Arachnida; order Araneae; family Nephilidae; genus Trichonephila; species Trichonephila inaurata. The sequence continues at coordinate 17,194 of BMAV01008952.1, forward strand.
AAAAAGAATTATTAAGCAAATGATTTATTCATTAAAAGCAGCAATTTTCTTAGTCTTTGAATTTTGAACTCAATTTTCTAGAACAGTTTCATTCTTTAACCCTTCCAAATAATTGGAAAGCTTTAATATTTTTCCTACATCTATTTTACCTTTAGTTTTCAGCATGACAACAAAATTAAAACAAGGCACTAGAAACTAAATCACCTTTGACTTTCGAAACTTTCGAATTGATTTTTAATTAACAAACTTCTTAGTATACTTGTAGACTTACACGAGGTAGAAATTACTTTAGGATGACGAAATTTTTAATTGTAAATTGTCAACAAGTTATGAACGTCATGTTAGTCAACGCTGTGGTTCCTATAGTTTCTCGCATTTTTATAAAACAAGGAAGCTAATTATTTTTGAATATTAAACAATTCATATCACAAAATATCTTTCGTATTACTTCTATATACCAATAATAACACAGAATAGGTATCTGGATTAACTTGTACATGTTTATCCAAAAATACACATTCCTCACTTTTAGCGTTTCAAATAACTGTATGGTGCCTGCACATATGAAGTACAATGTCTTGGAATCACCATGTTAATAAGTATGATATTCAGCATTTTTTGAGTTTTACACTATATGAATATTTCTTATATGTCTTTGTTTTGTTTGTCACTGTGTTTGCAATGAGCAATAAACATATTTCAAAAGAAAAAGAAAGAGTAAAAATTTATTAAAAAACAAAATGAATTTTACTTTGTTAATACTTGCCTTTTATAATTCTTTTCCATTCAGTACATATTTCCATATGGATAAAAACAGAAAATGCAAAATTTAGTGTAATAATGTTTAATTGAGTAAAATATATATTTAGAGAAACATAAATATATATTTTTGACTTAAGAAATATTATTGCGATTCCATTCAATATCTAGATATGTTTTTCCCTTGAAAACAAGTACAATAAATTCTTATTGTTTTGAATTATTGTAAAAATACAAATTTTATTTTTGTAACGGCCAATTCACATTTTTCTTTAACTACTGCAGCTCTTAAAATTCATACATACTTGGAATATTATAACACATATATACATTAATACAATTTTTATAATATATGAATTAGTATATTTATGTCGAATAAATCCATAGCATAATTCATGCTTAAATGTTGTAATAAGTTATCATACATGATGCAGAAATTTACAGACATTTTTCGGTCACTCTTAACAAGTCCATATTTTAAATGTCTTTATTAGGAGCACCTTATTATTAATTAATACTCAAAAATAACATTTAATTCTAAAGAGGAATTCTTAATTAGTAATTAATACTAATCAATAAAATTATCAGATTACTTAATTTTGTTCTTAAGCTTAAAGCATTAACATGAGAGCTAAATACAATAACAAAAATTCAATTTATCTGATAATGAACATTTTGAAATGTCTTTTAACGAAATCCAGCGAAAAGACCACAATTCTAAAAATGCATTGTTCTTTTATAAATATTGCGCAATAATTTACTGTATATTTTATTTGGTTCAACAGTGTGTTATGTGATCTATTCTCGTACGAAAAAATAATTCATTATGTTCAGAGCTGTACGAATTAACCGTTAGCTCGCCCTAAGCTTTTAGCTGCTTCATGGACAATTTAGCATGAAATCATCAAATTCCTTGTGAAAGAATACTGAGTAAATAACGACTCTTACCATATGCGATAAAGACGGTTCTTTAACCAGAAATTTCTTTTTAACTTCCAGTCAAGTAAATGAAATACATATTTACTAATTTACAAAAATTACAATTCTCTTACATTTCCTTATATTCAAAAACGTGTATGAATAAAGACTTTTGAATAAAAAAAAATTGGAAAGTTACTTTTTTTCTATTTATCAATTTTTAGCAGTACACCTCTAGTACATTAAGATTTCTCTGAATTCTTACCCCAAACATAAAATAAAGGAACAATATATATAAAGAAGTATTTTTTGTATAGTAATGAAAGGTCGCGGAAATGTTGCTGTCATTGGTTTTTGCAGCAGAGCTTTTACTCCAGTTTCCTTGCACTTATACTTTTCATAGGTGAAACTGCTTTTACGCTGAAGGCTTTTTTAATTTGCACAGTTCCCATACATGGGACACCCCTAACCCCCACATGTTATACATATATAGGTCTCTCAGGAACGGTTACCTGTTAACATGCAGGCGGGTACTGTGAAAGATTTCCTTATTGAACATTACTTAATACCACATCAGCTCAACAGCCTGATGTATCACGTCTTTCTAGAAGTTTCACTGTTGATGTGTATTGATCATGATCTATTTGTGGTTCGAAATGCCATTCAATTTCTACACTAAGAAGTTCCAGCCTATCTAAGTATTTATAAGTATATTTACCTCAGGGCTACATTTGTACCTCGAAGAATTGAACAAAATGGATCAATTGCATATTTTTTTTAAAAAAAAGTGAGTCGCATCGTATTGATGACAAATAAATCATTTACACAAAAACCGAATGAAAACCATTACCAATACCCGAAAAAAAAACCCTATCTAGAAAAAATGCCAAACACTATTTCGCAAATATAGATGAAGGTTGGAAAAATAAACATATTTATAAATGTCGATTTCAAGGTGAAGAAATTGATGCATTTAATTATTTTCTCTTAAAAATATTCCATTTGAATTATTTTAGTATAACTTTCGTGCAATTGATATTAAAGCATTTTCTTTCGAAAAACATAAAAAAAGTTCTTTTTAAATCGTTCATACATAAAACATTCCCCTTTTGAGGCAGATATATTTTGTTTCATTAAGATATTAAACCAGGATTAATATTGACTTCTTTCGGTGGAAACAATTTCCTAAATGGTGCATTTTCTCTTCAGAATTTCATTACAGCTCATATATAAAAGATTCGATACCAATGCTGGTATGGTTAAAAATAAATGGATAAATATCTATTTTCTTTGAAAATCCTTTTATTATGGTGGAATTCTTCTGAGCTATCAATCTAGCATAACATTAATAATGTTACAATAAACCCTTTAAACAGTAGATTAAACAAGAAATAATATCTTCTATGCAACTAAAGTTAAATGTACATTTATTTCTTTTCGTTTCCATGGAAATAACAATATTTTTTAAAAAAAGATTCTGATGAATTTAGTTTTACGCTTAATGCCCTTTTGCGAAAATTATCCTTACCAGAAAATGTGAACGTCAAGCAAGATTAAAAGATAACTATTCGCTTAAATCAGTTGTCTTCAAACTGGGTTCCATGAGTCACAACAAAAAATCGAAAACTATACATTTGTATACAAAATTGATTCACGGACTGTATAAAGTTTGTATAGTTACAGACACATCTAAAGATTATCCCAGTCATTAAAACTGAAAATTTTATTTATGCATAATAACACACTTTTTTGCAACAATTTTTAAACTTTTATTATAGTGTGTGTTATACAAGAATATTAAAATGTTTTTCTTTATATCCCGTAAATATTTTATTGTTTACTATCCTGTGTTCCTTGAAATGATTTTATACTAGTGAGTACAATGTTTAACACAATAATATTTTTCTAATGAAAACCATACCCTTTTTCCTTTGTGGAATAAAAACACATTTACAATGAAGGAGAGGGAACAGCTTATCTACATACGAGTATAAGCAGATTCGACGTTAAAATATAAATTTAAGCAAGAACAGCTCCTAAATTTTAGGTTGCCAATTCACGTAAAATGCACAGAATTTCTTACATAGCTGTAAACATTTTAATGCCATTCAGAACAATGTATTTATATGAAAATATTTCTCTATATCTCAACGTGAGTGGCTACAAAAATGAAATATAAAAACAAATTAAACCCAGAAAATGAAGTGTGACTGCAAATAATATCAATAGACCTAGACTTACGACAGTTTGTGTAAAAAATATATATAAGCCCACATATCCCAGTTACTAAATATATAATGCATGGGTACTTGTATCACAAATTAATATTATTAATAAGCAAATTACTTTAAATTCGATTTCAAATTTTAATAACAAATGCAATACTTATTTTAATTGCCTTTAAAGTACCTATAACATGATGATCTACTTAAAAAATATATTTCAGGATATATTATAAGTATAGAGAAAGGAGTACACGCGAAAACATCTTATACTTCAAAGGGTTCCATGAGTTAAAAAAGTTTGAAGACCACTGGCTTAAATAACTGTTTCTTGGTGTGAGTCAGTATTTGCTTGTCTGAGACTGATATAAATGTAACTGAAAGCTCAAATAGCTGTGAATAAATTTTTAAATGGCGAACATTTACTACATAACCATTGCACTCATTCAAAACTCTAAACTGTTAACATACAGTTTGTGTCAAAGAGAGTCGTTTAAAACTACTTGTTTCTCAAAACTTCTGTTGATTAAGGTTTAAAAGAAGATCTCTAATTGCGACTTCTTTGATGCGAATGCTGCAATAGCCAATGACTTTGAATTTTCCTTTTGCACTTCCTTAAATTAACAACAATCTCAACATCCCGTTCAAACAGCCTTACTCGAATCGTTGAATTGCTGATGCCTCAGTTACAAATGTTTGCTGTCGCTTAGGAAGCAATTTGTCAAGTAATTCAACCAGCTTAGAGAAAAGTTGTCAAAACAGTGAACCGCATTTTAAATTAGGATTAGAACAGAATCTAATTATATTATATCAAAGCGGAAATTGGATTTACATAGGAAATGAATAAATATTCAAACTAAAATGAAGTTCATTCAGTGTTTTAATGAAATTGTAAAACAAAAGGTTTCATATCCGGTTTTGAAATATTTTATATCTTAAGAAGCGGATTTTTGAAATTTCAAACCTGAATATCTTTTAATAGCATAACTGTTTATATTATTTTCCGTCTTATATAATTTTGTGCAATATATTAATTACTTTAATAAAAATACAAGTTTGATGAAATGTAATATTTATACGAAAAATATTCATTTTTTATAAAACAATTATGTAGTGGAAAAAATATGAGAGAGAGAGTTTGGAGATTTATAATATGTGTGTGTGTGTATTTTTACGAGTTCTAATGCATATAATCAAAGACTGTCTTGGGGTGACTTTTTTTTAAAAATTATAAAATCACACAATTCCTTACTGGTCATGATAATCTTAATGTGCACCTGAACAAATTTAACCTGTGCCCTTCCAAGCTTTGTGATTGCAATGCTGGTGGGGAGGGGGCAAACTATTAAACATCTTATTCATTTTTTTTCCCAAATTTAAGAAAGAAAATGCCGGGAAGTTAAACTGCATAATCTAATATCAACTGACCTCCAATTTTTTTTCAGATTGTTTCAAGTAAAGCTTCGTTCACTTTATTTTGTACATTCATTGATTTGATTTTGTAAATTTTTTATTTCTCTGTTTTTGTAACTTCATTGTATTGGTTTTGTTACGTAATTGTTTTATTTTGTAATGTGCTTTTGTCTTATTAACTTACTTGTTTTCATTATTTCATAATTTTTGTTTTGTTATTTACTTTTTATGTTATTCATCTTATTTTGTATTTGTTTTTTTTTACTTATTTCTTTATGCGCCGGATGATACTTGTGGTTCACGGGATTTATTTTATCTGCCTTCCATAAAAAATGAGTATAAACATTTAACATACAGCCTAAGATAATAAATGCATCAGTAAAAGAGGAAAGAAAAAAATACATTTCAATACATATAAATTTTATTTCAATTTAAATATTTACTATAAAAATCAAAGCGATATTATTTTTGACATATAAATACCAATAAGTTTACTGCCTTCCTTTAGCTACCATTATTTAGTAATAATTCAGGCAACGTATAGTGAAATATTTCATTAGGAGAGCAATTGATATCACTTTACAAGTGTTCAATTTTTACCAATGTGTATTATAAAACACATATATTATTTTAAAATATATATGAAGTGAAGCACCTTAGGGGAAAATATAAACGCGTTCCTGGTGATCTTTAATTTATGATTCAAGCTGCTGGTCCATGGTGAAGACAGCATGAAATGGAAGAGTAATGTGGTTCAGACTAGTGTTAAATTCAAAAAAACAGAATGCGTTTTTTAAGAATGTGTGTTGTTTTTATGAATAACCGGGAAATGTATCAAAGTTGGAAGATAAATGGGGAGTTTAAACAAGAAGAGTGGACTGCGGTTTGTTTTAAAAAATTCTCAGTAGTGAGGATTCTTTTTTAAAAGTAAACTTTTATCAAACTTTATGAAACTACTATAAACATTTAAAACTGAATAAAAAAAATACAGATATATACAGCAGCCAGTTTTTATTGGTTTAATGTAACGTGTTTTTAAGTTCTACTTTATCTTTGAACTAATTCAACGACATTTATCTTATATTTTAAATTTCTTTATAATTTAAAAGAACTCATGTTACATAGATTTTTTTTTTGTAAAAAAATTCTGGAAAATTTATCTTTATTTACTCAAATACTTTTGTTTTTTACTCAAAGGCTAATTAAACTAACGTAAGTTATGTAAATAACTTAGAAAAATTAATTTTCTTAGTTTACATTTTTACAACCGTTCTTATGTTTTTAACTTGCACTTTTTTGATTTGAAGTAAAGCATACTAATAAGTACAGTAGCTACTACAAGAACATTTTTGAAAACGTGCTTTTCTAAGACCTATTTTTAAAAAAATCACAAGAAAACATATTTCTTCAAGGTTTTAGGTTCTCAAAGTACACGAAAATTTACCTAAAACATTATCCACTTTTTAGAACATGCTTAACAAACTTATAAAATTTGCATGCATATTTATAAGATACTGCTTAAACGTGTTGCTATTTTAAATTAAAGAATGTTCTTTCTTTCTGATGTTTTTCATACTTAAGCACAATAATAAGAACATGGTAAACAATCCGAATTAAAACTTATTTTAGTATTAAATTTGATACTGAATCTTGCAATGGCCCACAATTGATCTACAGTCTTGTATTTAACATATTTTTTCAAAACAACAGTAAAACAAATATATGAGTGCAGATATTTTAGACATGGTCTGAATATTATTTAAATTGATTTATGAAGAGATTCAGATCAGATGCAACAATAGCATTTTTAATGCACGTATGAATTACACCAGCTAAAACTTTTCCCGACTTAATGATCAACGAAAAACATTATAGAGACAGGTGAGTCATATTTGCCCCAAATGTGTGTGTGTGTGTGTCACTCGCAGCCAGGTGATGCACTGGTGAACCGCGTTTCGTACTAGGACTACTGGATTGACCGTCCCCAGAGAAAACTACATTATAAACGGCCAGCCGTCTCATAAGGAAGTTTGTGATTGGTGTATATATGACACACCCGTCCCAAAAGGGTTAATATCGGTATGTGCAAGAAATTTAAACCTCTAATTTAAATAGGTAATTAGTGCTTCATAACCTTTAATGAAAATACACTTCAATTATTTTAAAAATTTCAATATGTATATGTATCTATTATATATATATATATATATATATAGAGAGAGAGAGAGAGGGACTTCTGCATAGATGGTTGCTACTCTAATATTCATGGTTTATATTTTTACTTGTAAGTTTTTATCCTAATTTTTTCTATAGAAAATTTTCTTAATATTCCTCTCTTTGAGAGATACATTGATGTTCTTTTTTCATAATTTCATTTTACTCGATTGTCAGGTTCATCATCCAAATGAGTTAGAAATAGGCTTAACTTCTCAAAATGGCTGTGTGTTTTTTTCTTCTAGTATGTCGAAACTTTCTGCTGTAACGGGAAGGTGCATCCATAAAGCATTGCTTAACCCTAAATCACTGGCCAAATTCAGTGACAGCTTTAAAAATTATAATAGATCTCCAGTTTAGTCCAAATACTATTTTTGTATCTACATTTGTTGTGTCTCTTTAACACCAATTTCTTTTTCCTTCGGCATTGTAGGTCTTAGAACTTTTTCACTTTTATTTTATTATACTATATATATATATATATGATGAATCCCCAACCCTTCAAGTGTCAGTTAAGGTAAAACCTACGAGAACAACTCAAAACGCCTCCCGCATGACTTTGACTTCGACTATGGCGAACTTACAAAGAACCATGTGAACGAACGACGCGCTGGCTCCTGAGCGACACAGAAATAAAACTCATTTTGTCATGGCTTGGAGTACAGGCTGCTTTTCTGAACATTAAAAATAATATGATGAATGGTTGCACGTTGCATTTCTCCTGCCATTCTAAGAATTACTCCAATACATGATATATATATATATATATATATATTTACACAGTTGAACCTGTTTTTGTGCGGTAGATAGGGACCGCATAAAAGTAAACACACAAAAAAATTTTCAAAAATTTCATGAATTCTTACATATAACAATCTAAATCGTGGAAATACTACAAAAAAAATTTTTATGGGTGGGATAGGGACCGCATAAAAAAAGTCGCATTTATAAAATATGCCAAGCATTTACGAAATTTATGTAAGAGTACTTCCATAACAAAATAAACAAAATATTACACATGGAAGCATTGTAAAAACATATAGTTTCTCATTGTATACACGGATAAATTTTCAAAATGCACATACATAATTCATTACTACTAATCGTAATCTAAAGCCCTGTAATGAATAAGTTCAAAATTGCTTTCGTCACTTGAAGGTATAATTTCAATTGGTTTCTTTTTTGGCAACATAAAGTAAAAGATAAATTTCTGTGACGAAGGTCGGGTGGTCAGTTGCTTGTAAATGTCACGTTAAATAAGATATACGTGATTGAAGCTCTTTTTGGAATTTTATACTCCTTTCTTAATTGGTATCTATGTTAAATAAATGCTTTTTCAATTTTTCGGAAAGCTGCATCCCTGCATATTTTTATCCACTCTCAAAGAATCCGGTTCTTGTCCGTCTTCAAAATGTCACTGTCATGAAAATTTCGTCTTTAATCAAGTGTGGGCTACTGGAGCGTTGAGAGAAAGCAACTGAATGCGCATTGTCGGAAGACTGTTTATAACAAATGAACAGAGAGTCTTAAAGTGTCTACATTTCATTGGCGTAAAGTAAGCCCCCACATCACAGGGGGTGGTTAGGGCTTTATGGGTCCAAGGCCTGACTAACACTAAATACGTATTTACAAAATTTATAAAATATTAAAGTTTCATGACTTTCAGAGGGAGAGGGGGATCCTAACATTCTCCGACACACCACTGGTAAATAGATAGAAAACATTACAGTGGCGCCAAAGCCATTGAGTCCTGTCATAGGGGGGCAGGACTCTAGGGGCCCAAGGTTTGACTAACGCTAAATACGTATTTAAAAATTTTATATCATATTAAAGGCGAAACCTTACTTTCAGGGGAGAGGAGGGTTCTAACATTCTTCGTTACGCCACTAGTAAATAGATAGAAAACATTATAGTTGCGCCAAAGCCATTGAAATTCATACCACCGCATAAAAAAAAGACCGCACATAAAAAATCGCCCAAAACAAATCGAAAAAAATAAAATCGCACATAAAAAAAAGCACAAAACCAAATTCTACTGTATTTATATATATACATAAGGGGCTAAGTTACGAAACATTTCAAACCTTCTCTTCTCAGCTCTCCACGCTTCTGATTATATTCAAAACATATAAATTTAATTGGAGAAGAAATAAAAAGAATGAATAGTCATTTTAAGAAATTCTCAGAATTAAGAAAGTATATCTTGCTTTATTATGAATTTATAAAAAAAAAAATTAAGTTCTGAAGAATATTCTCTTAATTAGATGCATTCCAAGTATTCAATCCAATTCTGCAAAACTGCGTAATAACCAATTTCGTAACAAAATGATATTCGCAATGTTTAAAAACTTTTTATTCTAGTGAATCTTTATATAACTTAACAACATTCTTAATGTTATCCGAAATTTGAAAACTAAGAGAAGAATGTGACTAATATTATTTTTTGAAAACATTTTGAGAGACATTTTAAAAAACATGTACATTTATAACTAAGAAAATCTATGAATTTATTTATTTTAATCTTGTTTGCTTAACTTTACCCATGTAAATTACTAATTGAAATGAAAATGCATGAGAATTGAAATCCATACAGATATAAGTGACAAAAGATAAGTTATTTTTTAAATTAAGCTATTTTTTACTTATTAGATTTACGTTTCATTTACAGGGTTAACTTAAATTAAAAGAGATTAAACATTCATTTTCTCAGATTCTATCCCAAATGTACTCTATAACAAAAAAAAATAGTATATGTAGCGGTTTAGTATATGTATGTATTTTTTCTTTATGGAATCAGGATGATTCCTGAGATGCAGAAATATTTTAATAAACTTAAAAATACAACCACTGTGTGCTTCCCTTCAGAGTCAAACTATACGTTACCTACAAATTCCAGGTAACAAGGAGTCGTATGCGAAAACATTTGTATTGAACATGCAAATGATTAAAATTCGGTGTCCAACGAATGAATAAAGGGAGCTACAGCGCATTGGAACTCTGCACACAGAAGGTGTCTATAAGGAGCAATTTTCAAAATGAATATCAAAATTTCTGTTGCGTTGCGATTTAGAATACCTTCCAACGACTGAAAAAAATGATTGGCGCAGTATTCGAGATCAATGCGAGCAACTGTCCAAGTTTGAAAGAGGTCGTATCATTGGATTGAAATAGGCAGGTTACGCAAATCAGAGAATCGCTCGTCATATGGGTCGAAGCGATGCGGCCATTAGAAGATGCTGACAAGAATGGATGGGCAGAGGCAGATTTCAGCTACATGATGGTAGTGGTTGACCTAGGACCACAGCAGATCGGGAGGACAGATTGATTGTCAGATCAACTGTCACAGCGCCTAAATCATCGCTATCAACCATCAGACTTGCGACCCACACATGAATGTTCACCATGACCATTCACAAACCTCTGACAGAGTGAAATTTAGGCTCATACCAACCACTACGCCACCTGTCACTTACACCTTTACACTGCCGAGCTAGATTACAGTGGTGCTTGGCTCGATCAGGTTGAAATAAAGCTGACTGGGCAAGTATAGTGTTCAGCGACGAATCTCGCTTCCAACTGTGTCCTGATGATTATCGAAAGCGTGTCTGGAGACACCCAGGGCAGCGTGTCGATCCTGCTTTCACTATTGCACGCCACACAGGCCCTCAACCAGGAATTATGGTCTGGGGTGCCTATTCCTTGGACAGCCGGACCCTTTTAGTCTTCGTTAGAGGCACACTTACAACCCAACGGTGCGTTGACGACATTATGAGAACTGTTTTGCTACCGTTCCTTTTGCAGTAACTTGGCTTTACTTTTCGGAAGATAAGGCCAGACCACATGTGGGACGTGTTGCTATGAACTGTCTTACAGCTTGTCAAACATTTCCTTGGCCAGCCATAACACCAGATCTCTCTTCAATAGAGCATGTCTGAGATATGATGAGAAGGTGACTGCATCTACCAGGGAATGTTGATGATCTTGCACAATGATTGGAGCAAACTTAGCAAGAAATACCGCAGGGGACCATCAGGGTGTTTTATCACTCTATGCCACGTCGTGTGGCAATTTGCATCCAGACTAGAGATGGGTCAACACCTTATTGAGCTCGTTACTTTGTAACTATGTAACTCTGAAATAAATCATCCAGTTTTTCGGAAATTTTAATCATTTTTTATTCCGTACATAATTTTTCTACCCATCAATTTTTGTCTTTATTGGACAACTCGTTCTTGGTGCGTCGTGTTTTTTTTTTTTTTTTTTGTTATAGAGTGTAATTTAAAGACATTATTTAAGTATATTTTCTTACAATTAAAATAATTTTGTCTAATGCAAAATACATTGTGTTGATTCAAAATTCTTATTAATTTCATTATGTCTCAATTCTTTCTTAAATCTATGACTACACATATAAAATTACTACAGTATATTATTGAATTAAGGTTGTGTTGGAAAGCTAAAATCTTATTTTTTTGATAATTTGAGATTTTTATATTTTCAAATTGTATAGATTTTAACCTTTCTAAAAATACCTTACTTTAACCTCTAGGGTAATTAAAAGCCCTTAAAACCTATTTTTAAATAATCGTTGAAACTGAGCCACGCCCATTTGAATGGCGAAAAATGAAAACAAAGTACTTCGTTTTTGCTTAAAAGTTGAACGTCTAATATAAACCAAAACATATAACTTTCATTGTAAATCGAGTATTTTATTTTTTTATTTCCCTACCGATTAGAAGCCTCACTTGTATACATTAAAATCAATTTATCTGAAAATGTAAATTCTGATGTTCGATGTACCTTTTCTGAGAAACTACTATTCACAGGTATGTAATTTCTTATGATATATTTATAATGATGGCTAATATATACTGAAATGAGCTTTTTGTATAAAAAAACTCAAAACTTTATTTTTTACAAATTTTTCATGTGAAAAATGGGTCAAATTTCGCAAAGTTTGATAAAATATTTCATAAATTGTTAAAAAATTCAAAATTAGTATAATGAGAAAGGTGTACTTTAATTGTATGAAAATTTTCAAGCATGTACATATAACAGACTTTGAGAAAATGTACATCAAAAACAGCCAATTTGACATTGTCAGTATATACAGAGAGAGAGGTTTCCAACTCCCCTTAAAAAATTTACATACATTTTGTATGAGTTTCTCTTTAATCCAATAGGAATCATGAATAATTTTATCATTGCTGTATAGCATATTTTTGAAAATTAAATTTATTAGTGGTGAAAGCAAGCATTTGAAAAATAATCTGGTGTAATTTGTTGGCAGCTGAAATATATTTGTCCCTGAGTTAAAATAAAAATTAATAAAAAAAAAAAATATATATCCCTTCTAATTTTGTAAATTTCTTTCTTTCAAAATCCCTGCTAACATAAAAAAGTTTTTTCAGCCAAGTCAATCAAAACAATTTCTTTTCGTTTTAGTTAAACCCCACGTCCATTTTATGAAAGTAAGATAGTTCTGATCGAATTATTCTTCAATGAAGATTTGTTATTTGAACAAGATAAAAATACCAAAAAGTAACTTTAAACAAACAAATTGATAGTACTCAATCCCCTTCTTCCACTAAATATGAGCAGGATCAAGATTAGAAAAACATAAATCACTTATCCTAAAACTCTATTTCAACTTATTAGCTTCGCTTTATCAACAACAGAAAAGTAAATCATGTGAATCGATATTTTTACTTTCAAAGAAAAACTCTAGACACAATTTTGATTCTAATTTGTTGAAGTTCCCCAACTGAATTGCTTATTTTGTATTTATTTGTTTATATGATGAATTCTCAATAAAATTGTAATAATAACCTAACTTGAGTCGGGAGTTAAAAAAAAACCGATTCCGCACAGACGGAAGCAAGAGCCATTTATCACTGACGCATATGTTTTCGATGTTCCATGCCCTCTTGGCAGTTTCCTGCAGTTCAGGAAACTGCACTTGTTTCTTCCATTCAACAAGGAAACACTTCTGGAAGAAGAGAAGCGAGCTTTTAAAAAGCATCGTCATTTTTTTTTTTTTTTTTTTTTATTTATTTTTTTTTTTTTTTTTTTTTTTTTTTTTTTTTTGCGCATTATAACACTAAAAATGAGTCTAAAAGAAAGATGTCAAAAATGAATGAAACGTAGATAATCGATGTTGTCAATAATATGAAAAAGTGCAGAATGCTCTGAAAAGGATTTGTTCAGATTCACTCGAATCGATTTTGAATTTTCATTCAAGGGGAACTCTTGAAGCATTCTTAAAATATTCGGAAATATTTTTAAAGTAATTCACAAAGGAATATTTTTTGCTGTATGTTATTGATAAAATTTGTAGAAAATTTCTAAAACTGGATTGAGTTTTGGATGCAATCGAGGTCTTTTACTGATAATATACGGGATATAAGTAGTAACACAGTTATAGCTTCTATCTTTACTTTTAAAAAAAATTTCGTAATTATATCCCTTTCTTAACTTTAAGATGGAATTGTACGTTTGGGAATTCAAATTAAATTTCTTTATTTTGTACACAATAAACATAGCCATTCGCATTTATTGTTACTCAAAAAAATTTGTTTTTAAACAAAAAGAAATTTTCATAGCTTCCAATGAAAAAAAAAAGAAAAGTGAAATATTTCAAACCTATAAAAAATCTTATAGTGATTACATTAAGTAGATATGCTTCTAAATACAAATTTATTTTATTCTTTATTATCATTCTCGGTTTTTCATATCTGATACTGCTCATCCCTTAAAAGTACGACAATGATATTTCTACTGGATGGGATATTAAAAGTTTGTATAAGCGTTATGCTCTCTATAAGTCTCCTTCATATATCTTATTTGAAAGCTTTATTTCAATAGGTGATATCTATTTTACCTACTTGAATAACAACTAAATCTTATTGAATAACATCGATAAGCTTAGATTTGAATAACTGTTTCTTTTTAATTCTAAAATATAACATGTATTTAGACATAAGTTTGACATTCCCTGCGAAAAATATCAAACATTCTTGTGTCTCTACTTCTATAATAAAAGCATACTTGAAAATAATTCTTGACACAAAAGTAATCTATTACATGTATTCTAAACATAACTAATATTTTTATTTTTGTCAATCGTTCAAAATATTGTAACAAATCCATTTTGATCCTGAAGAGCAAGCAAAGCTGGTAAAATCATTTTTTCTCAACCTTTTGAAACTTACGTACCCCATTTTGACGCATTTAAATTGAATTTTTCTTATCCGAGAGCATCACTTTTTGACATCATCCACTCCACTTTTTGACTTCAGTAACAAGAGCTTTGACTGTAGTCACATTTTTTATCAGATATAAAGGGCTCCAAACTCTTTAAAAATGTATTCTTCTCTCGTAAACAATGGAATATTTTAAGCGCCTTCTTTCTTTCAAAATAATACACTTCTATTGGGACAATTTACAGTTTCTCCCTCAATCCCATCTCTTAATCCTTTAAAAAGATTGACTTGGTTCTTTTCAAGTACAGTCGATTTCTTACATGATGACACACGATTCATTACTTTCTCTTTGAATCCCTTCTCAAAGTGTTTATTAATAATATATATATATGTCTGCATGCGTGTGTGCGTATGCGTGCGTGCTTGTGTGTGTGTGTGTGCGTGCTTGTGCGCATATAACATGACTTGAAGTGTTTCTAACAGGGGTATTTCTGACTGATTGAGATTAATTAATAACGCAGAAGTTCATCATCGTATTTTAGTTTATTAAAATGATTCAATATATCGTTCTGTACTCCAAGCCAAGACCAGAATGCGTATACTGTAATACGAGTCAGTAGAACGAGAAAGCGAATTTCAAGGACATGGTTAGACAGAGAGAGCCTAGTTGCAGTCGACGTAGCAATGCGGGAGATGGGTTGAGCGGTACAGGGCTGACTATTTACATAACATACATATAAGAGGCTGTGTATTTCGTATATATACATATGTTTAAAAGCTATTTTACTGCAAGCAATTTGATTTTCATTTTATAATGTTAGAACAAATAAAAAGTACTAAACTTTCAATATATTTGATTATAAGTAAGATAGCATTTATGTTGCACAATATGTCATGACATTTTGCAATGAACGAAAAGTCAGTTTGTTATTTATCAAACATGTATTTTGAAATAAAAATTCTTTTTTTCAGAAGAAATAAAGTAATTTTGTAGAAAAAGTAACTGCTAGATACGAGACACTAAAAGAAACTTATGAAGATTGTGATAATTATTTCACCATTAAATTGTAATCTAGTTCTAACTCCAAATATCTTTATACATATTCTTAGATACAAAGTTCTTTAAATGAAAAAGTATTTAAATAAGCATGTGGTTCTAATTAATTTGGTGCTTAAAGTGAACCAATGATATTTCATTTGTCTTATTTTTTATCTTAAGGGTACCAGGACATGCTCAAAAGAGTAAAATGACAAAATTAAGACTGTGTTTATGGCACATACATTTTTAAAAATTTCCAGTGAAACTTAGATTTTTTTTGTTTTCTTTATAAAGATATTTTAATCACATTCTGCAGAAATACAAATAAATTCTTTAGTTCAAAAAAAAAATTTTTTTTCTGTTTAATTTAAGTTGGACATAATTTTTGAGATCTCATAATACATACTTAAGTTTAGGTACAATTTTTTAAAAAATATCTGAAAAATATGTAAAATATGTTTAGTACACTTATAAAACAATACATAAAACACAGTGAACTTATTTTTTTAGTAAAATATTAGTATAGTTTCTTTTAAAAAAAATTATAAGACTTTGTAATTTTGAAAATTTTTATCCCCCACCCCTTTTTTTATTCATAAAACTATTTTTTTTTCTTTTTTGAAAGAAAAATATGTACTACTTAGACTAAGAAAATTAGGTTTGCTACATGCACAGGTACCCTGTATAGAAGTATAAAAAATTTGGAAACATATAGTGCAATATTCTTTTTTTATATTACGCTTTGGAAAAAGAAAAAAAAAACTAAAAGTAGCACTGTTTTCCCATATTACAGAATTGATTAATATTTTCCTGCCTATTTTTATACATCTCATAATGATACTGTAAACATTTTCTAGAATTACAAAAGTAATTTTAAATTTAAAAGTTTTTTTTCCCTTTGTAATAGATGAACATGGACATATATTTTTCAAACATATTTTCGTTTAAGTACCATTTTTATAAAACTATTTCTTGAATATACGAAATATTTTTCATACATATATAAAACAATAAACAAAATATATTCAAATAGTTTTTTGATAAAATTACTGAATTTTTCTGAAAAACCATAAAACTGAAGTTTTAAAAATCTCGAATTTTTTTTTCTTTTTTCTCACGTAAGACTTGTTTTTCAAAAGAAAAACCGACATTAAAAAGAGAAAATTGTATTGTTCCTTTCTAGTAAAACCAAATTAATGGTTTAAATACATTAAACACAAGGGGGACTATCTTTTAAAATGTGTCAAAAGAGGCGTGGTTGTTGTTTACATTTTTATCAATTGCTTTTTTCATATTTTAAGGTTATTTTATCAACGAACATATAAGTGTTATACAATTTTATATTCAGAAAAATATGCACTATTTTTTAACACTAAAGTTGAAAAATAGAGTTTTTGAATGTGTATGATTCCCTAGTTCACATAAATTGTGGCGATGATTTTTTAACATTCTAATTACCGTAAGATCCGGAGTATACCTCGCACCGGCGTATAATGCGCCCCTATACTTTCAAGCTGCAGTTTTTGATTTTTAGATATATTCGCCGTATAACGCGCTCCCCCTTTTTACAAAGAATCCTGAAATGTACGTATGCAATGCTCTTGTGTTTTGAAGTCATTTATATTCAAGGTATTATTCCAAAATCTTTAGAAAAAAATAGTACACTTCTGGAGCTAATGTCCTTTAAGTTCATAAGGAATATTTTTTCTTTTTAATAAACATATTTTGGTATACAAAGATGTGTATAATTTTTTCTTTACGCTCATCTCTTTTTTTTAAAAGAGTCTCCATTTTCATACCCGGCGTATAACGCGCACCCCTAAATTTCGATCTTATATTTTGTGTTCAAGATTGATTGAATATTAACGTCGCACTGTTTAGCTACACGAGGGCTTTTGGCGATGGACCTCGTAATTTTGAACCATGGTCAAGTGATGAGGATGACACCTGAGCTGGCACGCCCCTCTCCTAACTACCACACCACACCAACTGGAGGACATTTCAGCTCTCGACAGATTTAACGTGCATCGCTGCCCTACACGGCGGGTCTTTAGTGGTACTGGGCTCGAACTCGTGACAAGGCCAGCCACGGTCCGATACCATGACCACTCGGCTACCGTGGCCACTAGACGTAGCTGTAAGTTCGCCTCCTGGGGTAACGTTAAGCGTACAACCGATGTGCGCCCGTCCAATGAAATCAGTGGTCCCGTATACCAGATACATATCAGTGAACTCAGCATTCGTGTAACGTTCCATTCTACTACTACTTTGTTGGCAAGCAAAATGAACCTTCATTTTCCTTCAGCAATGAACCTTCAGCAAATGAACCATTTTGTGTTCAAAGTGCGCTTTATACGCCGGATTTTACGGTAGGTTCTTTTTATTTTAAATTTGTAAACTGTTTGAAAAAAATGCATTCAGCTTTTGCAATATTTCATATAATTTATTTAAGGTAAACTCTGAACACAGGTGCCCACATTATTTATTTTACCGATAGATAATTTAAAATATTTTCTCAGATAATTCTCAGCCTTTTCTTGTAATTTATTTCTAATTTTAAAATATTATATACAACTTAAAATATTATATGCATAAGTCTGCTGACACCAGATATAAATAATAAGGTACTATTTTATATAAGGGATATATATCTTATACAAGATCCAATAAAAATACCTTGTAACCAGACATTCGAATCCAACGTTTCCTGAAATGCTGTCAAACATGCTCTTGTACTCTAACAAGACTTCCTAATAATCTCATTTCAGAATCTCTCCTCTCTTTTGGTTTCCTATTTATTCGTATGAATTTTATTTCGCCGATATTTCCATGTTTCTAGGACATGAGAGACTGAAGTATTCAGGTTCATCAGAAAACTTTGCTTTTCAACTGAATATAAAAATTCAAAGCATACACAAAAATATTCTATATAAAAGTATTGGAATTGTTAAAAAATGCATTAGGCTTTACTAAATTTAGAAAAAATTCATAATGACTTAGAAATTTATTTGTGTAACATTTATCGATATTGCCCAGTTAATGTTCATACAGCAATAAAAACTTTTTCTTGATTATTTTCTTCTCAAAGGCATGAAAATTTATATTTTATGAATACGCAGTTATTTCATAATATATTTCAAACTAGTCATTAGCAATGTTTTTACTATAGCTAGTACGGTTACAAAATATTTTCAAGGAAATTTTAGTGATATTTAACAGTCTTTCTTACATCACCTTTATACTATTTTTTTTCATTACATGACTAGAATAGCAGAATAAGCATTAAATGATTCAAAGCAACTCAAAACTGTTTTATTCTTATATGCTTGTAAAATATATTTTTAAAATCCTTGTAAAGTGTCCTATTTGCGTTTTCATTAATCTTCTTGTTAATAATTCTTTACTGTTGTATTATTATAAAATCGCCTTCGGTGGAGGAACCGGGATTTATGCTAATGAGAGTCGCTATTTAAAGTTAAGTAAAGAATTATTCGATCATAGTCAGCCTGATACTGAAAATAGAGTTGAGTTGAGTTTGGTGTTTTATGGCGCAAGAGCCAGTTTTGGCTATACTGCTCCAAACATTCATAGGTCTGTGGTCTGGAAGGGAAAAGAAGAAATTAGATGACAAGATGGAGGGTCGAAAATAGAGAAGGATCACTGGAGTACCCCGGGGTCGTGACACCCGTGTTTATCAAAGATAGTAAACCCCTTGGGAAAAGGAAAAGATCACTAGGGTACCTCGGGATTGTGACACCCGTACCCACCTAAAGAAGATGAGCCCCCTGAGGGGGAAGTTAGTTAGAGTTATAATAATTAAAGGCACTGGAGTTTAAATAAGGACATCCTATGCTCACGGAACAAGATATTTCGTCAAGTCAGGACGAGTAACTTTGCATCGGATCTTATCGACTAAGGTGAGTAATTTAATATAATTATTACTTATATTTTAATTAGTAACTAATCTAACAGCTCCCTGTGCTTAAATAACTTTTTAATAGTAATTTGAAAGTCAAACAAAAGTTTTGATTGTATTATAATGTATTTTGGTTCTGTACATCCAAATTTAATAGCGACTGCAGGGTCACGACACCATTGCTCCCGTTACTGAATAAAATGCCATACAGCCTATTGTTTCTTAATCGGTATAACCTCCAGTTAAAATGCAAAATAATACCTGCCGTTAATTTACTTGTTGATTTTACACGATTAGTTAAAGCATAGTTTACTTGATTTAAGTTAAATCAATGTAGAAAAATTAAAGTCTGCTTCACAGAATTCAAAACCCAGAAATCTCTCTCTCTCTCTTAATTTTAATATTAATATTTATTACTATATTCCGTACGTATGTTTTAATGTGTTTTCATATGTCATACATAGCATGTTTTTATAAAATACTCAAAACCTATGGAATTATTAAAATGTTTGCTGTCTTGTAAATGCAAATTAAAAGTAATGTTTTGATAGAATTTTTATCATATTAAAGCATAAAACAACGTTTAGAACAGAGACAATTTTAATTACATTTTTAATATGCTACAAAAAAATTCGAAATCGTTTCGAAAAATCATTATTTTTGAAAAAAAAACCACTCAAAACAATGCTTTTCCGCTATACAATTTGAATAATTTATTAGACTAATCAAAATGTCATTAATTATTGCTTTTATTAAACAGTAAAAAATACAATATTAAAATATCGAGTTTTTCAAATATAACTTGGATCACGCGGAAAATTTTGAATAACAAATATTGTCTCTTATTTAGAGAAAGCAAAATGCATTAAAAAAATGAACAACCATCGAAGAGTAAAAACCCTTTAAAACTAAAATGAAAGAAAACACAACTTTAGCGAATGGAAAAGAGCCAGATTTGAATATTTATTACTTCTAATTTTATATAGGTAATTACTTACAATATTTCCATTGTGGTTTTGTGCATTAGGCCTTTTTTGTTCCCCTTGTAACCCTACTACATACAAACTCTTAATTCTCTTTATCTACAATGTTTCATGTTAATCAAGCTAATTTAAAAACGGAGGAAAAACCTTTGAGCTCCTTAACAAAACGTACTTTTTATTTTTTAAAAGTTAAAGCTTGTTTTTTAATAATTTAAATGAAATAGTTATTTAAATTTAAATAAAAAAGAGTATTTCCTGATTAAAATCGTACATCACAATATTTCGTTTAAATTAAATAAATCTCAGCTACTCACTACGCTCAGTCAAAGAGATAACAGGGATATAAAATCAAAAAATGTGTATTTTTCCAAGAGAATAAAATAAAGTTTCTTTCAGAGAGAATAAAATCTAGCAAATAAATTACAGCAGTTCATTCCAAATACTTTAAATCACCCATTGTCACAAATAAAGAACGATTGCAAAGGGATTTGGTACCACTGAAATTATACAGCTTGTCGCTTTAAGTAAAATGTATTGCGTTTAAGCGTCTTACACTTGATGATTAAAGCCTTATTTTTTAAAATTACTGAAATGAAACGTATATATATATAAATAAAAAAAGAATACTTAAATCCAAAGTCTCCTGGAAAAAGTAATAATTTCTCAATCACAGTGGCTGTTCATTGTTACCAAAATTAATATTTATATACTTAGAGCAAACTAAAAGGTATCGGATATTTTCTTAAATTTTATTCTGTTTTTAGGGCAGTAATAGCTTTAACGATTTAATAAGAGTTAGAGGATTAGGTATAAATTAATAACTAATTATAAATTGATAATATGATAATATACATATTAATATATATATATATATATATATATATATGAATATGGTTTGCTACCCCATGTTATATGGTGATTTGTCATCTCCATGCTCCCCCTCTGAATGTGTCGGTTGAATTCGGCAATACCCTGTATATGCACAGTTTTCTGTTAAAAAGTTATGTACGAAAATAAATTGACTATGATTTTTAGATTTTTTTTTAATATAAGCACATTTATTTACATAAATTTATTTTTAAGAATCCTTGTATTTTTTCTGAATTGTTGTTGTTGTTACTGATGCCACCTGATCAGCAAAGAACTAGTTCGAGGCCCACGAAATTCATCAGGACAAAGGGCTAAGTGACACATGTCGTTAGTCGTAGGTTTGAGCACCATACAGGTGACAGTACGAATTGGCTCGTTTCTATTCCAATTTTGAGGGAGGGCACATAGGCGTGCTCAGGAACCTCCCACCTCTTTTCCCCTTCCACCAACCTCACAAGAGGACTTGAAGGCTCGACTACTATTTAGAGTACCCCCTTGTCGGAAAGACACTATACATTTATGTCATTCTCCGGGGTTTGAGCCCAGGCCCTACGTCACAGCAGCCAGCGTCACTAACCACTATACCGGATGGGTAACTTTTCTGAACTGTTGTTGTGGCAATAAGACAAAGCCTCTTAATATTGAACTCATCATCGCTAATTGAATTTCTACATCAGGAGATCTACTTTGAGCGTGCTCTCTTCGCTGCAGGGCCAAAATACAAGAGAGGGAATCATTCGTTTTCTAAATTTAAATACTCAAGAAAAAGTAGACAAAAATGTGATTTAAAAATATAGCAAATTGTTTAAATGAAGGAGAATGTAAGTAATTTTTTTATGAAATACATCAGTGTTTTAGGGAAAGTTTCACATGTGCTTAGTAAGACACGTGTAAGTATTATAGTACTCCTTCATTAGGAATTAACAATAAATTTGTCGAAAATTCAAGAACTAATCCTTTTAACGAAGAATTACTAATAGATATGTCAAAATATGGTTTTAATTTTTTCTTATACGAGATGAAATGAGACGCGTTTCAAAATAGATAATTTGGAATAATGATTTAGAAAAAAATATATATACGATCAAAAGTTTTAAGTATTAAGTTATTACATGCACGTATATATTTATGTATGAGTATATAAACTTTACTTTTTTGTTCAAAACTAATTAAACACATGTTTAGCTATTTTTTTCTTACAACTGAGACCAAAAGAGTTATATTCATTTATCTTCAAATATTAAATTCTTCTGGTTATTAATACTATATGGACCCCAATAACAATGGGAAAAATAATAAAAAAAATTCCCGCTTCCTCCAGACTGTACCCGCACGATCATGCGGGTTGGGTGTTATCTGTGAAACAGGTCACCCATGAAATTATACGAGTTATACATTTTTAGCTGTAAGTTGATAAAAGAAACGATCTTAACTCAACTAAAATTGTTACAAATAAGTAAATTATTGATGAAAATTAACTCTTTTATTAATTTATTATTTATTTACTGCAAAAATCTTTTGTTTTGTTTTTGACAAGTATAAATAACCATTGCATTTTTCACAACATGTTTTCGAACTTCTTTCGTAGTTTTCAAATCTGCACTTGCGAGGCCTTGAAATGTCATCAACACATCAAAAATGGCTATACATGTCAAGCCTTTTATTCTGGAATTGCCATGATAAAAACCATGACATGTATAGCAGGTGGATTATAACGCTTCGATCTTTTTTGCAAGTGGAATTACACAACACTGTTATCTTCATCATCATTTAATATACTTTTGTTAGTAGGTGGAGTGGCTGATAACGCTTCAAGTATCTCTAACTTAAATTTTAAGTGATCCATTTTGATTTTTAGAGGAATTTTATTTGATATTGCATCTTGTTTGCACAGAAACCAATAATTTGCAACAGCTGAATCAATGTAATGAATGTGTTCAAGAGATTTTTATGGTAAAGAATGATCCAAAATTGTTTTTTCATTTCAAATATTCCCATGTGTTTCTTCAACACTCTCATCTTAACTTGATTCTCCTTCTTTGTTTGCAGCATTGTCATCATCCGAGAGATCACTAAGTTCTGATCTAAGTTTAATCTTATTTATTCACCAATTGAAAAATTTCTTCTGTGAGAATTCCTCTCCCTTTAGACACCTGAAAAAGTTTTTGGTTAGAAACACAGTATTCCATGAAAAATAGTAAAATGTATCAGAAAATTTTATTATTAAAAAAAATATGTGTATTTAAACCACACCATACTAACTATTACCGGAAAACACAGAATTGTTTTGGAGGTGGGGGACTGAAGAGGTATGGATGCAGATATCTGTGGAGAGGATAAAAATGACATATTCCTCAACAAATGTATGGAAAAGAAAATTAATTGCAAAAAGGAGAGAGAGAAAGAAAAAAAGGGACTAGTCCATGGCGACTCCCAAGAAAATTCGGTATTAATTATATAACTATATATATATTTCATTTTTATGTAGGCTTTCATCAAAATTATTGGAACAGAAAAGAAAATTCCTATGGTAAGTACTTACCTTTACAGCTGCAGTGACTCAAGTAACACCACCCAACCCGCACGATCGTGCGGTTAAAGAAATCCTGTGTGAGCCTTAGAAGCCACATTAATAGAGTATAATTAATATTTTTTTTCTATTTTACAATTATTTAAACATTAATACAAAAATTTGTATCCAAGCAATTAGAAATATATTGATTATTACCTTCTTACGACAGATAAAAAGAAAACGTGTTTTCGTTGTATTTGAAAACCAAGTTAGATTTGCTAGCTGAAATTAAAACATGGACTATATACAACCACCGTCTGTTGATAAAAAATGATACTTTACAGCTTCAATCGTTGGATTCGAGATTTTATTACGACTATTCCAGAAGCAAAAATGTATAAGAATGTCTAACCCGCACGATCATGCAGTTGGGTCTTAAAAGGAAAAACAGCATTAGAAGCTAAAATTCCAATTTTAAGTTGCTGCACTGTTTTATGGAGGTGATTTTTCTGTGAAAATAACATTTACCAGATTTTGTTCAACGTTAGGAAATCTAGAATTTTGTATCTAAATTCTATATTTAACTGACCTTATTTTTAATCTGAAACTCATACGCATAAGTAAAACAGTTAGATTTTGTATCATTATTTAAATCATCAATTTCCTTATTGTATAAATGTATTTTACATTTTACGAAACAAACTGAACAAATTCCACTATTTTAATTTTAATACGATTCATTTCCCGTTATGCATTGTATAAAGAAATTACTGATGTTTTTGTACTTCATACATCAAAAAAAAAGAATTTCTGTATTATTAGTAAATATTTCGTTCTATTGATTTAGAAGAAACACAAGCTCGTAGATTTTTATCTCGATTCTAACAGTGATTGCAATCGAAATAAGGTATTTACTTTCTTATTTGTAAGCTAATAAAAAATTAAGTCAAAGAAAAATGAAACAAGAATTCTCTTCACATACCAAAAGAATAGACAACTTGCAAGACCAAGCACTCTTAATAAAATTCGAAAAGAGCTATTGTTAGAAATAAGTATTACTCGGATTTAAATAAAAATTACTAAAGTTTAAACAAGAACACAATGTCGGATCATAGTGAAATAATTTTATTTAATCAAGAAATAAAGAAAATTTATAGTTGATTTCTATTTCGATTGGATGGGATTTCAAGGTATTTTGAACTGTTGAAATGTATCGCATTCTTTTTAAGTTATTTTATTTTTTAAGAAATCTAAAATTTGCTTTCAAAATTGAATTGTTTAAATTTTTGTCAAATTCACTCTGAAAAGTTAAATTTTTTAAGAGGAACCTTGGAGAATTCTATAAACTCATTAAAATACCTATGATGAGGAGAATTAATTAGACTTGACCTTTGAATGCGCATTTTCAATAATGTTTAATGAAGGAAATGGGGGTAACTTTACTTTAAACTCCATAGTATCCATTTTTATTTTAAGCTAATGTTAGCCACCAATGTATAAATAAACTGCTAAAATGATATAGATTTAAAATATATAAATATTTTTCTAACAATCTTTGAAGATTTTCTAAGGTTTTATAACCGTAAAAAATCGATATGTATATTTTTAATATTTTATTACACATTTGTCTAATTTTTGATTGTATACATGTATACAGTGCGCAACTGTGTGTGTAATTGTGTGCGTGCGTGCTTTTGAGTATGTACATTATCCAGATCTTGAAGGTTTTATCCTGTTTAAGGTATCTGACTGCATTCAGAACTGTGATTTTAAAAAAAGCACATAAATGGATAACTTTCATGATATTTAGAGTCACCTAGATTATAATACATGTATAAAATTGTTTTAAGGACATTTTGGCAAAAAAAAAATATTTAAATACAATATTTCGGCAAAAAATTAACTTAGAATAACCTTTTTTTAAAATGTCCTACTTTTGTAAAAAATGCTTCTATTATAATAATATTTTGCCTTTATATCGCTTAGACCACTGTACAGAGGCTCAACTATGATTTTTGAAAAATTCACATTATTTTCAGAGTTACCACCATTTGAAATAATTATCGGAGTTCTTTTCTTAAAATTTCCCCCCTCTGTTGTCGTAAAACATGGATAAACCCGCTTCTAAGTTATATATTTCAAAAATTCTAGTTGAGCCTCTGTACAGAGATCTGAGCTATATACAGGCTAAACATTATTAAAATAGAAGCATTTTTCACACAAAAGGACAATATTTTGAAAATGGGTCAATCTATGTTCATTTTTTGTCAAAATATTGTACTTAAATAATTTTTTTATTGTAATACTATTCTTAAAACAATTTTACATACATTTTCTAATCCAAGTGACAGTAAATATCATAAATATTATCCATTTATACTCTTTTGCAAAATCACGATTCCGAACGTAGTAGAATACCTTAAAGATAAATTTACAAAATTAAGACTGCAAAAATGAGAATTATTATATCTGCGTCATGTTCTACAATTATATTTACACTGGATAATAACTAAAAGTTTTTTTTTTGATTTAATCATCTCAAATTTATATCAATAGTTATTAGGAAATCGTTTCTTCTAATTTATATTCTGTAAATCTTTTATAGATTGGTTCTTAGAAATCATATTCCATTTTTTATTGTGTGAACAGCATAATTCCGTGAAGAGGTCTTACAAAAACTTGCAAATAACTCTATCCTTTTTTCACAATTCTATACAAAAATTAAATTTTTTTACAAATATCAATCGACTGATCTAATTTCAGTCTTAGATTGAGCCTTATCAATATTAAATTTTATTAAACGCGTTCCACAAAGTTAAGATTTAATTTAACTAAAAATAGTCCTTCAAAGAACAAACATGTTTTCCTGAGACAGTTTACTGCGAAAAATATAAAATAGAATATTGAATTTATGACATTGATTATTATATTTCTTAGAACATGTTCCCAAATTAAATTTATAATTATCAAATAACTCATTTTAATAAATATCCTTTTTTTTTACTAAAAGTATTGCAAAATGTTTCTGAAATTTAATGAAAATTAGTTCTAAGAAACTAACTTCTAATTAACTAAACTTCTAAGAAGTTTTTTTTGTATGCTTTAAAATTCTAATAAATAATCATTGAGAAACATTAAAATTATGTCAAAATCTACTGAAAACTGATCAAGAAGTCAGTAAAAATAAATGTTTTCAAAAGCTCTTATTTTAATTAGAGAGTAGGAATGAATTCCGTCTAATAAAAATGAAATATAAAATTCTCACTAAACTATGTAAATGAGCTATATTCCAATATATTTTTTTATTGAAATGTTTGCAGTATGCTTGAATTTACCACAAAAAAGTAGTGGCTCTGAAAATTATAAATTATTTTAAATGACAAAAATTGATTTTAAAATTATAAAATATGTCTTAAAGTGAAAATTCCTGTGTTGATAATAAATGCTGTTGAATACAAAATACAACCTACGAAATAAACAATTATTTGGGGAAAATATTTGAATATGCACCCATTTCAATTCTCCTGATACTTTGGAATTGCATTTAATCTAACTATATATTTATCGACAAATTATCCATTTTCAAGTGAGTAAATATAATTCGTTTTAAATTCAACGGTAAATTTCTCTTTACATCAGAATAAGTGTGCTTTTTCAAACAACATTGTCATAAATTTTTAGAATAAGGCCTGTTAATAATTCAATTATTATACTCAGTGGATGTCAAGGAACAAAACTAAATAAGATTAATTTAAAATACAGCCATGAATTTGAAATGTACTCTTTCAGAAACACAGTGTGTTAATCTTTGCTCTAAGAATGCGCTTAATATAAAATCCTTACTTATTCCCAAGAGGCATTTTATACCTTTATCTGAAATATCGCATTTAATATTAATTCTCGTGAAAGACTAATTAAAATTCTAGGAAATTATTTTTCACCAACAAAATGCTAATTTAATTACCATACATTTCCTTAAAACTGCATTTCTAGAAATGCAACTTGAAATTTAATTGTATTTTATTCAGTTGTATCGTGATTGCAACGTTATTGTAAACATTTACATTTGAAAAATATAAAAGTACCTTTACAAATTTCCAACTATATAAATCAATATTTCTTCAACTGTCATTCGTGCATCTATACCATGAGTAAAAAAAATGAATAAATATGAAGAAGACAGCTTAGAAGTTATAACGACTCTCTATGGTATAAAATTTAAGATTTAAGTTAACACTTGTATCAATTAAGAAGTAAGAATAGGACTTTTAATTTAATTCTACATATCGACCACGCTATGAGAACGACATCTGTATGTGTGAATTGATTATTTTTTTTAACTGATTTTTAACTGATGACTTTTTTAACATCTCATCACACGAGAATCTTTTGAGGTTAACCCCTTGCCTGTATTTAAAAAAAAACGTACCAAAAATAGATTTTTTTCTTTTTAATTTTGTTTGTTATCATCACCAAAATGTTAAAAATAGATAATTTAAAAAAAAAAAAACTTAAGTGAAATAAATTACTGCTATATTCAATATTTTCGCATATATTGGAAATGTTAATGAATTACAATATTTTTTGTCAAATTATAGCAAAATAAATCATATGACATAATTTTTAAGATAAATATAATAAACTAATGCGCAACAATATTAATATTTATATCATCTTTCATGAATTCCGAGTCCCTCAGATTTCTTTGAATTTCCCAAATCCCTTACAGTACACACTCTTTTATATACAAAATGCAAAATTACTAAAATACGACAAACGATGGTAAATTACGAAAATTTTAGCTGGGAAGTATCACCATGTATTGGAAAAATGGTAAATTACATATTATGCATTACATTCGGGCTTCATGGAATTGAAAGACCAATTTTTTACTTGCCCGAACTCAGCTCGGGCATCCCAAAATTGGAGCATTTACACTGCCCGAACTGAGTTCGGGTGTCACAGCTAAGGGATTAAATTGAATCTATATTACCCGTATAACCACACTCATTATTTCACACGAGGTTCTTCGATGGAATCAAGATGACAAGACCCAACTCAAGCATTTTTAATCATAAAGCTGCTGAATTAATCTGAGGTACAATACAACGCTATTTATATACATCGTACGATAGATACTATGTATCTATCTTAACCTACGTATTTTTACACTTTTTTTGTTTTCTCTCATCTTTTCTTTTTACAATTTCTATCTTCCTCCTGATATCTTATATTTTATTTTTCTTAGACTTATGAACATTTGTTCTCTCATTTGTACATTTTTCCAAACATTTTATTGCTTTGATATAACTTAGGGTTTTTTCCCTTCTTTCACGTTATCAAATAGCATCATTTTTACTAATCGAGGATGCTAAACTTAATGTACGATTTTTTTTTCTGTAAACTTTCCTGAGGGTAGCAAAAACATTTGTTTTGGTAGAAACACAAAACGAATGTTTATCCTTTCCCTCCAAATTTTTTTACAAAAAAATGTTTTTTTTTAAAAAAAAAAAAATTCTGCTTGATTGGTTTGTCTATTTTTTAAAAATTTTATTTCGAAATTTTTTTAATGGCCATTTCTCTCTTTTTTTGTAATGTTATTGAAAACTATAAATATTTCAAAGCAATTTTTATGAACATTGAAAAATCTCACGAAACTTATATTTAGTTAGTGTTTGCCTTTTTAGGTTCTACATGAGATTTAAATTCTCTTCTAATTCGTTCGAAAACATCTCTAATTTTCTAAATATATAATTTTGAAATGACATTATTTTTATTTGTGAATTATTGTAAACTTCAGACTAAACTTCCTTAAGGAAACTTTAAAATTGTTTTCAATCAAGTTTTATTTTCCACAGTTTTTCTTGCTCTATTATGTATAAATTTTCTGATGAAGGGAAAGTTTGGAGTCCGATAAAACAAGCTTAACATAATTCACTGTCATATGTCTCGGCGTCAGCTTTATGAAACAGGATTTCCATTTTCGTCAATTGACTTTATATATTAAATATATTAAATAATCCACCAAGTGGAGTGATATATTGGATTAAACTAGTGATCATTTCATCAAGAGTGGATGTAGTAATCTTATACTGACAGAATAGAGGATACTGGAAGATAATTCTAAGACGCTTCTTCTGATTGGTCCAGATAATCGAATGATGTTCGTTATGTAATTCTCAGTTTCACTATGCTGAGCTTTTAATTTCAAAAAATTAAGTTGCAATTATATTCCGTTATGCGGTTATCTAACAGTTTCGTATTTAGGTGAAGTCTTGAGGATCAGGACCATTACATATTAAAAAACTTGAAAGATGAAATTTTCGTTAATATATGTCGCAGGGGAAATTATGAAATTGAGGATTGGATCAGATTCCTAAGGGATATGATCAATTTACTGAAGTTGTTAAAATAAAAACTATCTTTGTTTCATTTCCGTGAAGAAAATAAGGGATTTGATCAAGTCCCTGAACTGTTTTAGTGAAAAAACGAAGTAACATTTTTAAAAGTGTTTAAAAGTATTTATTTAGTAAATCTTGCCATATTAAATGTAGAGTAAGTTATGCAATAGTCACTGACATACAACTTATTTTTACGAAACTAATTAGCAAAAGAGAAATAGATACTTTAGCTGATATTTTTTTAAACAAGCATTTTTTTAGTAAAATTAAAAAAAAATTTCATGAATGTAATTAATCAATAATTAAAAATGTTTATTGAATTTAATTAAAACACTTTACTGATTTGCTGAATCTCGAGTTACAAAATACATTACTTTTTCTTACAAAAAAATATTTTTGTTTTACACTGTAAATCGAATTGCACACAGGAACCCTGCATTGTTCTTCTTGAGCCCTTCCTTGATCTCTAAATTAAGATAATTTTCTTACAATTTCATGCAGTCTTAGATTAGTTTGTGGGACTCTTTCTGTCAATTTGTTGTTGTTGTTTGATGAGCTTTTCTTGGTAGACTATGTTTTATAATTCCAACTGAGGTGCCAACTTGGTATAAATTATTTTTTTACAATTTAATACAATCCTTACAATATTATTTCCATATAATAGACTTCTATTTACCTTATATACATGCACCAAAACTGTGGAGCTCAATAACACATCTTTAAACTTCTTTTAAAATATTTCTTTCATTTTCTTAACTATCTTTTCAGGTTTTTTACAGCACTTTTCCCTTTGATCTTTAATGGTCTTTTCTTTTTGGCATAAACATCATAGAATGTTGTTTTATCTATATAGTTCTTCTCTTACTGTATTCCTATATATTGCGTGCACCGCACTTTTACAAATGTCAAATGAATGGACTTAAGTTGATTCTATTTTTTGGGTCAACTTCAACACTTTTTACATTCATATCAGAATTACTGGGCATGCGCAGTTGGGCTGGCGCAAACACAGTTCACATATTCTTATTTGAAGACACAACAATTCACTCCTAATTCTCTTAATTACACAGATGGCGTTTCACATGCCATGAACTAACATACCGCCCCACATTGCACTGGTTACCCCATGCAATCACTGTATTAGTTATTTACACAAAATGTAGTTAAATTGCTTACCACACATATTGCACAAAAGACACTTTAAGAAATGCACTAATAAAAAATACAATTCACAATACAATTCAACAAATGAAAAAAAACAATTAACTTGAATTAATTAAAACACACAAAAGAAAAATAATAATAATAAACTTTATCAGTAGTAAATCACTTGGCATTGGCAAAACACAAACTTTAGATATGGCTCTTTTACAAGTACTAAATTGTGTTTTCACTTTAACTACACGAATTTTGTTATCAACACCTAAATAAACCTGAATAATTCTTCCTAATAACCACTTGTATGGTGGCAAATTCTCTTCAATTAAGAGCACTAAATCTCCAACTTTTACATTATTTTTTCAAACATCCATTTGTACCTTTGTTGCATTTGGTTAAGATAATTACGATGCCAAAATTTCCACAATAATTGCACTGTTCTAGTTATTTTTTCGCCATTTCTTAAGGTAACTCTCCTTTATATTTATTAAGTTGGGCTCCATAATAGAATTCAAGGATCTATTAATCAAAAAGTGAGCTGGAGTAAGAACTTCAAAATCATTCTCATTAGCAGACAAAGGGCAAAGAGGTCAAGAATTTAGCATACCCTCTATTTGAACTATCACGGTTAAAAATTCCTCATAACCCTTTTTAGATGGTATTTAAAGGATTTAATAGCAGCCTCCAATAGACCACCAAACTTCTACTTTCAATAAAAATTTTCAAATCAAGAACTTTTGCATTGTCTGGCACAGTTAATTTTTATTCCTCAGCGACAAGTCTTAGCTCGTCTTTCTTCAAATTAGCAATTAAAGACATAATTAAAATTCTCACAAAAATTCAAAGAATTCAAAGAACATTGCTCTCACCTACCTCACATTACCGGTCTCCGAACTTGGCTTCTTGCTTCGTAATACGAATACACATTAGTTTCACTCAGCCATTTAATCCAATTTCCTAAGCTCCGGTTGCGAACGGACCAAATTTTGGGTCAACTTCAACACTTTTTACATTCATCAGAATTACTGGGCATGCGCAGTTGGGCTGGCGCAAACACAGTTCACATATTCTTATTTGAAGACACAACAATTCACTCCTTATTCTCTTAATTACACAGATGGCGTTTCGCATGCCGTGAACTAACACTATTCTTTAAAAAATTTTGCATTTTTCGGCCACTGACTACTGCCTTATGATGTAAGTAAAACTACAGATGCTTGAACTGTGTTGAGGCAGAAGTTGAAGTAGAGTTGTTAACTGGTTCGAGTTGTCTCATTGTCGATAAGGAAATTGATTCAATTTCTATTAGATCCTCTAAACCTATAGCCTTTTTGGAGAGTAAATCAGCTGTTGGTAGATCATATGAAATTAAAGTGTTAATATTAATTGATTTTTAACTATTAATAGATCATTTGAAGTTTAAGCATTATAAATCAATTTAGTTTAATGCTTGTAGATATTTCACAGCTGAAGAGCCGTTGTTGTTCTCTAAGGAAATTTTTGGTAAGACTTTTGGTGCTAAAATAATATTATAGTCTTTTTAATTGAGAAGTAGATCCAAATCATCTTGAGTAACATGTTTTTCAAGCAACTTTTTTGAAATATGTCTAGATTGAAGTCCGGTTTTCAGGTCTGTTCCACATAAAGTTTTGCAAGGTGATCGTTTAATGGTTTGATGAAAGAGCAAATCTTTTGGAATTGAACAAAATGACAACTTATTGGCCAATTTTTTGTGTGGTTGTCAATTAGCCAAGCCCATGCCATAGCTTGAACATTTTGATGTGATCACTCACCAGATCCTTAACTAGCTGGATGTCCAGGCCTACCATTTATAATTTTGCACGTTTGCCATAGGCTTGTTAATTCCTGTATGACAACAGCTGTAAGCTCACGACCCTTTTATCTATGTAGTATATGAGAGGACTATTTACTACAAAAAATATTTTAATAGCTCCATTGCTGCTTCGGAAAATCTTTGTGAAGTCAATGTTCGAAGAACGGTGGATTTCGTCTTGTGGTCCTGGTAGTTTAGTAGTCCTTTGTAATTTCTCTCTGGGATTGACTGTAAGAGTAATCTAAATTAACTTGGCAGCGTTGATTTAACTCGCTAAATACAATTGGTTAAACAACGATTCCTTTATTTGGAAAACAAATTAACTGACATACTTCGTACAGCCTTAAAAACTCAAATACATCTAAAGTAGGTATTAGGTATTTCGATTTCAGTCTATACAGTTCTTTATTTCTTCCTCCGTGGGAGATTGACTGATGGGTTCCCCGGAATATGTGTTAAAATTTTTCCGGTAATACTCTTTTTACTACTGGATTGGATTCGGATATTCTCTTCAAAATCAGATTATTTAGTCAAATCAGTCTACTTCCATAACATCGTATTTTTTCCATATTGTTTATGTGTCCGTTGAGTATAGGTGCTAGTTTTAATTAATCAATGATTATTATAGTTTCTTATGTTCTTTCGCGAGTACCCATTTTTTTCTTTTTCAGAAACGTCCTGATAGTTTCATTAAAATGTTCTTCAGGTACAAATTTGCTCAGATTTTTCAATATTTGAACCCATTTTTAGATAGATAGGTATTTACTCAAAATGTAGCAAACAATAACAAAAATGTGTGCTAACTTTCTTGCTTAATGTGTGGACGTTTACCGAGCAGGGATGCCGGAGGGGAGTGGAAAGAAGTTAAAAGAGGAGTGATAAAAATCCAAAATGAAGTGCGAGAGTTCTCTGACTTGTACATCTCATATTTTCACTGAAATAGTTCAGGGATATGATCAAATCTCTGATTTAATCATTTCCCTGCAACACACACATATATATATTGTTGCTGGTTTTCAATTTCAAAATTTTTTCCTTTCTCAATTATGCAGGTTATCTGATATGGCCCCATCATTTTTTATATTTATTTTTATTATATAAATATAAAATAAGCATTAGATTTGCTATATTATTAAAAATAAATATTAAGTTTCGTTATTTATGATTATAAAAGGGACACATCTATGTTTTGCGTTTCCTAAAACGTGTAATTAATGATATTATGAATTCTATCTTGGCAATATCTCTGTGTATTATAATTTATAGTATTAAATTATATAGTTATCTTCATTAAATGTTGAAAATTTACTGGAAATAGCTAGAAGATAAGGAAGATAAAAACATAAACAAAGTAAAGAATATAATTTTTATAATTTAGGAAACAAACTTAATTTTATTTAAGTTACATCATGTTCAGTATATCATATTTCTTACTAAAAGATACAGACAAGATGATATATGAACACACATTTGTATATCATTTAAATATAATGTATAAAAAAAGAAGAAATTTTAAGAATAAACTGTAAGAATAGTCAGATAAAGATAATTAAATAGAATTACTAAAAGAAAGTAATTTATTTCGAAATATGAAATAGTATAGTATCATTTTAACTACTAATGCCACTAACAAAATAACATAAAATATTAAATACTTAAATTTTAAACGAACAAAAAAAGAAATAATTTTTAGCATATTAAAAAAGAAATTGCGATGCAATACCTGAATTATCCCAACGCATCCCAAATATTTTCTGAAAAAAAATTAAATATTTAATTGTGTGAACCGTAAATAATGAAGTTTAAATAACAGGAATATATGTTTATACAAAACCTTTTTATACAGTAAAACACTCCACAATCAACCCTGCACATTTTTCCTAAAAAGTGATTAATAAGAATAAAGCACAAACTTAATAACACGCTTCACTTACTTATGCTCCTCTCAATTCATAAAAAAAAATGTTTTTTTATTACTAACTACAGAGTGTGTCTAAAAAAATAAAAAAAAAAAATCTAGTAACCACATACCTGTCGTTAATAGTACAAGCTGCTCAACTAACGACACTAATCTCCGACAAAACTCTCGCTGAAAACATAAAGTAGTTACTTCTTTCTTAAGGCAGATATTTTTTATTATAAAACCGTCTATTAAAAGTGTTTAATCATTTAACAAGATTTATAGAATAATTAATAAGCAGTATATCTCAAGTGATACAATTGAACCAATATCATTAATTCTTGATATTGATTATAATAATTGATATACTTAACACTTCCTACTTAAGAATGATTTTAATAACTTAAAATTATTCTTAAAAAGTTTATTCATAATTTATCTTTAACATTTACAATATTTTTAATATTAAGGTATCCGACTACGTTCGGAACCATGATTTTAAAAAAGCGCATAAATGGATAATTTTCATGATATTTAGTGTCACTTAGATTAGAATACATGTATAAAATTGTTTTAAGGCCATTATGACAGAAAAAAATTATTTAAATACAATATTTTGGCAAAAAATTAACTTAGAATAACCTTTTTTCCAAATGTTCTCCTTTTGTAAAAAATGCATCTATTGTATTAATATTTTGACTGTATATAGCTCAGACATCTGTTTGTACAGAGGCTCAACTATGATTTTTGAAAAAATCACATTATTTTCAGAGTTACAACCACTTGAAATAATTATCGGCGTATTTTCTTAAAATTTCTCCCTTCTGATTTCGTAAATCATGGATAAACCGACTTCCAAGTTATGCGTTTCAAAAATTCTAGTTGAGCCTCTGTACAGAGATCTGAGCTATAGACAGGCAAAATATTAATACAATAGAAGCATTTTTTACAAAAGGAGAACATTTGGAAAAATGTTATTCTAAGTATATAAAATATTGTACTTAAATAATTTTTTATTGTAATACTATTCTTAAACCAATTTTATATTCATTGTCTAATCTAAGTTATGCTAAATATCATAAATATTATTCACTTACACGCTTTTGCAAAATCACGGTTCTGAACGAAGACGGATTCCTTAAAAACTTAAATTCTCATATATTACTGATAGACGTAGTAAAGAACTTTAGCTTAAAAGGGAGTATTACTGTGGTGTATAAAAATATAAAATAGAAACAATACTTTCAATGATTATTAAAAGAAATTTAAATACAATTTTTTAATTAAAAAATCCATTCATTCTGTGTGTTGAAATCTTAAGAAAAAAAAAAGAATTTAATAATATACATATCTATATATAACAGGAATTACAAAAAAAATCATATGTAAATCTTATTATAATACATAATAAACATTCAGGTTTGTGAAAGGGATTATTAAAATGATTGTGTGTGTGGCTGCAAAACATTTCTTGGTGCTGAAATTAATTTTGTCCCCGAATTAGGAACATTTCACACAAATGTAAAACTTTGTTCTGCAACTCAATATCCATGCAAATGCGAAGAGAATCCAGTGGTTGAAACCAGTCAAAATTATGTTCATGGTTTGCTTAGAATTCTCTCTGGAATATGTGAATCAACTAATATCATATGCAATTACTGTAGAGATTTATATTGAGGGAACACCATCTTGGATGGAATGAGAACACTAAAAATCTTTCATATACGGGGATATTTCTATTACACCACTTGCAATGCATGCTATTTATTTTGATTACACTTTTTTACTTCGATTTATTTAACTTCAATTAAAATATAAGAATGGTAAATGAAGAAAGAAGATATACGGTATATGAAATGCTATAATTACTAGAAATTAAAGAGGAATCATTTCAGAAAAAGAGAATTGTTTTTTACTTCTTAACTGTATTATTTTTCAATAATTTGAAACACAAAATAATAAATATTGCTTTTAACTCTATCTTATTAAAGGAACTTGAATAAAAAAAAATCGCGTACAAAACATAAAAATTAAATATTCCGCAACACTCTTCACACACATCTTCATACAAAGACTTTAAATCAAAATTTTACTAAGAATTAAAAAGGCTTCAAAATTTTGCAACTATAATTGTTAAAATACATAGAAGATCACTGCTCCATTGAGTAAATATATAATTAAAAAGAATTTTGCAGTCTAATTTTTGTTTAAAAAAGAAATCTTAAATCAATGTATGGAAAAATAAATGATTCATATAAATATCTACTATTCTTGACCATTGACATATTTTTTTCCAAGTTCATGCTTTCTTGGAGTCTGTGGCAGAAAAGCAGAAACACCTACTCAAAACGAAATCAGTAGTAAAATTCTTTTGTAATTTGAAGCTTAAATTAAGCCGTAAATGTATTCATTCGAACTTAGAATGTTTAATTCGTCAGTTTCAATAACTCATCGAGTAACGCCTTAATATTGATAAAACAATATCCCTTAATTAGAAATGAACC
Source organism: Trichonephila inaurata madagascariensis (assembly GCA_019973955.1). NCBI lineage: Eukaryota > Metazoa > Arthropoda > Arachnida > Araneae > Nephilidae > Trichonephila > Trichonephila inaurata. The sequence goes on from BMAV01008952.1 coordinate 55,039, forward strand.
ATTCAACTTTGGAAAGATACTATATTCCACAATATTCCCAGAGAAACACTTCTCAATTTATAATTACCGTTGAGGATAATTAGAAGGAAGTAAATTAGTAAAATTTCCATTAAAAGTGGAATGTTTCCCTTTGTTAAAAATTAAAATGTGAGATTAAATTAACCAATCTTTCAATTAGGGCTTTGAAACAAATTATTAAAGTAGCATTTATTTGTAATGGTGTAGCATTCAAATTTTACCCTAATTCATTTGATATTATTCGTCTTCTT
>BMAV01008952.1:63931-103780 GCA_019973955.1 Trichonephila inaurata madagascariensis
AGGCAACATTACTTTTAGAATATTTCAATCTATTTTAAGAAAGAAATATTTGAGATTTAGAAACCATTTTTGTTTCTCTTGAGCGAAACTTCGTATCAAAGAAGATCGTAGTATCTAAATATCAACCAAGTTGAATATTTATCATTAAACATGTAATAATGGCTGAGGGCAGATCCGGGATTCCAACCCCGGGCTGGGCAAGGTCAACTCAGCTTTTCATCCCTTCCATGGGTCTATAAATGAGAAATAAACTGTTTTAGGGAACTAAACACTGGGGCGTTTTGCACTAAACTTACCACCTGACCAGAACATCTACTTATGCACCTCAGTGCCCAAGGTCTCGAAAAATAAGATGGCCACATTAGGCCTTGCCCCTCATGGGCTGTTGCGCCTACAAGCTTAGTTAAGATTACATTATAATATATTTTTATTCACTACATTTAATATTTTGAATCTTTCATTTTCACTCCATTAATAACTAATTAAATTTTCTATAGGAGTTTAAAACTTGGAACAAAAGAAAACTTTGGACACTTTGGAAAGAAATCCGATTAGTACTGTTTTTTTCCTAATAAGGAGAAAAATCAAATAATTCAGATGAAAGGGTGGAATCTTCTTTAATTTAACTTCCAAGAAAAATATGTTTTTTTTTTTCTATTATCAAAATATTTATCGATAGGCCGTGGTGGACTGGTGGTCATGGTCACAGACTCGTAATGGTGGTCATGGTCACAGACTAGCGTTTTAGAATTTCGAGTTCGAATCCTGATGACACTGAAGACCTGCCTGTGTAAAAATGTTAGAACATTAAATCTGTAGTGGCTCAAAGTCCTCACGTTAGCGTGTTGTGAAGGTTCGGAGATTGAGTTGCGATATCAGGTGTTATCCTTGTCGCTTGACCACGTTTCCAAATCATGAGATCCTTAGCCAATATCCCTTGTATTGCTTTAAGAGCAACGTTAAAAATATTAAAGATTATCATTTCAAACGGGATTTTCTGATGTGTCATACTTACATTTATAATTTAGTAGTTGTCGTTTTAAATACTTTCTTGAGAAGCTTTATGGTTCTTTAGATGTTATCAATGATTCATCAGTGCAAACACTTGTTGAAGATAAGGACAGCTATACAAGGTGCGACACAAAAAAACACGTGAATAAGTGTGTAACTTGAAAAAAGTGGAGTTAACAACAACTGTTTTGGTAACGTCAATACACTTACCTCCTTTATCCATGTGACCAGTTTCTACTCAATCGGCCCCCTAGTTGGTAGCACTGCATCATTCAGTGAACACGTGCAACTGCATTCTGCCGGAAAAATGTGGAATCAACATCAAGTCTCTTGTGAAACTTAAGAAATCAGCCACAAAAAAAAACATTTCAAATGTTAACCGAGGATTGTGGAGATGAAACTTTGTCTTGTGGATATGTGTTTGAATGGTATAAAAGGTTTTCAAATGAAAGGGTCAATGTGGAAAATGATGAACATGCAGGGTGCCCAAGGTCAGCGATTAGTGACCAAAACATTGCCAAAATTCATGACATGAGTGGATTTTCTCTCACATCAGTGGCCAGACTGTTCTTCAACACAACCACATTGAAGTAATAAAAGGACTTTGTGAAAAAAAGGCCAGAATTGGGGAGTGAAGGATGGCTGTTGCACCAAGATAATGCACCCGCTCACATGGCCCTATGTGTGAAGCAGTTTCTGGCCAGCAAAAGCATTACTGTGATAGGGCATCCACCTTATTCATATGATTTGGCCCCAAGAAACTTTTTTTTTAATTTTAAGAGTTAAATCTTGTGCGTGTTTAAAGGAAACCCATTTTGCCTCAGTTGAAGAAGTTCAGAAAAAGACGGATTATCTCCTGAAGGGCCTTCCAAAAACCTCGTTCCAGAACTTACTTTTACCAGCAACGGCAGCACCAAATGCAGAAGTATATGAATGCTAAAGGGAACTTTGAAGGTCATAATGTCACAAAGAAATGATTCTGTAAGTGCAATAATTTATTAGACCAGTTTCGTTTTGTGTGTGTGTGTGTCACACCTCGTATATAGAAAAGAAAACTCTTACCAGAATCCAGCCATCTAACTTCTATAAAGGCATAAAAAATATTTGAAAAGTTGTCTGAAACAAAAAAAAAAACTTTAAAATCTGTTGTACAATTTATATAAAATGTTAAGTACAGAAAATATGCTTCTTTCTAAAAGGACCGCTGAATTTATATTTCTAATAAGAACTTAAAATATTTTTAAATTGTAGGTATTCAGTTAATCCTTTACCTACCGCATTATAATTTACTACAGTTTTTTTCATGCAATATTCTTTTTTTGAATCCCTACATTGAAAATTTTGGGAAATTTAATTAGTAAGAGCTAATTAATTAATTAAAGATATTCAACTGTAAAATTAATTATATACACTGTTCACTTAAAATAAATAGTTAGATCGTTTTCTAAAGTCTTCATTAACATACAAAATAATAAGACTCTTACCTTGTCACATTAACAATTTTTTCGGAACAAAAATGTCAATCTTCGCAATCCGCTGAAAACGCTGTCAGATGAAAATGAAATTTCTGCTTTAAAACTATTCGCCTTCCCCACTAAAATACTCATCGTAGAACCCGTGCTGCCATATATCTTGGAAGAGTGGATTTCAAAGAATATTAATGCTAAGTATCGTTAGAGTATTCTTAAAAGTGGTTTTTCTATGTAATTTTAAAGTGAGTGGTCCTTATAAGTATCATTGGTAGATAAAGGGTTAAAGAGCTTTTTTTATATCAAAAGAAAGTTGTTCTAATAATCTAAAATATTCTGCAAAGGTTTTCTTAAAACTAAAAAAAGTGATATTTTTCTCAAAAAGTGTAATACAATTTAAATTTTTAAAAAAATGCTTGTATAATTACTTAAATTTGAATTTAATTACACTTGAGTCTATACATCTACATTATAAGATCCTTATGATGTCCGTATTGAAGATTACTCTCAGATGAAAAGTTCGCGAATAACAAATAAAATATTTGAAAATCTAGACATATAAGTTCAGATAATGTAAAAGTACAATGCATAAATATAACATCTTTGCTGCATAGGTGTATAAAATGTTAATAGTATTTCAGTAACAATCTCTGATTCAAAGACACGGATAGTGTTTTGAATATCTGGAATAATATTTTAATGTAATTTAATTTTTTTTTAAATTTGATAAATATTAATATTTAAAAAAGTTAGATACATTGTTTGGAGGTTTCCAGAATAAAAAAGATTACATATAAAAATTTAGCTACTATATCAACAAATCTTGCAATTAATCCAAAATAATTCCGATAAAATTATTTTTAAATATTATTTACATTCTGTAAATATATAATTCTAACTTCTACAATATATTGACTTTACTTCAAATGTTGATTACATCAATTACATTTTTAATTGTTCTAACAAGCATGGATTAAACTGAAGCACAAAAAGTCGTACAATAGACCTAATAGCATAATTAACCTTCATTTTCTGCATGAAGTATATCAACTTGACGTGGCATTTACTGGAAAAAAAAAAAACATTTGATGTTTCAGAAGAATCATTCAGTTATGTTTCTTCTACTCAAAATTACGAAAGGGCTTACAGGTGTAGGAACGTTTGCTTGAACTTATCTTTTGATGAGATTCCATACATGTTCTGTACATATATATATATATATATATAGGAATCGTGTCTGGCGATCTAGGTAGCTAGATCATTCATTTGAATTGCCAAGAATTTTCTTCAATTCAACCGCGAATTATTTTCGACTGGTGATGCCCATTGTCATCTTGGAAAATTTCATTGTGTTTTGGTGCATGAAATCCAAAAATAGCTGAAGTTAGTCTCGAGGTGAATGAACATAAAAATTTCATGTCAATGATTTATTTATTTATATCAGAGAAAGCAGCTCACACACCGTTATGAAGCCCGTACCGACTTGATCAATGCTTCGTTGACCACCTGGGCTTATAGCTTCGTAGTGTATAAGCCACACTTATACTATAAAATCAATCCTTATCAAATAGGAATCGTGACTTATTTTACAAAGCAATGTTTTTCCGAGTCATCTAGGGTCCAACCTATATGTTCACGAGCCCAGAAGAAGCACTTCGGTCGATCGCGTGTAGCAGGTACAGGTATTGGAGTCGGTCATCTTCTGCCATACTCCATCAACACCAAATTGCTCGCTGGTCTTGGTCAATAAATAGACACTTTTGGCTACTGCGCTGTCCATGGTGGAAAATAATGCTTGAAATTATTTAGTTAACACTCTTGATACTGTTGGTCCAGGAATACTGAATTACCAAACAATTTTCGAAATGGAACGCTCCCTGTGTTTAACTAGCATTCCTCGTTCAGAATCTATTAATTCCAGACGTGGTTCCATAATTCTGTCTGTTAACTTTTCACATGAATCATGCGAGTACAAATGGAAGCCCTGAAAATGCACTCTCCATTTATACATTTCTTACTCAATGCTACTGTCATCCGGATATTTCCATATTGCTATTCCGTGACTTTTGGCTCTTAAGATTAAATTATTAGGGAATAATTTAATAAATCTGTGTATATCTGAAAGAGATTAGCATAGCTGTTTAGAAACAAGAATGAAATTCACAGGGATTATTTTACATATAAGAAATAGTAAGTAAACTAAAAATAAACGTATAATATTTGTTTAGATAAATTTTAAACATATTTTTTTATAAGTAAACATTTAAACACCACTGAGTTTTTAATTTCTGATTCACGTATATGCTTCAGCATGATGCTATTCTATTTCTTTTCAGCTTAAATTCAGTCAAACGCATAAACTTCTTTTTATATGTAAGGCCTTTTTTAAAAAAATTCAGGAAAGAATTAGAAATAATTTAAAGCATTTTTAGAGCAAATTGCAGTTATACTAAGAAGTTAAGATTGTAACTATATAATATGTCAAAAAGTTAACAATGAATAAAATAAACTAACTTCACATATTGTCTGACATAGATAAAGAATTATTAAAATTTTGTTAGATTTTTCTTTTACTGATGTTTCAGATATATCGAATTAGAAAACTGTAAAAACTGTTGAAAAATTTGTTTGAAAATCCAATTGATTTTTTTTTTATTTATCAATCTGTATCGACTGGTTGACATTAAAATTACAACAAAATAAAAGAAATTATAGAAACGTCAAATTTATATGAAGGAAAGAAGATTCTGATTCCAGCAAATGATCAGCAGTTAAGCACCAAAAAGCAAATTAAAATTGAAAAATGACTTAAAAAAGCTTAAATGGAAAATGAAGCAATGGATTTCTTATTTGTAAATTGCATTTGAATGGTATTTGCTTATGAGAAGTTCATGAAAAAAGAGAATTGGCTACTAGCACGTATTGGAATTCAAAAGTGACAGAATCCTTATTAATTTAGAGTGTGGTTTATTGTTCCACTATATTTCTACTCTCATTATTCGTAATCGAACCACTATATACAAATACAGAATCAATTGCTTAAGAGGCGTCTTACTGGAAGTCATGCAGAGGACGACCTCCCTCCACTAACTCCTGAAAGGACTGGCATTTTGTCTTGTTGATCTTGCACAATTATACAACCATATCACGGATCTTTAGTCATGAATTAGGGTTGCTTACCACATCCCAAGTATCCGCACAGACAGTACGACGATGCTTAGATCTGCGCGAATTATTGCAGCTGCGCTTGACACTGCAGAATAGAGGCGCTCGACGACATTGGTGTTTCCAACGACAAATTGGATACAATAATACCAGCACGTCATTTTTTCAAACTAATCCCAGTTGTGCGAGTAGCATCATGATGGACATATCTAGTTCTGGAGGCCCAATGAAAAACACACGACGTCTGTTTTAATTCATTCTCATCATGTAGACCGTACACTTTATGTGATGGTATGGGCAGCCATTGAATACGTGCCACGAACACCTCTTTGTCGCATCGTTGGTAATCTCAACAGCCAGTGTTACATTTCTCAGGTCTTAAGACAGGTATCTGTGCCTTATTTTCGTGGTCTAGGAGACGGCATCTTTCAATAACACCCCTTGCTTCCCGTCGTAACCTGACTTATCTAGACACAGAGGTTGTTGAACTGTTTCCCTGGCTAGCATTTTCAACAGGTCTTTCACCAACTGGAAACTACTTTTCATGGTTACTGAATTACTGGGCCACCACTACTCTCCTACTGCTGCAATTGATGAAATATGGTATGGACGTGAACCAACACGAAATTGTTGTATCTATTATCCAAGCCCTATTATACTCGTTACCGAACCGAGTTAGAGTCATTTCATAACCAGAAGTGAAAGCTGTTCACGAATTTCGAACTCTTCATACCCCAAATTACCTTCAAGTTAATCATGTTTCATTCCTACTATCCTTTATACGTAAAATAAATTAAGTTTCTTTATTTTATTTCCAGTCTGGTGTTTTGTTATTTGATTTCTAGTGTATATATACGATTATATATAAATAACATAGTTGCAATAAATGACATTTCAGGATGCAAATTAAAGCAATTCTAATAAGACCATTCAAATATTTAGGTAACATTTGCATTTAAAAGTAATTAATTATATATAATTCATAATTCATTTAATAATGGGTAGAAAAATATAATTTCTTTAGCAGGAACACTCAAACAAAATGTAGAAAAAAATTCAATATTTTGAAAGAAATATCTAATACTAATATATTTCCTTAGTGGGTATACAAATAAATATAGGCTGTTACAATCCAGCATAAATACTTTACCTCATAATACATTTCTTTAAATGTATTGGAAATTTCCTCTATAATGAGATACCTTTCAAAGCTATTTCGTAATTCACTTCAAAGATGCATTAATAGGCTGATTAAATGGTCTTTCCAACAAAAGATAGATACATGATTCTAAGAATATATGCGTACTATAGTTATGATTAAAGATGCACTTGAGGCAATAAGCTTCTTTGGAGATTTTTTAAAATATTTTTACATATATGTAACAGAAATGTTGTTATAGGGAATAATTATATTTAGAAAGAGTTTTCATATAATATAATGTAAATACTTTAACTAAATGGTAACAGAGTTCTGCAATTCATATAAAGATAGACACTTCAATATCAATGAACGTTGTTGTAATAACAGGAAGAGAAAAAAAACGTCAGTAAGAACGAACATTTTGAAAATAGCAAGAAAAGACTTCAGTCAAAGAGTATCTAAGTAATAAACAAGATAAATGTTTCTATGGCATTTCAATGAATCAATACAGCGATATCTAATAATATAAAATTGCAAAAGGTTGAGTATTAATGGAAATGCATGATTTTCTCCGTACCTAAAGGAGTTGTCATTGTTGTTTTGAAAAACATATTTTAGTTTATATTTAAATATTAGTTTAAGGTAGAATGAAGTAGAGAAATATATTAGCATCTTCAGAAAAATACAATTTAACATCAGTGAATTTTTTTAAAAAAAACAACACAACATAAATATCTAATTAATTGTTATATTAATTAAGTATAAATATTTATTAAAAATATAACAATGTTATATATAATATTTAAATAAAAACTTTTAATAATGTATATAATATAATACACTTTTTTTCATTTTTTCCTCTCTTTTCTCATTATATTCCCTAGGTTCCCCTATTTTAAAAAGATTTTTTGTTTCAAAATGTTAAACATATGGACTATTTTATTAATATATATGAAGCAAAAAAATTCTTTAAATAATTTTATTAAATATTAATTAACTTTCCTAAGCTGATTTTTTTAAATAAGACAAAATTTGCCATCCATTATTTAGAAAAAAAGGATGCATTGTTTTTCCATTAGATTTAAAATATTTCAAATGCAATATATATATATAATTATACATATAAATATATATATATATTGCATAATAATAACAAATACAGAAAATATTTAAGCAAAAGATGCATGAATTCTGTCTAAGAATTTAAACAAATTGTGTTCAGGCTCGAGTTTTTTTTTTCTTCCTCATTCTTCATTTCTTCTGGCCCCATAGAAATATTTTAAAACAATTCTAAATAAAAATAAAATTCAGTGTAAGACACACTTAGCTCAACTATACACGGTTATATATATTTTCATCGAGTTTTACTTTTAAAAATTCTTTACACATAAATATTTATAAGAAACTGACGAATACACTCAACCCTCAAGAATTAAAATAGTTAAGTTAATGATAACTAGTAATAACTAGTTAAGTTAAAATGAAGCATGTGTATTTTAAAATGTATGGATTTCCAGGATAACAAGGTACATTCTTATTAATTTATATTCATATTCAAAGTATATTTTTATTAATTTTTGTACATAAAGAAACTTTTAATCAATTCAAAAACAAAACAGTATTTTTATTTCAATAAGCATCATTAACTTTTTTTCTTGAGATCTTTTAGGCAATTTTAACTATTTGTAGTCTCTCAATAAAATCATTAAAATAATATATTAATTCAACTATTATTGATTGATTTCTTAATCAGATTAATTCTATCAGATATAAATAATTCCTCTAAAAAATTACATTAGGATTGCTTCGAATCCCAGATTCTTCGCCATATTTATCCAATACACAAAAGTAAAATTTGAAAACAATCAAAAGCGAAAGCTACAGTTAAAAGAAAAGCAGATGGATAAATACATTTAGAAGGGATAGAATTGCTGTGTATTTTTCATAAAATATCTGAGCCTTATAATCAAACTCTCAACAGAATAACTTGTATGGTCACAGATAGCTGCTTTATTTTGGTTAAACAATGAAACTAGCAGTAATTTGAAGAATTCATTGCTGTTTACCCAGTACAGAAGAAAAATATTTCTCAGCATTATTCCCCAGTTGGAAAGTTCTTTCTTAAGTGAGTCCCCTGACACCACCGTTCTTCAAATACTATTCCTAAATAAAAGAACAGTCAAATTGTTTGAAAAGGTTTTGTGAGTTCTGACAACCGTAACACCGTTAAACAACATCGCATAAAAAAAGGTCGTAAAATTTTTCCATTGCACTTCGGAAACCTTATTTCGACTTTTCTTGTCTCTCCCCAGTAATAAACTATTTCGGCATACTAAATCTTTTGACTGCAACTTAAAGCAAACAGAATTACTTAAAATATGCAGTCAACAAAGGCACTTTCATAAAAATCGCAGTTTGGAAATACGGCGCCCGCTGTCTGTGTTTTCCAACCTAAGGAAGAGACACATTTTTGTCAAGTTGCTGGAATAATAACGAAGACGAATATCCATCTTCATTTTGCTTTCGTTCGAATTTCAAGCGCAATATAGATATTATATTCAATCTGCATTACTCTGTACCCTTATAAATTCTGAAGTACTTAAATTTGCATGTGTGGAGCATCTTCCCTTGATGTCTCTCATCTACATTTGAATAGATTAGCCTCCGTATAGTACCTTGGGATATGATGGGGAGTCTAACACAATGATCCTTGTAGATTATTAATAGTGTTGCTTTTATGTATATTTCAGGACTCGAGTCCCTTTGTAATTAATGAAAACCTTACAACTGCAAGTACTGATTCCTTTATTGAAAGAGTTATGTTAGGATGCTTTTTCGGAGAATTATCGCATTGTGAATTGCATTCAGTCATCAATACCGTGTCTCTATTGTCAAGTTTTATGTACCTTTTCATAGCTTGTATAATCTTTTTACTACTTACTAACACTTTAAGCCATATTTTTATTCATTGCTTCGTTGTATGACATTAAAAATATTCCGTGAGAATTATATACATATGTATTCAGAGATATAATTTTATATGCAGTTATACAAATGAACTATACTAAATTGTATTCGCGTTGAATTTTCTTTAGTTAATAAAAGGCCATTCTCATGGTTCGTTATTTTCGTTTTATTAATTATTGATTGTACTATCTTTTTCCTCAAATGATCATTGTAATTTATTTTTTAATTGATGGAATTTACTGCATATGGTTGCAAGAGTTTTGACGTAATTATAATTTCATCACAGATCGTAAGCTTATTTGAAAGATTTGTTTTAAATTGGAGAAATATAAATTTTTTTTTATAATGTACTTTTTAATTTAAAAATAATCTGAAACTCTTAAGTTAAAAAAAAAAAAAAAATTAAAACCAAGATATTTTCTGCGAATAATCTTTACTAGGAGTGCAGTTAGTAAAAATTTCGTTTTTTCCCAGAATTCGCTTTAAAAACTGTCACATTTTTTATTGCATTTTTTCATTAATTTTACAATTTTAAACAAGAAAATATTATTAAAATTAACAGTTTTAATATTTGTCAGCATTTAGGATAACTTTTTAACTTTGATAAAAATAACAGTCTTTTCCCTGTAAATTGTCTTTTTATCCCACATAAAGGCCTAACAGGGAAACTACAGTAAGAGCTGTAAATATAAAAAAGTACAATTATTTACAGTTTTTTTATTATATTTACTTTAACTTTTTTAATGGACAACTATTGGCATCTATACAACTATAATTCGATATGAAAACTTGAAAAGGTATGTTTAAAACAGTATGAACGGTAGAGAAAGAAGAATGCCCGTATGGCGTACGGGCAAAGCAGTAGCGGTCCATACATTGTGCCCGTACAATGCACGGACGAAATTGGGAAGAGGTTAAAAATCATACTTGTTTATAATATGTCATCTAGTACTGTACTCAAATTGTTCATGTGCTCTATAAAGTTCAATCAAAAGGGCAAAATAATTATTTAATAAATTTTTAAGTATAAAAATACTAAACTTCACAAATAGCCATTAGGTATGTCATATTTAATGGTTTATTTAGATGAATCTAATAAAACAGATTGATTATTTTTACTGAAGTTCTATTTTGAATTACACAAGGGCTATTAGTGATGGAACTCGTAATTTTGATCCACGCTCAAGTGACAAGGATGCCACCTGATTAATGATTAATTAAACACTCCTCTGTAAACTTCCACTCCGCTACAACTTGAAGGCTTTGAGCCTTGACAGGCTTAGAGCATGCATAAGCCATGCACACAGTGGTCCTGGAAAGCACCAAGACTGAATCCATAACTCGACAGAAAAAATGTCGCCTACCAGTTCGTGATCATGACTACTCTGTTATCACGTGTCCATCAAATAATCAGATGACGATGGAAAATTTTGTTTGTGCTTCCTTTTCATAAAAAAATAATGCCACAAAAATGTATGTAAAACTGCTTTGGAATCAATGCTAATTAAATTTTTTAAAGGTAAATTTTTAAAATTTTTATTCTTTAAGAATTTTTAAAATTCATCTCAGGCCTTGATATTTTCTCTTAATTCTTTTTTGTGGTCGCATCATATGTAAAAGACATTTTTTTTTTCAATTTATAAGTATCATGAAAATAATTGCATCAGCATAAGTTTATAGCACCCAACTGCTACAACCTAATTAGTTTCCAATTTCTTATATGTGTTACAGATATTCAAATTTGATTTTATGTATTCAAAAATAACTAAAATATTCATGAAATAGTAAAGAAATACACGAAAAGCCTTTTTATTTAATATTTTCAATTATATCAAGCATTTAACCTCTTCCAGGTTCATTTTATTTCTCGATTATGGATAAGAAAGTGTCATTTTTTTTAAATATTTGCCTAGAAAAATAATGAAAAGCATTCAAAACCATTAAAAGCACATGTTAAATAATTATACAAAGACTGATTGGACAGTTCAATAATTCGCGAAAGACTGATTAGACAGTTCAATAATTCACGAAAGACTGATTCAAAAATTTTCACAGTGCCTGGCCTACACTTGGGATAAGTCAGAATGGTATGCTTCGCCTTCCCGAGCTTAGTTCGGGAAGGGGCCGTGAAAGTACTAAAAAGCAAAGTAAGTTAACCTCAAATCCTTTTAATGGGATTTATTACATAAAAAATTGATTACAACTATTACAATTTACAACAGACAAGAATTAATTTATCGGAATTAACTTAATTGCATGAAATAAACTCTTGTGTTGCCCTTTATGGTAACTCCTAAACAGATATTTCAGTTTACGTAGAAAATCTACTAATATTTGAAATGAGCATGATATACTGTCTAACGCATTATCAAGTGTAAACATTCCTATAATTATAATATCACTAGAAGGAGAATGAAGAGAGAAAATAGTGTTCCTATTAAAGGTAGTTGAGCTTTAAATGAGTATTCTGCTCAATTGTAAATGTTAAATCGAAATTTTAAATGCTTGGAGAAAGATTAAGTTATCTTTCGATTTCCACATGACTGAAAAGTTAACATTGGAGATAACTGTAGATGACTCTCCGGAAATAACGAGATTACTTAGATTACAATCACTTCGAATGATAATGGATGAATTACTAAGAGAGGAATTGTTTAGGAGGAATAGCTTAGTATTCTGTTTTAAATAGAAATTGCTTTCTGTAAATAATTATAATCTTTGTTATTTTGTACAATACATTTCAGGAAATGTTTAATTACGATATTATTTAAAATGATTTTAAAAATAAATATTGATTTATAAATATCTAAAGATTAAAATTGAACATGAAGCATTAAGTTTTTTTAAATTTTAATTCGGAAACATTTTTCTTTATTTTAAAATTTGACACTATTCAAGGTCATAAACTTTATTTTTTATGTAATTAGTTTTATTTAGTTTTTGTAGAGATAAAAAGATAATTCAATAGAAATCCTTACCTAACTACAATTGGTTATTTTTCTTTTGTTACAATTAAACGGTTGCCATTTTAAGTATTTTAATTAGATTTTTTTTAAAAAAATAAAATTCTTTTGTGTGCAAATGTTTTTTTTAATATATTTTTGTGTGTTTAGTTTTCCATTGATGAATTCCTAGAGAGTTACTTTTCTTTTTCAATAGTGCTTTTGTATCGATATATAAAGCAAAATTTTCACGATATATCAGTTATTATTACTTTAAGTAAATTTAACAAACAACGCATTATTAGTGCTTTTAAAGGAAAACTAAGAATAAGGACAGCAAGTCAGCCTAACTCAGCTGGTCTTGATTATCATACATTTATTGAAGACATAAATATAAAAACAATTCATAACTGGGTTTTTCAATGCAGTTTCCATTGTTTAAATCTTTGATCAACGTAATATCCACACATATTTAAAACAATAATACATAACATTACATTAAACTATTTAATTACATTTTTAATATAAAAATATAAATGTTAGTTTAATTTAAAATAAAACTCTCTTCTTGTATAAATTCTTATTCGTTTCTATTTTATTGATTAGGATTTTCGAATGTTTGAGTAAAAATTAAATAGCTCAATTAATTTCGATAGTATAAAAATCAACCACATATTGTGAAAGGAGACTCATACTGAACTTAAATATAATTTAAAACATTTATGAAGTTTGGAGACTGAGATGGAAGCTTAGATAACGCCGTTGTTACTTAAACGGAGTAAAAATTCTGAGTTATTTTTACAATAACTTGTCTCTATTGCGTTAATAAACAATTAATTAATCAATAAGTCAATACCGATTCGTTTTTACTTGAATTAAATATGTATCTAAAACAATCAAAATACTTTATAATACGAAATGTTTGCACATAACCAGGATAACACTTAAGAGCTTTGTAAACCAACTTAAATATTTGAGAACATTAAAATCTTGCTGTATTATTTCCGCATTATATTGTATTTGAATTTAAAACTAGTAATTATTCAGACTGAAGCCTAGTGGCTGATTGGTTAGTGCATCGCGCTTTCACACCACAGGTCCGAGGTTCAAAACCCGGTCTGAGCAAGGTTGACTCGTGGCAGACTGACCACCTGACCGGAACATCTGCTCATGCACCTCAGGGCCCATGGTCGCATATACTGAGTTGGGCACAACAGGCCTTGGCCATCATGAGCTGTCGTGCCACTGAGTTTAAAATTAATTATCCAGCCAACATTGGTTTTTTCCCGAATATTTGAAATTTTAAATTTGTAAAATCGTTTTTAAAATTAATCTAAATGTTTTCATTAATATATGTATCATTGCAAAGTATTTAAAAGAGCATGTCAGAATAATGTTTGCGCGGCACTCAAATGTATTTTCACATCAAGATCATTAAAGATTTATTATTTTTATTTGGTCAATTCACCACACACAAACAGGTGACAGTCAGTAGGTGAAAAATCAGTAAAATAAAGAGGTAAATGTAAATTTTCCTAACTACTTTTTTGACGAGTGATGACAGAAGCATTTGGTTCTTGTTGTGTAACAAGTACAGCAGCATGTTGTGATGGAAGATAAAACCATGCTGATGGACAACGATGGGTCTCTTCGTGACCACTGTGGATCACAATCGGCCTAATTGAAATCATTAAAAAAAGGTTTAATGGTTTGTTTAGCTGGTAGGATATACTACATAATTATTTTCTGCACATCCTACTGCTCGGTCAACTAAACTTTCTCTCCGGATGACGTTCTGATTTGAAGGTCTAGACAGACCGATTTAGAAGGTCGACGTACAATCCATCGATGCTTTACGTTACAATACATAACTCTTATTTCCTTTTATAATCGGTTTCAGGAATTGCTCATTTTTTATAGAAACACAGGTCCAATTGATCAGCAGCAACCCAATGTGTAGCAAAATGATACAACTTTCAGGTGAAACCCAAATCTTGCAACTGTTCTACTAGTGTCTAGCAAATTTTGAATGCTGAAAGTACCAAGATTGGAAAAGGGTTATTTTTACATGTTGATTAAGAACTTTTCTCGGAGGAGAGTGAAAGATGTCATCATCGTTCCTGATGTTCACAATCTCCATCTCTCAATTTCCGTAATAATCGACGTGAATTTAATGTATACTAAGATTGCTGCCGTTGCAGTACAGTCCCTACTGAACTCGTTCAACAATATCTCACACGATCTTGATTACTTACCACCCAACACCATCTCAGATGTTTCTACAAATGTTTCATTATCATAAATACAATAAATTTATGTGATGTGTATTAAAGCGTATGCATGGCTAACGAACATTTTTTGCAGTATCATGTGCAAAATTAACATCCATCCCCCCAAACGAGTAGAATTTTAGCTCATACTTTAGGTGTATTATAAATTATTTTGGGGTAAATTATTTCTTTAAAAACTAAAAAAATTTCTTCCTTATTGATTATAAATCTTTTGATTATGTTAAAATGCTTTCAATGTTGTCTGATTTTTTGGAAACTCTAAGTGCTTGCTCGTATATTTTTTTATTTTTTTATTTTCATGAGTTGCTAACATTTACAATATATGGTTAGATAGAAATATACCTTTTCTGTTGATTACATAGACAAGTAAAGTAGAGAATCAAATATAATTGTAGATATATATCATAATTTTATAAAAATAAATTCCAATGTACTGGGATTATATTATTTAAATTTATATGTACTTATGTCACTAGTTGAATGATATTCTTATCTACAAGTTAAATAGATAATAGTTATTCGAAATTATTATCAAGTGATTAATATTTGTCCAACTGAATGCCCTTTGACATAAAATGCTCTACTTTCATATATTGATAAAATATACTACTTTCCATATTTTTCATTGATATATATTTTATATTCTATTTTTACGATTTATTTATTAATTGATTTCCAGGAAAAATATTACTTCGTACAAAAGCTATTTTTGAATAACTAAATTTTACAATGATATTGCTAAGTAAAGAAAAAGAGCTAACTTTAACATTTAACACTAGAAAGGTTGAAGTTAAGTATATACCTATATAGCCCAAAAGCAGTCAAAATGACTGCATTGTCAAAGAATGATTAATGTGTAAAGAAATTAGTTTAAAATTCATTTTCAACATTTTTCATATTATTTAGTCATATAACAAGTTATTAATAAATATTAACAACAAAAAAAATTTACTTTACTTGGGAAAAAATATATATTAAAAAAAATTCTAAGAAATTGTGCATTATATATGTAATTGTTTTTCTAGTTGAAATTATAAAAAGCAGTCAAAATAGCTTCCTTGGGCACAATCTAGTGTTAATTAACTCTGTTGGAGAATAAAGCATTGAAGGTAAACAGAAATATTTTTCAAGTATCTATATACTGATATAAACTTTCATATACCTGGATTGTTGTGCCAATAATAAATTCTTTTCAATTTTTTAGTGAAATAAATTCCATTAATGTTTCAAACTTCTTTTCTGAATCCAGGAAAAGTTTTGTAGTTTTAAAGCACATCTCTTAAGATTTCCTGAATAAATTTTCTTCTGGATATGTTCCAAATCAATTTCTTTTCATTTAATTATCTCTGTTTTAGTAATTTTCGTAAGAAGTAATGGAATTTTTGAAACTTTAGATTTTAAATACATTTGGATAAAATTTTAATTTCCATTTTTTTTTATTTGGCTTATCAGTTAACTAACAATATCAGTAGTGCAGAGTTGAAAAATGTTTCTTATGAAAAATTATATCTGCCGCTTCTTCATGGTACTTTAAATTAAGAGAGTAGGAATACTTATTTCATCGAAATAATTAGTTTAAAATACATTGTCTTGAATATATATAATCTTAAAAGTCTCGAGGTGACTTATTTCTTTATATGCATAAAGTTTAAAAATTTACGCTCAAATTACAAGCATTTTTAGTTTAATTTTAAAGAATACCATTTCACATTTATCCAGAATATCATTTAGCAGTTCTGTATCAAATTTGTACCTTCACATTAATCACCAGTCAATACAAAATAGTTTGTCATTGACTGAAATATTTGCATATCTAAGATAAAGCAAGATGACAGAAAGTAAAAAAAAAATTTTTAATTGTTTATCATATCAAGTACAGCATGTAATCATAATTAATTCTTATTTTACTGTACAGCTTAAGCCAATGCTACTTTATTTCTCTGCTTTCTTCTAAGGAAGTATTTTTGAGAAGTAAATACTCTATTTTCCAGATCTATAAACTCTTGGAAAAGAAACCATTGCATTTGTTATTGCTCAGTAAATGGAAAGCAATATTTTCTGGAAAAATTTTAATCATATTAATTAAATTTTAATAGAGTAGTTTGAGAATTTGACATTGTGCTATTATTAATGAGTTAGATACCCTGTATAATCGGATCAAATGTTCATATCTCTGGCTACATCCTTCGTATAAAGGTCTAACACTGTACTTTTTATAAAATTGGTTTTAACCGTATTACGCTTGTAAACTTCGGATTATTATTTGAATACGGTTTAAATGTAATTTCACTTGATTTTAATTATATAAACAATGCATTAAAATAACATATTTGCTATTAGTAACAAATTTCACAATTTTAAGCAGCAATCACATGGCAATAACGATACCTGATCTGATGTTACATTTTTAACTTTCATAGTATGCTTCACAAATGGTTTGCAATCCAGTTTTATTTAATAAGTAGCAATCCCCATTATTCCCCCATATTATTTTCAGGAAATCAGAGCTTGAACCCATAATTCAACTCGTCCATCACACAAACCATGTTTCATATAATCTGAACCACTGGTACAATAAAAATCATAATAATGCAAGATACGACAATTTCGTATAATTACCCCGATAGACAAAACCTAAGGATGGAGATCAAATATCTGCGTAAAGTAAAAATTAGAATGTGTAGCGTGATGGTGATAACAGATGACGTGTCGGATGTCTAAGATTTACATTATGATCAAGTACTGATTGTTAATGGTGGAACATGAGCATGTTCATCTAAATGCTAGCTAATCAAGTAGTCATGTAAATAATGCATTACAGTCTCTTCTAAAATGCATTTTAGTGTGAGACATGTACAGCGTGAAATCTTATGAATCGGACAAAACGTCGGGGCATGCTGTTAACAAGAACGTTCTTGATCTTTGAAAGTGGGTGCTAAACATCAAGACAGCTAACCAACTATATTCAAGATATTTTCATTTAGATTTAAATTTGAGAAATATGATGACCTGACGAAATCTTTATATATTCGTTCTCTATACAGTCCCCAACAGTGAATGAATGATGCCATGTCATGTTGTCTTTCATATAACAGTACTCGTAAGTATCACTGGAAAGACAAAAATGATGCAGAACTTCCTTAATCTATGGATCTCAGCATTAATATTTCACTCTGACATCATATGCCAACCATGATCATATTCACCATCATATTCACCATGATGCCAACTGATACTATCACGCTACATAAGCCATATCGTTACTTTTAAACAGATTCTTTGGGTCAATAAGTATTAAATCCTAGTCAAATTAGATGGTGTCTACAATCGGATAAAAGACTAAATCTGCTCTCGTCTAAGAACAGCGCACATACCTTAGGGTTTCCAATTCAATATTTTGATGTTGTTGATACCAGTACAGAAAAGTTCTATACTGATTTGTTATCAGTGAGAGACACAGTTGGCTTTCAAGAGCATAATCTAAGCGTCTGGGAACAGTTTTCTGTGATATCTGAACACCTGTGGAAGCACGAAGTTTATTACTACTTGATTAGCTGCAGTTTGATGATTTATTTTCACTCTGTTAGGACTATATGGTTGCCATCTATGACTACAATGCTGCAAGAGTGACTTCTCAGGTTGTGACTGTTGCTATTCCAATTGTTCTTTTCAAAAGTCGAGAAGCAACACAGAATTCAATTTACAATTCTCTAACAAAATCCCCTCTTTTGTCACACTTCTTCAGGGTTTTCAACATGCGTAAAGCTATTTACATTAAGTCTGCTGGACATATTCAAAGAGTAAAAAATTTCGAAATTATCTATTCTTACTTTCCTCCCCATTCAGATTTCACTACACAATAGATGTTAACAGAGGCACTAATGACCTGCAAACCACTGTCACATAGCATTTGCCCACGCATACAAAGATTTTCAATTCCATATTCTATTCATATAAAGTTTTCCTACACACATACTACTACTACATCCTACAATCATACTAATTTATTCTTTTTTGAATGCCTGATTTTGTGGGTGTCACCAACGAATACAGTATCTGATCTTAGGTTTTACCTACCATCATATTATAGCTTAGAAGCTCATAGAAAAAGGATTGAGTCAAATTCAAAAAAAATTCTATGTAAGAGATAATAAAAGTAAATTTTAGCAACAGGAAAACAGAATAATTTTACAGAAGTGGTAAAATATAAAATTTGCTCCTGAAATTTGTGAAATTAAACTCTTTCTTATATTTAAATGCAAGTAAATGTTTAAATTAACCCAGGAGAGACGGCAAGAGCACTCGATACTAAACTTAGTGGTTACGTGGGGTGACTGAGTCATCCTAATACTATTTTTATAGTTATATTTACTGTACATGATAAAAAAATCGTAATTCCAGTAAATAATTTAGCTAATAGAGAAAGTATACTAACCTACTTTTAAGGAATTTTGGAACTTTCTTTGATAAGTTGAGAAAAAAATCCAATCAAACTGAACTAAAATGTTTCAGATATGCGTGACTTTAATAAAATACACATCAGAGACTCTTTTTACCAACATTACGGAACTGATATTTACAGGCAAAACTATCATATTTTGTTCAAGTTACTGTAGTTTGCTTTTGGCTTTTGATGATCGACAAACAGCATTTTGAACTTTTTCTTGTTTTTTTTCTCTTTGAAGAGTCACAATGTGTTTTGAGCTTCACTTGTGGCTTTATATCTTTCTTCGTGGAGTTTTTTAGGTAGCATTTGAAAATTTTCCTTTCAACTCAAACGTTTCATGTCCAGCCCTTTTCTCAAACTTACTTTAGCTATCATGATTAATATCCATTATTTCATCAGTTTCTTGCCTGGCTTGATCAGTTTCAACTTCGATTAGAGAGCGTAGAGGTCCATTTCTTTTTTTTTCATATTCTGTTCATTTACATTCATAAACCATTATGAGTCGTACAACAAAGTAATCAAAACCAATAAATAGTTCACAGAGGAAAATATATCCTGTTCACATAAAGTATTTTGAAACAAAAGTGGTGTCGCGGGGAACTCAGTCATCTCAAGCACCTTAAGATAGTAAAAAAATATTTGCCACTCCCAAAACAGAGAGAGATGTGTGACAAATGCATTTTAGTTCCCATGAAGACTGTTAAACAGGAATATACTGACAAGACCACATTGGTAACCAATAAACAATTATCCAAAGTTGAAGATTTTGTGAGCCTGGGGTGACTCTGTGCCCCGCGCGACCGCTCCCGGGTTAATAAAATAAATTGCTTTGAACCGTTAAATCCATTTGTGGCTAAAATGGTAGCCAGCTGCTAATTTGCAGGTTACAAAAGAATATTTCAATCGAATGTATTCAAGAACGATGTTGAATACCAAACTATAAAACGCAGTCCACTTCATTTCTTACGTATTTGCATAAATATATTTGGGAAATAAATGTTGGCTCATTTAAATAATTAAAACTTACAGAACAGAAAAAAAAACTTATTAGTTATATAACTAAATACATGTGAACTTTCTGTATAGTAAACAACAATTACTTCTCTGTAAATTGTAAAAATTGATAAAATTATATTCAACATTCAAGTCTTCATTAAAGGAATTAAATATAAACTAATTAAACTGGAATTAATTGTAACACGTAAAATAGTAATTTTTATTGTGTTTAAATAATTAAGTATCAGTTTTTCTCGTTTTTAAATGCTTTCTATAGACAAATTTAAATCTCTTAAGAAAACACAAGCAACTTGAAAAAATAGTGTGTATTAAGTTTAAAACCAAGTCTGGTCTACATTCCTCATATAACAAGCATTTTCATTACATAAAATGTTTCAGAATTCACCGCTGTTTCATTAAAGTCACTTTTAACAATTCTATTTTTAGCAATATCATCATCATTCATCTAGAATTATGATGTTCAATAAATTTACAACATATTCCTCATTAAATTAATGAGATCATAAATTTCCCTTAAGGTTTGCAAGTTTTATCTTTCTTTTAGCAAATTTTGTTAACAGGAAATAAAACTGCCATGTATCATCTCAATGCAGCATCTATTTAACAAGAATCATAAAATTATCTTAATAAATCACTCAAAGAGAAGTCAGTCTATTTAGTTTAGTTTCTTACACTCTAACGGATATGACATTAAATTTATTTTTAAATTTTTATACCAAACTCATGGAAAACAAAACAAAAATTTAGAATCTCCTTAAATCACCGACCTTAGCTGTTTTAAAACATATTAAACCTATACTAAAAGCACAGGACACCCTTTCCGTGTTCTTTAAATCCATTTCGGGTTGAATTTGTTAGAATAACTTACATACTACAATGAGCATTGTTTTTCTGTAAAAAGGAGTCGATGGTGGCGTTTTGTTACTCCATTATGGTGAATAGTAAAAGTTGGGATCCAGGTTTTCTCTCACAATTTACACGCTCCAGATCTCACGCCCATTGAAAATTTGAAAGAAAGAAGTGAGAAGACAAAGGAGAGAAGGAGTACTCCCTATTCAGTGAGCTCATACCTTCTCCTTTTTCTCTCCGAATTCTTTGAAGCACTTTAACGACATGCAAATCTATTCGAAGAAGCAACTCGCTCAGTCTCACTCTCTTCTTAGGGAATAAAAAATTGAGATCACTATCACAAAGCTGCACCTAAAGCTTGAGTGTGTGTGCGTGGCATTTTTTTTCTTGTGAAAGAAAAGTCTCTGAGAGTGTCGCAAACTGTTCAAAAGCTTATTCATTCACTTCAGTTTTTTCTCCCTTTTTTTCAATATTGGATCCCCGAAGTCAACACTGGAGCAAAACAAAAAAAAGTTCTTTATTATTCTAACGTAAACATCCCTTCATGTTATGATAATATATTTAGAAAGTTTTGCCCGCGATCTGTCAACAAAGTGCTTGGAGTACGAGTCGGAACATTTGGAAACTTAAATCTCTAAATTAAACTTTTTTCGCTTTTGAGGACTTTGTAGCTAGCTGAATATTATTGCTCCAGAAGAGGGGAAAAAATTAAATTTACTTATTAAGTGAAGAAAGAGCTTTGTAATCTCTTGAGAATATTAAAGCTTTTATTTCTAGGATGTCTCGAGAACTGCTCAATTAATTTGCCTCTTTTTTTTAATTAAATACTTTATAAAACGTTTATCACTTTTCAATATACAATTATGCTTTTAATTAAATGTAGAATAAATATATTCAGCTGGGGTTTTTTTTGTCAATTTTTCGTTATTACAGCATTTTTTCTTTTAAATCTGCCTCATTGTAAGTAAAATCCCTTTTTAAAATTGTTTCAGTTAAAAATTAATAAAAGAATTTACTGCTTTCCGAGTTATTTATCTGAAAAGCAACATATTATGATCATAATTCAATGAGTGCAACGAAAACAAGTTTTGATGCCTATGTATTTGAAAAAGCAGTTCACTTGCATTGCATTTAAACCATGCAAATGAAAACATTTTAAGTTTTTATTAAATATAAAATTTCAATATAAAGCTTCATATAAGAATGTAATTGAAAAATAAAATACTGAATCTTTCCTGTTTTGAATCTAAGAATGGAATTACTTTCTACATGTGCAATTATATTTCCCTAAAAGTGTTTTAAAATTAAGTTTAGATTAAATTTAAATTTTATATACAGAGTTATTCAAAAGCAAAGAAGAAAGTTTAAACTTTTAGCTTCATTATATTTAAAAAATAAAATTTAAAAGTATTTTCGAAAGTAACGAAAACTAACATCATAAATATGTATATTATTCACCATTCTGGATTTACTTGTGAAATAAATTAGTGTGTCTCATCTTTTAAATGAGAATCGAAGCTAAAAATATATTATACAGAACTTATTATGAAGTTATTTGGTTCTTTTAAAAAAAATAATCTTATCACAAATATTTGTTCAGTTTAATTTCTTCTCCGCAAATTTCATTTAAATATATTAGATCTGTTTTTTTTTTCTCAACTTTTTTCTGATACGTATTTGGTGAAACTTTTTCTTGAAATCTTTTTGACTCAAGAACTTCGGCTTAGAACATCTTAACCTAATTAAAGCTCACTGTCGTTTATTCTTTTTATTGCGCATTAAAGACACGAAAATGACCCACTTTTGTTTATATAATGTACCTACTAAATGACTGAATGATATAAAAAGCACATATAACTTCTACAAACACATGATATTTAGTTTATTTTATTATTTATTTTTTATTTTATTCTATTTTTAAACATGTGATTAATTATTTTTTGTTACAGTGTTTTAAAGAGAACATTATTTAAATGATTACTGCTTTCCTTCTTAGGAATACAACATATTACACCATTTTCCAAGATAGCACGCAAAGTTTCAGATCCTAAGTGTTGAATTTTGAATTAAATGTTCTTTTTGAGTTCTTGGATTATTCCAGATTTACTTACGTTTACCTGTTCTTCCAAATAACTTCATAAAAGAAATAGAGGATACTCTGAAATTAAAATGTTGTTGGTATTTTTCCGAGTTCGAATAATTGATCTTTCAGAAAAACTCAATGAATTTTACTAGTTGGTGGACATCTTACGTAAACTTACAAAAACGAACAAGTGATGATTTTTTTAACCCTGCAGTCACTTTTAACGCTCAACATTATTAGCAATATGTTACTGTTGGAAAAATAAGAAATGGAAGGAGACTAGCTTTGGGGTTGGGGACGAAAGCTTAGTAAACTATGCCTAAGAGTGTGTTATATCTAATAAAAGTAGCATTTAAGTATTGTGTTTTGGCTTTTCATAAGACGACTTGGGCATAATTTGTTCTCCTAGACTTTAAGAGCTTTCTCTAATGTCAATTAATACTGTTAGGAAGGTTAGTTTAATATTTTCTTTTAACTGTAAAAAAGCAATGTCCTATCAGAGAAATATATAAAAAATTGATTATAATACTGCATGTATATGATTTGTGTTAGTCTGTTGTTCTCAAATTACTTTCGCGATGTACGCCTTATTAGTGGACACATACCTGAAGTACCCACTCGATATGAGTTTCCCCTAATGAGGTTAATTATATTTCTGGTAATGACGGTAAGAAACAATTATCAAGCTGCAATTCGAATGAGGCACTCAGCTTAAACCTAAAATATTATAACGGAATTTTTTTGCAGAAATAATTTCTTCCTTCGTAGCTAGAAATCTATAATTTAATCAATTTCTCTTTCCCATAACAAGTTTACTATTGCACCTTTTAAAACTGAACTGTTTCAATTTTTTAATGATAATCTATGCTTTCACCATAAGAACTTTGTTTTGGGAGAACTATTGAGTTTCACCAGTTCTCTTCTGTCCTCTATGTCATAAGATTGTAGACTTGATTTATTTTATTTAAGTTTGAAGTATCATTATATAAGAAGATGCACTATTATAAGCATAATTCAAATTGTTATTAATTCAATGTTGTTGCTGTTACTAATCCCAAATTTTTTAGAACGCTAGACATCTCCATGAATCCATAGATCTCTAATAAGTCTAAAAACAGTCCACACAATAAGCCAAAATGTGAACAGGGTTGACCAGATAAGAATAATACCAAGGACACTCCCAGAAGATCTTCTGATCCTAACGAAAAGTGAATGCTACTATATGGTCACTCATAAAACGCGACAACGCAGTCTGATATTTCTTAAGCTTGAATGAATATCCTGTATTTCTTCCGAAGTACCAAGGATAACTAGGAGGAGTTCTTTCAAGTTGATTTAGATCAATTATCTTAAGGGAGGATAACTCGCAAAACGTCAGAGTCCCAGTAGAGCTCAACCTTTCCTCAGTAGTAGTCCTCCATGGCCGTAGTCCTGGCCAAGAAATTTACCTTCTAATTACCATCAATCCTCACGTGGATGAACTCACTGATTTAAGTTCCTTTAACAATTAGATTAGATTTATTATTTATTAGTGTCGAGATAAGAAGTGTGAGGGCTGTTAACGATTGACCTTGTAGTTCCGAACCACGGTCAAGTGAAGAGTACGATATCAGAGTTGATACACTACTCTCTCTTAACTTCCAAAACACACCTCGACACAAATGAAATCTGGATTACTAACTTGAATCTTTAATGGAAACTTTAAAATCATCGTTGAATCAATTAATGTCATGAAATGTTATATTAATAAGGGGGAATTTAAATAACCTGATATTAAATGAATATAATATTTTTTTAAGGGAACCAGAATGTGTCGCATACTTTCAAAATCAATTTTTTTTATTTTGGTTTTGAAAAATAGTGTATATCTTTCTGAATGTAGAAACGTATGACGCTTATATGTTCGTTGAAAAAATAACCCTAAGATATGAGCAATGAAGCAGATAAAAATGTCTATAAATGACCATGCCTCATTCTATACATTTTAAAAGGATAGCTCCTCTTATATTTGATATATGCAAGCCACTTAGTTTTATCATTCGAAAGAAACAAAAATATTTTTATCTTAATAATGTTTAATCTTTTTTTTTTTTAATTTAGTTTTACAAATGAAAAAAGAAAAAAAAATTCAGATTTCCAAAATTCAAAAGTTTTATGATTTTTTCAAAGAAACTATGCAGTTATTTCAATAAAAAACTGGTCAACTATGTTTTGTCTAATGTCTTATATGTGTGTAAAATATTTTGCATTTTCAAGAATTTTTTTTTTTATAAAAAAAGATGCTTAAATGAAAATATATATTTAAAAAGTATGTTTATGTTCATCTTAAACAAAGGTAAAAGGCTATTTAGCCTAAAGTTACTATTGAAACTTTTGAGAATGATTAAAGTATCATTATTAGACTCACAAAAAATAGAAAAGCAATTATTAATCAAGTGTATAATATGTGAAAACATTGCTTTTTCTAATTTTTTCATTAGAAAAGCAAATTTTTTTTTCATTTAGATACACTATGAAAGAAAAAGTATTGTACTATATAGTTCTAAATACTTTACACTTCTATACAGGATACCTGTGCATATAGTAAACCTAATTTTTTGTACTCTAAGTAATGCCTAATTTTTAAAAATAGTTTTATGTATAAAAAAAGTAAAAAAAAAAAAAAAAAATTCAAATTTTTCGAATTACAAAGTTCCATAATTTTTTTCAAGGAAATTATACAAATGTTCTACTAAAGAAATAAGTTTCACTATATTTTCTGTATTATTTTATATATATGTTTGTGAAAAGTATTTTGTAAGTTGAAGATATGCTTTTTTTAAAAAATGGCAAACAGAAACATATATATGTGTCATGAGATCTCAAAAATTATGTCTAACTTAAATTAAGCAAAAAGGAACTTTTGAAATAAAAATTAATTTTACAGAAGGATTAAAATATCATTATTAAGCAAACAAAAAATTTTAAGCTCTATTGGACCCTATACAAGATATATGTCACAAAAACAATGAGTCTTAATTTTAGTACTGTACTGTTTCGAGCATTTCCTGGTACCCCTAAGAGATTAAAGGTAAGAAATAATCTGCTGTGAGAGTGAAACAGAGTATAAAAGTATATCCATTTTAAATAAATAAAACAATACGTTATTTTGTTTGTCACCTACGGAGAAATTCCGTTACCTTTAAGGTATCCGACTACGTTCGAAACCGTGACTTTGCAAAAGCGTATAAATGGATAATATTTATGATATTTAGTGTCACTTAGATTAGAAAACGTATATAAAATTATTTTAAGAATAGTATTACAATAAAAAAATTTTAAGTACAATATTTTGACAAAAAATGAACATAGACTGACATATTTTCAAAACATTCTCTTTTTATGAAAAATGCTTCTATTATAACAATATTTTGCCTCTGAGGCTGAACTAGAATTTTCGAAATACATAACTTTGAAGTGGATTTATCCATATTTTATTACAACAGAAGGGAGCAATTTTAACCAGCGATCACTCGCGCGGGGTGTTCTGTACACCCCAGCAACAAGAAAATTCTCCCAGGATTCTAAAAGGAATGCGCAGAACCACGATTTTTTCTGTAGCTGCACATTTTAGGTCATTGAACTTTCAGGCCTGATTCAATCCCTCTTTCTCGAACGATTGGAAAGTTATGACCTTCAAAAGTTTATCTGGGGGGCTGAGAATTCCCGCGAGAAGTTGAGCATATGTATACAGTCTGCTCTGAATCTTTGGAAAATGATTAAAATATTATTTTTCTATATACTTTCTACTATCATTATCTCATTAATTATAAAGTATATTCATTACTGGTATATACGTTTTACTGGTTTATGAAAAAATATATAATTATGTGATTTGAAATGTGAAAATTTCGTGTGTTTAGTTTAAATTAATGTTAGTCTCATTTGTATGCAATAAATTTAATAATTTTATTTGTATAATACAAAAAACATCTTGTACTTTATAAATATGTATCATAATGACTTAATTTTATTTTCCTAATTAAACACACGTGTTAAAAGTTTGGGGTGTTCTCTACACCCCGCGAGGAACGACGGTAGCAAAAACAGGCGCGAGTGACCGCGGGTTAAGAAAAAAACGCCGATAATTATTTCAATTGGTAGTAACTCTGAAAATAATGTGAATTTTTCAAAACTCCTATTTCAGACTCTCTGGAGAAGTCTTTACTTTATCTGAGCACAAAATATTATTCTTATAGAAGCATTTTTATAAAAGGAGAACGTTTTGAAAAAAGATTATTCTAAGTT
Organism: Trichonephila inaurata madagascariensis; assembly: GCA_019973955.1. Classification (NCBI taxonomy): domain Eukaryota; kingdom Metazoa; phylum Arthropoda; class Arachnida; order Araneae; family Nephilidae; genus Trichonephila; species Trichonephila inaurata. The sequence continues at coordinate 91,601 of BMAV01008952.1, forward strand.
AATTGTTTGCCAAAATATTGTATTTAAATATTTATTTTTGTCATAATGTTCTTACAACAATTTTATACATGTATTCTGATCTAAGGGACACTAAATATCATGAAAATTACCCATTTATGCGCTTTTTTAAAATCACGGTTTCGAACGTAGTCGGATACCTTAAAGCCCAAAAGTCAAAAATGGAAGAATAAAAGTTAAACAAGAAACAAGGTTCCTATTTACCAATTGATTCGGTACGATTTTAAACACACTAGACAAAAATAAAACCCAGAATACTGTTTTTTATTCTCATTTATGATATAACCCTTCTATTATCATAAGAAGTTATCTTCCGTAGAAAAGCTATTGCCCTGTTTAAGATTCGTAATTATAACAATTTTAGTACACTCCATAACCAAGGTGAGAAATTTATGTAATCTGATATTATTGAATTTGACTCAAGGCGGCAGGCATCAAGATTGTTCCCCCTTATTCCAAATTTTCATGACATTGAAATCTGGTGAATTTGAGGGTCATGGGAAGTTTGTAACATTAATCTCATATTCATGAAACCAATTTTGAGAAATTTTAGCTCAATGAACAGCAAAATTATCAACTTGAATCTGAGGATCTCAATTTGCTCTTTTCGTTTTTTGAAAATTTAAAATTCAGCAACACCGTTGCTTAACCACTTTTGCTGCAAAGACGTGCCACGTAATTCAAGGTACTTCTGTTGCAAAATTGCCAATAATTATCTGTACATATTGGTCGGTAATTGTGACAGAAATATATATAACATGTGTGCCACGTTGATTGAGATTGTTTGCCAAAGCATAGTTTCTGATGACACTGCTTCGTGTATAGTTACCCATATTCAAAAATGTAAAACTCCTTTCAAATGTACATACTAGTAGTTGTTAGTTAATTTGTATTAAATTTGGGAACAAAACTAGTATTTATATTTATGTAATTTTACCATCAATCTATTCATTGTTCTATATTTCCCTAAGAAATTATTTTCCTAGATAGAAAATTAATTAGCTTAGAAATGTGTATAAATCATTTTCTCTATTTCTATAGTGCATCGAATACTTAAGACAATACGTTTCAGCCAAATATGTGGCCGCGGTAGCCAAGTGGTAAAGGTATTGCATCGCGGCTGGCGTTTCATGAGCTCAAGCCCATTGAAGACCCGCCGTGTAGGGAAGCGATGCACGTTGAATCTGTCGTGAGCTCAAACGTCCTCCCGTTGGTGTGGTGTGGTAGTTAGGAGAGGGGGTGACAGCTCAGATGTCATCCTCGTTACTTGACCGTGGCTCAAAACTACGAGGTCCGACGCCAAGTGCCCTCGTGTAGCTGAAGAGTGTGACGTTAATATTCACTCACTCGCTCACTCTCTCTCATTCAGCCTAATATTTCGGTACGTGCATTTATGAGTTTCATGTGAGCACTAGTGGTTAACAAAGCAAAATAATTCACAGTTTTCACGAGAATAGACACTTTACCAAATGCCCAGTTACTACCACAGGGATCTGGATTATCATACCATATAAGCCGTTTCCATAGCTTGATAATCTAAGACCATCAACTTTTTCTCATTTTAATATTTTTTTCTCTTTGTAATGGTTATTAATCCAAGGCGTATCAGGGTACTAAGCTAAACATTCCAAATCCATGCAGTCTCACCCCTAAGTATTCTTTTTTTACACGAATTGACTAAAACCAGAATTGTATTTCTGTACGAGTTTGATACCGATTATTAGTCGTTAGTCATCCCATACATCTGCTATCCCTATTTAACATGATTGATTTTGTTGTTTCACTGTTCAAATTAATTGCATCCAAAATTCTACCATTGCAAATCGACACTGCTGACATTAGAGAAGGATTCTCCAAAAAGTCCTTCTTTTTTAAAGTCATGCTTGTACACTTGGATAAAAACAATAGTACCTTTTTACCATTTTGTTGTATGTTATGTTCTTCTTGCAACATAAAATTTATGATTCATATTTTAACCAAAAGTATAAATAATATATTAATAGTTTCATATTTTATAAAAAGCTGAGAAAATCCTTATTAGCATCGAAAAGTTTCATGTAACTGACACTAAGATTATTCATGAAACACACACTTGTTTTGTTTTTTTAATTTAAGGAGCTTTTTTCACAACAATCTACATTTTTTTACCAGTGTGTTTATGTACTGTTTTATTCTTCCTTTTTTATGTCTCTGATGAAATTCTACACATTTTCTAGATATTCAGTGGAAATAAAGAAACAAAACCGATAAAAGATTACTTTGCGTTTTAATAGTTTGATTGACTGTTATATCGATTATATAGTTGGTATATATATATAAATTCTTCCATCTAGAACAGAGGTAGTTCTTAAAAATTTAAATTGCTCCAGCGCTTTAATTTCTTTCTTACAATGCAACACAATTTAAGAAAATTGAAATGTGTGCCATTCAAATAAGTTTCGTTTTATTCATGTCTATTGCTAAGACGATAAAACCAAGAAAAGTAAAAAAAAATGTTTTAAAAGTTTCAAATATAGAATCAACAATTAAGTTTTTTCTTTTCGAAAACTTGCATGAAATACTTAAAAGCTCAGGAACATACGTCAATTTTTTCTCCTTGACACAGCTGCAAACTGAAAAGTAACTTATAATTTTTCTTCCTGATTACTACTGTATTTCGAATTTAAATTTATCTTACAATGACAGTTCTATTTAATCCATAAAAAGAGAACCTTTAAGATTATTTTTTTCTCAAAAAGTTTATGGCATTATAATGTATATAAGTCTTCGATATCTTACGAAAAATAATATATATTACAAGAATACTAAAAATATAGTTAAATGATAAGTATATATATAAGTATTTAACCTCTTGATTCCTAAACCAACCAATATAGACTTAACGTAAGCTCTTTTAAAATTTAATTATAACATTTTTTTTTGAATGATAAGGTTGAATAACAAATTTAATAATCACAGTATATAGTGTGTAATGTTTTTATTCGTGAAAACATCAATTATTCAAGATTATTTGTTCAAATTATTGAAGAAAATTTTACTCCAGTTAAAAGAAATCATTTAACACTTCTCCACACTTTATTCGGTCTTTCCATTTTATTTAGGTTCAATAAATTTTATCCTTCCAGCAAATATTCAAAATATTGACTTTAAAAAAATTCTACAAACTGTATCCCCAAAACTCTCAATGCAATGCACTCATCTGTCACGAAAAGAATGAACAAACAAAATCAAATAAAACTTCGGAGTCAAAAAATAATTATTTACTGGAGTTTCCAAACCCAGTTTTTATTACAATTTTTATGAAGCTGCGACTTCAATTCAATCTTTAGGGAATGCTGTCGTCGGCAGAAAAGAACAACGATGTAAAAAAGGACGAATAAACTCTGTGGTTTGTGCAAAGAAACAATAATGATATTGCCTTTTCCCCTGATTTATGGTTCGAAAAGTCTAGTTTCTTAGGCTTTAATCTTTTGAACTTAAGAAGGCTGTGATTGTGTGCAGCATGTTATTTAAAAACGAATAATTATAAAAGACACCCGTGTTTTTATCAAACAATTTTTTTTTTTCGAATTTTTATACATTAATGAAATTTGAGTTTGCACTGTTGATAAAAACCACTCCAGATCTTTTGTTCAAAATATTTCATCTCTATTAATATGCTGTCAGCTATTTATATACGACCATTTCTCAAAATGGTAATTTGCAGTTCCTCGATGTAATTTCTAAGCACCATTTTTTATGAGAGCATAGAAATTTCTAAGCGAATTTTTTCACGACATTTTTAACAAAGAATGTTTATTTTTATTATATACATGAAAAAAGAAAATTTATGATTTACTTATTAATTTTCTTTGGTTCTTTTCTCTGCTTGCAGAAAAGGTTTTTTTTTCTGATTTTATCATTGTAGTTAAAGTTTGGACAAATTCCCAAAATCGTCGAAAACTTTATTAAATTAAAACTTAATTATAGACACTTGAAAGCAATGGATGCTCTGTTCGGAAAGTATATATGCTGCAGCAATAATAATATGCGATTTTAAAGTAATCTATAAGTAATGATTACGCATATGTAAGCAAAATAAAATTTTTAAACTAATTAACTTAAATTATAAAAATTTCATCAATTTACAAATTAGAAAGAACCCTATTACACCATGTATCTGTCTTTTAAATAATGCACTAAAAACTAATACATTTAAAATCATCTAAAACATTAAAAATTTAAGTTTCATAAAAGCAAAATATTTACAGAGATACTTACAAAAAGAAAACTTAATAGCATACTCGATCATTGACCTGAAGAATGATAATATTATTCAAAGAGGCATGGTATTAAAGAACATGAATACATTTTGAATTTCATATTTATCTTCTTATGCATACTTAAACCATCTTTTTCTCGTTAAAAATTACATCTTTCTCTAGCAAAACTGTTAGAATGAACTCTTACGAAAGGAAGTAGACCATTTTTGTAAATATTTGCATTATGCTTTCCTTTCTTATTCTTTTATTCTCTTTAGAGTTTAAAAGAAATGCAGTGCTCTATTTAAAGACACTAGAAAGGAAGTGAAACGTTCTTTGCCGCTGCATTAGACAAACAACGTATTGTAAATCCCCGTTAAGTAATGCTTTTCACCATGCAAAGCAACTCAACCCAAGACGTTTTAAGGCTTTAAAACGTCAGCCAACAATGTACACATCATAGCCTCCATTCTGTTCTTTCCTTTAGTCCAAAAATGAACGACGAATTTCATAAGGAAAAAAGTAAGATTCTAAAGTAAGAAAAAAAATATAAAAAGGAATAAAACAGAAGTAAAAGCATCGATTTTTCGGTGGCTAAACGGCATTACATATGCAGATCTTTCAAAAACAAAAATGCCGAAACCGAACGGTAATACTTTCTCAACCGTTGCATATTTCATTCGTTTTAGTACGCTGAAAGTTTGCTCTCGTAACAGAATATAGACCATCGTTTCCAAGATCCTAAAAAAAAAAAATCGAAAATTCAAATCTTTAAGATTTATGTTAAAGTTTTAAAAAAAATTGTTCTGAATTATTTTTGTTTTGTTCTTTTCGGAAATAAAACAATAGGTCATATGAATATTGGATTTTGTTTTCATCTGGGACTAGTATATGGAATATGCATTAATGGTTTGTTCCTGTGTTTTCATCCTTTCTATATGTTTCACTTATCAGAATTCAAGAAAGGAACTCAGCATGTGCGCTTCAAAATCACATTTATACATTTTACTCTTTCAAAATAGTCACTGTTTTCATTATCATGCATCATCATGAATTGAAGAGAGTGTATTTTTTTTTACTCTAAATTTGTAATGTCTGAGAAAAGACATGATAAAATCGTGTGTTTCAGTTTATATTATTTCTACGTTCTGAAATGCTATTGTCTATACTTTTCTTGTAGAATTTAAATGGAATAACTAAAATAGTGTTTCTTGTGCTTACTGAAGTGGAAAAAATAATTCTTTCCAAAAATTGACATTCTTTCTGTTTTATATATTAGTATATCTGGATTAATGTTATTTTATATTAACTAATAATGTGCTCTAGAAGAAATACAACAAAATATTGCTATTAAATATTGTAATTTTAAAAAACGTGAAGTGAGGAGAATAATACACCTTTACAATATGATGACTATGAAAATCATGGTATTTTTTTTGTAAATTAGCGTAATTATTGCATATAAGGAAACTGAAACTCGCTTATCTTCCATCCTCTAAGACATTGTTATATTAAATTAGTGCATATGAAATGCCAGATTTTATTTGCATGTGAACGTTTGTCTTCCTGTTTTCGTTATGTTTTTGTTCTTCGTATAGCCTTGTTTATAGTCATATTGTCCCCTTCCAGAGTCAAATTTGAATGAAGGAGATTTTCTCAAAAGTGTTATTTTTTACATCATGTAAAACAAATGTGAAATTAAATGAATTAAAATATTAAATGGTTCAGCACCCAGCTTATTCACCGGATCTTTCACCAGCCGACTCACATTTCTTTTTCAATATTTAGAAAAGTTTTTACGTGTTCTTTCAGTATAAAAATCAAAAAAGAAATCTGAAGTGAATCAAGTGCCCAAACTTTTATGCAGTACATAAATAAATGATATTTTTTGTGCTTATTCATTTTCATTACTTAGTATGTTGTGCAGAATTTTCAAAACTATTTTAAGTAAATACATTAAATATATACATTTAACATTAATTATGTTTAAATTTGTCTTCAGTGTAAATTTATTAATCCATAAATATCTGAAAAAAATGAGAAATATAATGAATGCCGTACAAAATACTTCTAAATTTATTAAGGGCAAATTTATAATTTACTATTAAATTAGAAATGTATCTATAGAGTTTTGGGTTGATTTTAACTTATTCTCTAGTTTATTTAGATAGGTAGTTTTGAAAATACAAACACAAGCAGAAAACTTTTGAATTAAAATTCAGTATTTACCTTTATTTGAAACAAATATATGACAAGGATATCTCGAGTATAAGATTTTAACAAAAATTCCCTAATAAGATCAGCAAAATATTGCTTTCCTTAAATATGCGAGTCATACATAAAATCAAGATAATTTTCTTTACATTTTTGCTCATAACTTAACTAAAAAAATTATTCTAATGGTAATTTAGAATTTAATAGATTACAAAAAACCTTGATTATTTTTTCTTTATTCTTTTAGACATACAAGATAGCTCTAGGTAATATTTTTTGATAGAATTTCGTTAGACGGATAATTTGTTTAACTAAAACTCATATGCTCACAAGTATAAATTTCAAAATTTAATTTATTCTTCTTTAAATAATTTTATATTTTTATGACTACACAGTACCCTGCAAATTTCAAAAATACAGTTTTTATTTCCTTGTGTCCCATATCATTGGAAGGCTTGCCATCAAATTTGAGATCTGATAACAAATTAGTTTTTAAGATATTTGAAGTTTTCTGAGCTAGGTTTTGGTTTCGGTTTCATTTTAAAGCATTTTTCCAATCTTAAATTGAATTAATTAAAAATATTTTTGAGCACAATCAACTCTTTCAGTGCGAAATGGTTACTAATTTCAATTTTCATTACTAAAATAATTTCTGCTTGATTATTTTTTAAATTTTTTGACTGCTCATAGTTACTTAATTAAGGTTGATATCAGGGCCAATTTTTGTTTTAACAAATAGTTTATAAAACTTAGAAGCCTTATCATTAATTTTTCCTCTTGAAAAAATATCATGGCCAAATTATTCTCAGGTTGCTATGAGAAACAATATTCCGAAGAGATGGAATACTACTGAAAATGTGTGAAGTATTTAAAAATCAGCCCTTAACTGATACTGCAATTAAACTTTCTTTCTGTTTAAGATAGAGTCTAGAATTTTTTTATATACTCCTAAACGTATGCTCTATAAAAGGTAGTATAGATTTAGGTCTGAGGTTTCTAGTTATTTTTTTTAAAAAAATGCTAAAAGTAATACTTACAAAAATGTTCGTGTTTTTTCCACGCTTGGTTGAATTAATTGATAAAAATCAACAAGGGAACAGATTTTCAAATGGATACTAACTTTTTTTGCAGTAATCTAAGAAACATAAAACACTTAAAATGACTAAAAAACAGTAAAAATTGAGAACTTTATAAAAGTTGGAAAAAGCTTTAAAAACTCTTATTTTTTTTAAAAAAATTGTAAAATAATTGCTGGTCAAACTGATTTTTACTTTTAGAATCGTATAATCTGAATATAAAACATACATTATTTTTACTGTTACTGTCACCATTTTTAATTTAAAGAAAAAGGGTACACTGCATAAAGCAATAAATATAAATTAGTAAAGTAATTTAATAATTCAATAATTTATAGTTATTTATATATATATATATAATAAAACTTGTGTTGGAGCATAATTGGTCGTGGTGAATGGATGATACTGTAAGAAACGAAAGGATAGGGCGTGACCATTAGAAGTGATTACTGTATATTAGATACATTTTCTATGCTGGTTGATGCTGCGTATTCAGTGTTATTGATGAGGCAGTCTTTTAAGTTAATCCAGTTTATCGCACATCATGAAACACATAGACATATTAAAAACATAAAGCGTGGACGACACTACACAGAACAAATAAACTACGACACTATACAATGCAGCTGGCTACATGATTAAAGACAAAGACAAAAGAGAGAAGATGCCAGGATTTCCAATGATCTCGGTATTTATACCCAGCGGGATATCATATGATTTGGGGGGGTGGATGGATGTAGTTCCAGAAGTCCCCGTTAGGTGAGTAAATAATTAAAATACTTAACCCCTTATCTACCGACGGTACTTATAAGTACCACTCACTTTAAAATAACATAGAGTAACCAATTTTACGAATATTCTAACAATACTTAGCAGGAATATTCTTTGAAATCCACTCTTACAAGATATATGGCAGCATGGGTTCTATGATGAGTATTTTAGCGGGAAAGGCTAATAGTTTTATAGCAGAAATTGCGTTTTCAGCTGACGGTGATTTCAGCGGATTGCAAAGATTATCATTTTTGTCCTGAAAAAATATTAATGTCAAAATTTAAGTGTCTTTTTTTTTTTGTACATTAATGAGTACCTTAGAAAACAATTTGACTCTTTATTTTAAGTGAACAGTGTATATAATTAATTTTACAGTGGAATAACTTTAATTAATTAATTAGCTCTAACGGATTAAATTTCCCAAAGTTGAGTATTTTGTTTATGTATGTACCTTAATTTTCAATGTAGTGATTCAAAAAAAAAAATATTGTATGAAAGAAGCTGCAGTAAATCATAATGCGGTAGATAAAGGGTTAAACGGTTGTCCTAAAGGACTGGACCATAAATAAATCAAGAGCTGTTAAAAATTAGATCACTGGGAATTATTACACACACACACACACACACATATATATATATATATATATATATATATATATATATATATATATATAATATTTCTGATTCGTTTTTGGGAAACCGTTTTTCTGAACTTCCCATGAAAGAAAACATTTCTTTTCTTTCTTTTTTTTTACACTTAGTATATATTTAGTAGATTATAATTTAAATGTTACTTGTGACACAAATCAAATCCAATATATTTCTATTATAATGCGTAGCTTATTAACATATTCTGAAAAAATGCGAAGAATAAATATGATTTTGTATTGAAAATGTAATCAATAATACAAAATCCTATAGAGAATAAAAACTTTGAAACAGTAAATTTCATTTTGAACGGAGCAATGTAAAAACACTCAATTTTCTAACAGCATACTCAAAATAAAAAAGATAACCTCTAGAGAAAGAAGCTCAGCAGTAAAAAATATGATTTGTCATTTTTCTTATATTCATAAATAAAACAGTATAAGAGATGAAAAACTTCCATGGAGCTCATCAGGCAAATATGTTCTGATGTAAAATCTTGTTTTAGTACGCAGTGAAGGACAAGATTAAGTGAACAACAATAGTGTATTTTGTGAAGTAATGAAAGTGTCTCATTGTGTTTTACGCTACATAAAGACATTGAACAGGCAAAAATATGTCTCAATGTTTACTTGACTGAACTAAGATTATTGCTTGGAGGATTCGGAAAATAAAAGAACAAGATGCCAGATAAAAGGAACTCTTATGGCATTTAAAGAAGTCATGCTCGGAGTACCTAGGATTTGATCTAAGCACTTTATGGGGCTTTGCAAGCTTAAATCAGAGGAAGTAGACATTTATAGGCAGTAAATGGATAACGTTAAATCAATTTTTCTATCCTTTGGAAGACATTGGACGTTTCCTATTTTCTTATGAAAAATGCAACAAACAGAAAAATGGAAAGAGAGGACAGTTTTTAAACACAAAAATTACCTTAGTAAGAAAAATACTTTGACAGAAATTGAAAATAAACTTTCTTTGAAGAAAACTTTTTCTATCTATCCCTAATCTCTTTTCTTATTTTAAGTATAAAAATAAGATGATATAAAAAAGGAAAAATTGTGTGGCATTACTTGGTGTGTGAGGTTATCTGATACTTAAGCAGAAATAAGTTTTAAATAAGTAAGTATATACTTTGTACAGGGCTCAAATGAAACCATTCAAGAAACTAGCATTTATAAATTGGTACCAGTACTTTTGTTAGAGAATAAATATTCAATAAAACAGACATTTTTGAAATATTTTTCCACTTACATTGAATTTATGAAGAAGTTAAATCAAATAACTACATTGATAAAAAAAATTTGAAAAACGGTATGGTTTCATAAAATATAAGAAAATAGTGGACAAAATTTTAAAATATGCACAGAAACTTTCTGTTTTTAGCTATAATAATAATAAAATAATCAGTAACTAATGCGGTTAATTTTCTTAAACCTATGAAAAAATCTGGCCAATGATTTCGAAGAGTAGTTTTCTGATATATATATATATATAAATAGAGAGAGAGAGATCACATCGTTACCTTTTGGGGAGTCACTTTTCATGCGGTATGTTCAAAAAATGTACAAATTACACATGTTTATTGAAGATGGTTGCTTAGAGACACAGGAACACTTTTCCAAATCAGTACGGCAGCAGCGACAACTCAAATACTCGCAAGCTCAGCTCAGGACAAACAAAGCGTATTCCTTTTTAATTCAAAAACCTCAACTTATGCAACTTAGAGGCTTCTAGGATGTTTTAATATAACATGACTAGTTTTGTCAAGCCAACTGGTTGGAACTGGTGGATTAAACTATATTGCGTCAGTTCACAAGAAAAGTTTGATGACGTAACACATTTTGAGAATTGAGGTCCCCGTTAATATAGTATTCCTATGAAACGGGTGATTAAAAAATTCTTGGGGTGTTCAGGACAAAAATGAATTAAATAAAAGCCATCTCAAGAGAACTAAAATAAAAAACCATTACACAAACACACATATATATGAAATGTTAAATTTTAATAATATTCGCATTAGTTTCATTTTTTTCTTTATTTTCAGCTCTAATGTTATTCATTCCACTCATTAGTTTTAACTATACAATTACTCAATTATCTCAAAGATGGAGCTATATGTTTAATAAAATAAATATATTTTATTTTCTATTAGAATTTCTATGTATGATTTGGGGTCCACGTCATTTCAATAAATTTTCGATCAACATTTTAGGTTTTTTAGTATACATATATACTTATTTATAGTTGAGTTTATTTTTACTATTTTTTCTTTTATGTGGTGCAATTCTTAGTTACTTTTGAATTGACGGAAAATATTAACATAATGATGTACTTACGAAGTAAGAAATTTACTTGTCCTAGAAGTATTTTATACAAATATTTTTAAATGTATATTAGTAACTATTTTATTAATGTGTCCATTTATATTTCATTAAATTATTATTAGTGTATAACATACACTGTATATATATGTATATATATATAGGCTTATTCTCTACAAATAAGAGATAACATCCAACAATCACATTCGAAAAACACATAGACAGTAGGAAAATCACACAATGAAGGACATATGAGTAACCGAGACATATAGAAATGAGAAAAAGAAGATAATTATATATATATATATATATATATATATATATATATATATATATATATATATATGTTTATTCCACCTTGGTAAATATATGCTATTAATTAAAAAATATAATGCTGTTTTTCAAAGTTATCCGAACAGTCTTTTTCAGAGCACAGATGATCATACTACTATGCAGTTCGTAGAAATAATATTGAAAGCATGCATTTAATGATAATTATTATAATATATAATGCTATAAAATAAAATTCTTAATATTGTAAAGCTTTTTGATTAAATTAATGTCAATTATTGTTACTTTAATAATATTTCAACAAATTTGCTAAAAATATTTCTTTCTTTTCCAGGATTTGAACTTTTATATATATCACTGAATCTGGCAATAACTTTTTTATTGTTCTTTGATTTGAACAGTGCTCTAAGCATTTTTAATGCATTTATAGTAGATATGTACCTGGCTCATAGTAGTAATGAATTCTAAACATACATAAATTTTACTTTTGGAGATTTTACTCGATAGTAAATAAAATAGGAAAGAGATTGGCAAGCCTCAAGAGAGGCTCTAACGCTGCAAAGTTGTTCTAAGCCTTGTGTGTGTGTGTGTGTGTGTGTG